>CM017558.1:47772350-48271671 GCA_007844125.1 Sinonovacula constricta | reverse complement strand
TAACACTTAGTACACATATAATATATCACTTAGCACATATATCGCATACCACTTTGATATCATGACACATACATTGCATAACACATTAATATCATAGTACATATATAACATGTCACTTAGCACATATATAGCATACCACTTCAATATGGTACATATGTAGCATAACACTTGAATATCATAGTACATATAAAAATACCACTTTAATGTCAGAGCACATATATAACTTACCTCTTAGCACATATATAACATACCACTTTAATATCAGTACAAATATAATATACCACTTGAATATCAGAGCACATACATAACATACCACTTTAACATCATGGCACATACATAACAAACCAATTTTAGCAGCCAAGTTTAAAGCAAGTGTGCCAAGTTCTTTTCTAACCTGTTACCAGTGTCGTATGAGGGTTTTAAGATGAATGTTTGATTCAGTAATCCCTACATGGGTTCCCTAAATGTTAGGTTATAATATTAAATGAAATGTTAAAAAATTTGAAAATGTCCAATACAAATAGTGCAGTATAAATGTCACATACACATGAAAGTTTAGTATTAGTGCCTATTTTCAACTCACTTTAGGCATAAGCACTTATTATGAGGTTTTCTATTTCTTATGTCTTTCATTGTTATAGATCTGATCTACGATGTATTTTTTTGTTTAAAATTTAAATTGGACATGCTTTGCATCCATGTTTTGCTGTGTAATGCCGAGTAAATACATAAAAAGTCCTTCACTCTTAACAATTTATTGACAGTTTCTGTATTTTGAAAACTCTTTGACTGGAGATATATTTCCTGACTTATTAAATCTAATGTACAAATAGACTGTGATTATCTAGATATTTTAGACTGTTTCAATCAGCATCACAAAGAGCTGGGACCTGGCAGACTCGGATCTTCACTTTTGCTGCTAAGTCTTAATCACTGCATCTGTGCATGAAATCGTTAGCAAATCACTGAGAATGAAGTATTGTTGTTGACTGAAGCATGATCCTTTCACATTTAGCAGCCAGTTAAAAAATTGAAAAGATCCACAGAACTTCTTTGTCAGTATTTGTAACATTGCCCTGGACACAGACCATCAACAGGACCTGGTAGCATAATCTGTAGAGCGTCGGCTGCAGGTATTGGAGGCCCAGAGTTTGTGTCATGACCGCGACATACCAAAGTCTTTAAAAATGGTAGTGGCATAGCTCCTTGCTAAGCTCCGTTTCTAATGCTCAAGCAAATACAAGAAAAGCCATTGATGCAAAGCATCAAAGGCATCACATAAACTGGAAGAGGTAAAGAGATTAAAGCAATATGGGAGCCAGTAAAAAAACATTTGAAACTTTATCGTATTTGCTTGAATGTTTTCAGTATACTATAAATCTCAACAAAAAAGTATGTATGACTTATGTTCCCGAGACCATAAAATGATTTACTACAAAATAAAAAGCAAAAGACTACACTACTTCATAGGTTTTATAATATGTTACATATGTGGATGTTACATAAGCAGAAATTGCACATGTGCAGCAGCCTCATATTACACAAATAAGTATTGTTTAAATAGTATTTTCCTAGAATGTAGTATGTTTTTTTTTCTGGGATGCTTATTGCTTATATTAAAGTTATTTTGAAAGTTACAGACATACAAAAATAAATATAAAAATAAATAAATAAAATAAAATAGAATGCCTTTTACCAAATTTGAACCCTGAATTTATGTCAGGTTTAGGAAGTCTGCAAAACAAACTTTCCCCATGGGCAAATTTCAGTGAGCATTCCATATATAGGCATCGTGCTCCAGCACTGAAGACAGCACTATATCTGCTTCAAGTGGACACCGTCTCCAGATAACTGAAATACTGTTAGTGGGACAATAAACCCTATAAACAAACAAACAAACACAGACCATATATGTCAGTATGGTTAACGTTGCCTTGGACACAAACCATATATGTCAATATGTGTAACATTGCCATGAACACAGACCATCTATGTCAGTATGTGTAACATTGCCATGAACACAGACCATCTATGTCAGTATGTGTAACATTGTCATAAACACAGACCATCTATGTCAGTATGTGTAACATTGTCATAAACACAGACAATCTATCTCAGTATGTGTATCATTGCCATGAACACAGACAATCTATGTCAGTATGTGTACCATTGCCATGAACACAGACCATCTATGTCAGTATGTGTAACATTGCCATGAACACAGACAATCTATGTCAGTATGTGTAACATTGCCATGAACACAGACAATCTATGTCAGTATGTGTAACATTGCCATGAACACAGACAATCTATGTCAGTATGTGTACCATTGTCATAAACACAGACCATCTATGTCAGTATGTGTACCATTGTCATGAACACAGACAATCTATGTCAGTATGTGTAACATTGCCATGAACACAGACAATCTATGTCAGTATGTGTAACATTGCCATGAACACAGACAATCTATGTCAGTATGTGTAACATTGCCATGAACACAGACAATCTATGTCAGTATGTGTACCATTGCCATGAACACAGACAATCTATGTCAGTATGTGTAACATTGTCATAAACACAGACCATCTATGTCAGTATGTGTAACATTGTCATAAAACACAGACAATCTATCTCAGTATGTGTACCATTGCCATGAACACAGACCATCTATGTCAGTATGTGTAACATTGTCATAAACACAGACAATCTATGTCAATATGTGTACCATTGCCATGAACACAGACAATCTATGTCAGTATGTGTAACATTGCCATGAACACAGACCATCTATGTCAGTATGTGTACCATTGCCATGAACACAGACCATCTATGTCAGTATGTGTTACCATTGTCATAAACACAGACCATCTATGTCAGTATGTGTAACATTGTCATAAACACAGACAATCTATCTCAGTATGTGTATCATTGCCATGAACACAGACAATCTATGTCAGTATGGTGTACCATTGCCATGAACACAGACCATCTATGTCAGTTTGTGTACCATTGTCATGAACACAGACCATCTATGTCAGTATGTGTAACATTGTCATGAACACAGACCATCTATGTCAGTATGTGTAACATTGCCATGAACACAGACCATCTATGTCAGTATGTGTAACATTGTCATGAACACAGACAATCTATGTCAGTATGTGTAACATTGCCATAAACACAGACCATCTATGTCAGTATGTGTAACATTGCCATGAACACAGACCATCTATGTCAGTATGTGTACCATTGTCATGAACACAGACCATCTATGTCAGTATGTGTAACATTGTCATAAACACAGACCATCTATGTCAGTATGTGTAACATTGTCATGAACACAGACAATCTATCTCAGTTTGTGTACCATTGTCATGAACACAGACCATCTATGTCAGTATGTGTACCATTGCCATGAACACAGACAATCTATGTCAGTATGTGTACCATTGCCATGAACACAGACCATCTATGTCAGTTTGTGTACCATTGTCATGAACACAGACAATCTATGTCAGTATGTGTAACATTGTCATAAACACAGACCATCTATGTCAGTATGTGTACCATTGCCATAAACACAGACCATCTATGTCAGTATGTGTACCAATTGTCATGAACACAGACAATCTATCTCAGTATGTGTAACCTTGTCATAAACACAGACAATCTATCTCAGTATGCTGTACCATTGTCATGAACACAGACCATCTATGTCAGTATGTGTAACATTGTCATAAACACAGACCATCATGTCAGTATGTGTACCATTGTCATGAACACAGACCATCTATGTCAGAATGTGTAACATTGCCATAAAACACAGACCATCTATGTCAGTATGTGTACCATTGTCATGAACACAGACAATCTATCTCAGTATGTGTAACATTGTCATGAACACAGACAATCTATGTCAGAATGTGTACCATTGCCATGAACACAGACCATCTATGTCAGTATGTGTATCATTGCCCTGGACAAAAAATATTGCCCCATCAGAGCTGTTATGGAGTTCTCACATTATTCACAAAGAATCAAGCCCAGGTGGAGAGAGGTCTGTCACTTCTGATAGTGAAATGGATTGAAATGAAACATGGTGGCTTGATCCGATGTTTCATCTGTTTTTTCTGCCCCAGGCAAGAAACAATAGATTGGAAGATGGAGTCAACCAATCTCATCCAATCAGCAAGGAGCTTCCATGCTACTTGTTAAGCACCTCTTCTGTCTTTGCTTTTCTCCCAGACAAATTAAAGAAATTGTCAAATTAAGGTGATGCGGGTTTGACCGTCCAAAATTAAAATGAAGTGATTTTTAAGGCAAAGAAATCCATCTTGTTCACTTGGAAGGACAATGAAATTGGATTTTAAAGAATGTTTGAGGAGTCATTTTGTTGAATGTTGTAAGAGGGGAATGCTAAAATTGATTATGCATTTGCAAAGGAAATGAAGTTGAACAAAATCTGATGCATGTCTGGAAAGTTTGTGTTTTCATGAATAAACGTTAGACATTTTGCAGCTTAATTAATAATGAACAGCCAAAAGTGGCAGTAGAGTTGAAGTTCACTTAAACTGTCAGATCGTAATTTCTTCTTGCACTTTGAAGGCAAGTGGGTCATAGGTTTCAGGTTGAAAATGAAATTACTGAGATGTGCATTTTTGAAAAATGCTTTGTTCATTTTGATTGTCACCATCCTTCTTTGTTTTAGTGGGATGTTAACCTGGGCTTGGTTGAAGTTACTTAAACTTTGTGAGTGACATGAAGCCATAATGAGAAAGGTTATTGTCAATGGTGTAAAACAATTCAAACCCAAAAGTATATGGTGTAGAGAGAACTGGCCATTACAATAATGATTGACTCATCCTTGGGCTGACTTTAATCTGAATGAACTTATAAGTACAGGTTGAAACTCTTCAAAGTCATACCATTGGTTACACTGGTTTGGTTATAAATATAGTTTCATCAGCATTGTACCACTGGTCTCAGTAGGAGCAGTCAGTTGAGAAGACTGGACCTTCATCCAAGAGGTCCAGGGTTCAAATGCATTTTTTGTGGCTTAGTACATTTTTGTCTTTTTTGATCTTTTTGTATTTATAGCTCCTAAATTTGATTTTATTAACAAATTAATTACTGTAAAGGCTAATGTATAACAATCTGTCTACCATTGGTAATATAGCTTTAATGAACAGTTTTACATTCACTAAACCACCAGTGTACAGGTAATAAAAATATCAAATATGCTTTAATGAAATATATGATTTTATCATTAACAAAATGGCTATGTGTTCATGCAAAGCATTGTTACAATTATGTAACAAACTGTAAGTAAAACCTTAACAAATTGTTAATGGTGATGAACAAAATATCTAACAAATTGGTAATGGTAATGAACAAAATATCTAACAAATTGGTAATGGTGATGAACAAAATATCTAACAAATTGGTAATGGTAATGAATGATATATCTTACAAATTGGTAATGGTGATAAAATATATCTAACAAATAGGTAATGGTGATAAACAATATATCTTACAAATTGGTATTGGTGATGAACAATATATCTAACAAATTGGTAATGGTGATAAACAATATATCTAACAAATTGGTTATGGTGATACAAATTGGTAATGGTGATGAACAAAATATCTAACCAGTCATCTAAATAATGTCTCCTTGTCCTAGATGTAAAAATGGTTCCATAAATAGAATTCTATAGTACAGGAATGATAATGGCTATGTGAATCCCTGAATGATGAAACATGTATGCAGTTATGCCACTCTTTATTAAGTGAACACTTGTAGTTGTTTTGTACGTAGATGTTGCTTGATTAAGCATTAGCAGAAATAAACAATGGTTGATGCTTAAAGTAAATAAAGACAATGAGAACATATGTCCTTCATCTATATAGTGAACTTTTAAGTTTTTGTCAATATTTAAAAAAATAGATAATGTTATTTAGATCTTTGATATATCAATATAAGATTTGTAGGAGATCTTATTTAAACAAAAAATATCTTTAATCTAGTATCATGTTTCATATAATGTATGATTCATTGGATAAGTTGAAATTTTTGCATAGAATTTTTTCTGAAGTCATATATTATAAATAAAAATCTTTGTGACATTTTTTACCCATGTTATAACATGTTTTTTATTTAAATATGTACACATTGGTGATTTATTTATAAAGGCTTTCCAGTGTTTGTCCTTATTTCACAGATTCTGTAAGTTTTGTTATGGATAGGCATAGTTAACCATTAAAACGTTTAATGTTATAACCAAATATCATAAATAAATTAGAACCAAGTTTAAAACAAAATCAGACATTATTGAATCAGTCCCTCACATCAGTTTTTAATTATCAAAAAAATGTCTCTTATCATGTACACAATGGCATTGTAAGGTATTTTGTCTCCTTAACTTTTAATCCAGTTTTTCATTGCTATAAATCAGAGAAAGACAAAAGGCAAGGATTACATTCTTTGAGCAAAAACTACTGGTAACCCTTAGAAATCAGAAGCTGAACTGTGATTCCAAGTTGTGACCATGTGACAAGGAAGCAATAATACTACCATAGGACGTCGATCACTGATCACAAGTCAACATCTCTCATTGAGCGCCTTTTCAGGCATTCTAATTGAAGGTAATAATAATTAGGTAGAGTGAGAATAGGGGCGGAGCTTGGGTTCTGATCTGACAGAGGTGTTGTGGGTAATGTAAATATATGGGTTTGAATATGGGACAATAACTTGCGGGCAGATGGTACCCAGTCCTGTGTCCTGTGTTGGAGCCATGCCGAGGCTGTTGGCTACTAATGACGACACCCTCTGTTACCGTAGTGATGGACCGATGCTCACTGCTTACACAACTGCGGCCAACCGTCAGCCATTGTTGGCTGACGGACGCTGATCATTGAAAATACATTAACAACGTGTGTGTAGTATTCATTCTTAATTCATCTAGTTTTTTTTATGAAATTGCCTCCTGAATGGACAGTGCAAGTAGGGGTTCTGTTTTAATGTTGTGGCAACAGCCTTTTTGTCTTGTGTTTAATGTCATGGTTGAGCTCACAATGATTTGATGAGCTACCCCTTAAGTGCTTTGTGCTGATGCTCCATTTTTATTTAGAGGATTTCCTAATGGAATTAGCCCAATAATAAATGTCTCCGAATTTAATAAACATTATTGGTCCATGGATGTCAATATTTAAATTTTGTATCTCTTTTCTTCTGAACAGGAAATAACTAGATTGCTTGTTAAATTTGTATTGATTCAACTTATTCTGTCAGTATTATAGTGAGTGTTCAGTTCAGTAAATTTTCATATTTTAAACATCTATGCAAATGTTGTTAAAAGATAAATCAATAGTAATTACATTTGACAAATATGTAAAATGGATATGATATATTAAATGCTTAAATATATTCCTTTTAATAAAAAAGTAACAGTAAGTAAATGCATTTATTTATTTATTGATAAGTTTTATGATTTTGCTATTCTTTTGTTTTTGAAGAAAACAAACAATTCTTTTACAGTTCTCTCAGTAAGTAACTCTTGACTATTATTTATTATTTGATTAGTAGAATATCAACTAATTTCTTATCAATTACAAATAATGTCCCCATCTGTCAATCAGATTTTAAATGGTCATAATTATTAACTTGAAACAAACGAGTGTTTTAATTTTTAAAAATCCCTGTTTAATGCTTCATTACTAAATTTTTGTGGGGAAGGGTTCGGGGTGGGTAAATTGGAAAATTTACAGGTGAGATAAATTCCATCTTAGCAAATTTACAGTGGGATTTTGTCTGCCTTGAAAATGTTTTGGAGGAACTTTTTGTAATTTGCTGGAGATATTTTGTATGCAGCCCCCGCCCCCCTTCAATTGTGTCGTGAAATGTATCTATCAATAACCATAACAGAACATAAACCAGTTACTCTATTATAACTAAAGCACAAACAATAAACATCTGTGAAAGATCACTGTGCTTAATAAAAACATAACATTTGTCAGTGTTGCCCTCGGATACATTGCACTTTCACCAGAACACTCAAGTTTGAAGAAAGCTTCCAATAACTACTGTTAAGATTTGTCAGGAGGGTCTGTTTTTGGATCACATTGAATGGCCAGATTTGATTTGTCCAGTCCATTTCGGTTGGAAATCTGGTCCTTGTGGGACCATGGTCAGTATATGAAGGCAGTGTTGGTGATGGAGGAAATGTGTTCTTGTCACAATTGAAGATGTCCAGACCTCTGTAGATAGCATTAGTACAGGATGGTGTTACTGTTTGGGTAATATAAGTAGTTTCTGTATATTTCTATACTGTATATTAGCCCTGAGTCTGCATGAATTGATCAGGCTTAGGCATATTGTGCATAGGCTGAGAGGGTTTGGACCAATGCCGGCAAATCCCATCCCATCCCAAGCTCTACACTCTGTGCTGCAGTCTTAAGCAGCATTTCTAGGCACCTTTTTATGTAGCTGTACTTACTAACTTAAGAATTGTTAAGGCTTATTAACTAAACATAGCAAGATAAGGGATATATTGTTTCTTTATTTCTTAATTTCTTCCAATCTCTTGTTACTCCACTTTATTCATTCCTGAAATCTCTTGTATTGATGGAAAAAGTTTCTCTCACTGATAGATCGACAAATCAATCTGATAAGATGGTTGCGTCACAAGTGTCCTGTCTGTTTTTTCTCCATCTAGCCTCATCAAAGATTGGGGCATCTGATATTAGATTGGGATTTTTAATGAAGTCAACTAATACAGGAATGCTTTTGTCGCCAGATGGTCCCTTGTTCATTCAGAACAAGATTCTTATCTTCAGATTTTTCATCAGTGTCAGAATGCATTTAAATCATGCATTGATTTACAAGCTATTAGAAACAATAAAATTTGAAATTTAAGTTTGTAAACTGTTCACTTTTATGAGATATTACACATTGTAAAAACTGGGTGTTGAAGTATTAAATTTTAGGGAAAATTAATTGTAAAAGTGCATTTACTAATAACTATAAAATTATAATATGTTCAGTTTTTCAATTAGTTTAATAACTTTTAAATCAATATTAAAATGAATGATTTTAAGATCAAGATGTGACTTAAATATGCTTATATAAAGCAAATTTTAAATTACCATAATTTAACAAAAAATATGAACAGTGTTAATTTCTACATTTATAAAATTTATTGTACAATGTCTTAAAAAGTTGGATTTTTTTTCTTTATAATGTCAATACTTTTTTTTATTAACCTCTTCAAACCTATTAATTTATGAGACATGCTAATTATCCTTGAAGTGTTACACAAATTACCACCTTCTGTTGACTAGTCTGAGAGCCAGAATAAAACAAAAGTCCGGCATTACCCTTCAAAGTCTGGCCATTGGTGGAGTTGTCAACTTCCACTGTCCATGTGTGAACTGCGGCCCCTTGATGGTCCCCTGCGGTATCAGCCACAGGAAATAACTCAGTCTTCTATCACATGTGTACAGATGATCATAGCAACAAACTAGCCTTTGACAGATTGCCATTTTGTTTCCTCTTTCATAAAAGAAAAGAAAAGGTTGTCGTAAAAAAAACACCAAGAACCAATCACAAAAGACTCCTTTAGGAAATTAGCATGGAATTCCTCAAGGGAGGGTGTTAAAGTGATTTAAAAAAGCAGTCCTTGTAATGTGAGAGTAAATGACTTGGAAATCAAGGGACTTCTGGTTTGTGTTGAACACTTTTACTGTCTAATCAAAATTGAAATGTCACTCGACCAGTTGTGTTTTATGGCTCCTACCTCAGACTACTGGCTGGTCAAACAAGAAACTTCCGTTAAACTGCCATATTGGGACCAAGAGCTGACACATTCAGTCCAAGAGCTGATTTAGTTTGGCCATTTATTTGAATTATTTATTCTCACATTTTTGTAATAATATAAGGAAAACTTAGCCTCCGATAATGTTGCAATTCATTTTTACAAAATAAGTTTTATAGTATTTTGCAGATATTCTAAAGTTGAATTTTTCGGCTGACTGACATTTCTTTTCATTTCATCTTTTAAGGCCCTCGCATTTGTCTTCTTTTTTAACATTTCCTAAAACTTCACAAACCTTCAAAATAATCTTTTTATTGAATGGAATAAAACCAAATCTTATTAATAAAACATAATTAACCTAAATGCATAAAAGCATAAAAATGTAGCCAAAAAATACGTTGGAACGGAAGACCATAAGATTGAAGGGAAAACATGCTAACAGCTTGGCAATCCATGCAGACTGATGCTGTTTATAAATTTTGTTTATTTAACTTGACTTAATTGGAATACAAAAGCCATTTTTGTTAAAAGAAATGTCTAAACAGTTACTTTTGATATTACAGTATTACTAATGAAGAAGGGTAAAGTCATAAAAAGTACAGGAAGACCAAGCTTTATACACCAAGAAAGCCTTTTTTAATTTTCTTTAATTGTGGTATTTTGGCCAGCTGGCAGACAGGCTCTCCTTCAATTTGCTAACACATTTTTTAAATATTTTGGCTGTAGATCGAGTATATAATTTAGCAAATTTTCAATGGAAATAAGTACTGAATTATTCCTATCCAACGTTTTATGTATGCATGTCTAATAACTTGCCATCTCTTAAATTTTAGGAAAACAACATAAAAACATTATTTGGAGAAAATAAAAAACTCTGAAAATTTCAGGTAAAACTAACTTTCATCATGTGACCATGTTTTAAAAACAAAGTTTTATATCCTTTTATTAATTTCATATTTTTAAATCAGTCATTTTTTTTCTTATAAACATAACGGCAATGCACTGCATCCAAACAACATCTCATTAGTTATAAACATGCGAATACTATAGATTTTGCAGAAGATTGTAAAGTAACAGTTTTATTGGTAATAAATAACGAGAATAGTCATTGAGCTGCATTGAAAATATTATTTCATATATTTTATTATCATATTACACTTTAAACTTCACAGTCAGGAGGTTATACTGTTAATATAAATACCTTTAAAGCTCTCAGTTTAAATTATTTATATACAGCTTCAAAGTAAATCCTATTTATACATTTTTGTAATTTATTTATTTACTTACACATATTTATATTCTCTTACAGTTTTCACGTGTCAACAAAGACTTACTTCCCTTGAATTATTAAGTGGTTGCAATAACACTTTGTTATAGAAGTTTGCATTTGTTAACTGCATTTGATTGTGTATTTTTGAAGAAGAATTGCGTTGCTATAAATCAAGTGCGGTTAACCCACATCTTGACTGGTATATTGTTTAACATAACTGTCCATGTCAAATAAGAGATATTCTTTGACCATTAATAATCTCTAAACCGCAGAAATAATTAGCACCCTTTTTGTACATGGTTAATTTATTTTTGCACTGATCAGTGAGTTGTCTTTAATTATTTTTTGTTCAAATCATTGACCATTCGACTTTGTACAATTATTTACTGGCTTCAAAGAAGTTGTGGTCAGTGCACAGATGAGTGCAAGTGCACTTGAAGATTAGGATTGGTGTTCTAATTATAGACCTGAGTGACATTAATAGCCTTTGTTGAACCAGCCCTAGGTCCCTAGTTGTCGTGGAAACAATAATGTGGTGCTTGGTGTCATTTGTTAAATTAGCTGTCATTCAAAAGGACCATACTGGTCCCATTTGGCCTTAAGAGCCTCTTGAAGCTTTTGAGTCTATAGCAGAAATGCTATTCATTTGGGTTTGATAATATAACCCTGTGAAACAAAAACTTAGCACTGTTATAAAATGATCATGACTCATATTTAAAATATAATAAAGAGATTAAAGGTGAAATGAAAGAAAAAAAGTATTGAATTTCATATTCTTAAAGTTTTGTTAACACTTTTAAATTTAAATTTCTACTGTTTTTTGTGAAATAAAGCAGTTAGAAGATTTAATATTTATTTTTTACTAGTTGTGTTCTGTAGCACATGTAAATGAAAACAAATAAACCTTATATTTATTTTTTTATTTAGAAAAAACAACAAAGCAATGAAGGTTCACTCTAGGTAAAAGGAAGTGGAATAAGTATTTATTTTTCTGCTTTGCAGTGCACACTGCTGTGTTTTACAAATCATTTGCAAGATTTTGTCAACCTTAATATCATTGGTTTAACAAATGACAATTTCATTTCACAGATTTAAAAATTGTCATTTTTTATTTTCACTGTCGACCACACATAGTTTATTTTTTGTTAATGTTCATGTCAGTTGTGTTTTACTGTTATTTTATTCTTAATTATGCATTCTAATTATGTAATATATATCCTTGATATTTTGTCAAAGACAAGTAAATGGAACAATGTCGAGGTACTTCTGGACATGAATGGATGTATAAATATTTCAGCCAACTGTAAAACATTCAAAAACAGGCATTCTGTTTTGGTTCACTCATGCAACCCTAAGCAATAATTGGTCATGTTAAATTCAAGAGTCAGAGACTAAACTATTGAATAGTTATGATGGATGAATTTCCACACATTTGTTATTAAATCTGTGAGGTTATTTTACAAGTGATTAGTTGAATTTCTATTCACATAAAACCTGGTACATTACCCACTATTGTTTGCCTGTTCATTTTGACTTTGATTAAACCAGTCCATCTAAAAGCAGTGTAATAGCTACCTTGGTTATTAATGAAACATTTATGCATGAGTGTTGTTCTTTCAGCACGGTGTGTACTAATGGTTGTGCACCCCAGTTAAAATATAAATGAGTTAAGCCACTGAATCCATGGCTAATGGTTGTACACATTCTATAGAAATACTACACTGGAACTGGTGTTTTTTTGTTAGGCAGGTTAACAAATGACATTGTCCATATTTATAGCTGCATATGCTTGGGCATTGACAATGACTTTTGGTTTTATTTTGTTATTTTGTTTGATATTTTAAGCTCACTGACTACATTATGGTTATTATTGACAAGTCAAGCTATTTTTGGAAGTCAGTAATAAGCATAGGTATCTGGGAAGATCCATTAGTGCTACACAGGTCAACAATAAAGCTTTCTCACCTAGACAGTTTTGCCTTGACTGGGGTTCAAACCAACATGGTAAGAGGCTGAGGGATCACAGATAAGCATCTCTTACACTTCACATTAGGTACTGCTGCAGGGCAACAAGGTGCCTTCTGTCCTTTCATTTATTTCTTGCAGATATAACTCCTGAGTTTTGACTGTTTATTTTCTTGCAGAGAAAACTAATTTTTTTTTTATAAAATAACGAGATGTCTTCATGGAAAGCTTACAATGGTAACTCAGAAACTTTGACTTTAAGGCATTAAAATATATTGACCATGCATTAGCCTGATATAGACAGAATAAGAACACATTGTATTCCTAAAATTAGCATTTGTTGACATAGCTGTCTAATCTCTCTATTGACGTACTTAGCGATGCTGACACAAGGCAAAATCAGATGAATATAAAAGCAGCCTGCATTGGTAGAAATTACCCATTGCATCAGAATACTAATGTAAATAAGAAACATGCCATTTAGCCAACAACCTATAGACACAGTGTGCACTGAAGTCTATGTAGGCTACTTTTTTCTGCAAGTGTAGCAGCATTCAGAACTCTTTGGTGATGATTGCCCCACTACTGCACTAAAATGATGTGTAAACTGAAAACTTCAAGGTACAAAGATCAAGCTTACTTGGAACTTAACTTTGTAAGGGTACTACGAAGTAAAGTATACAGTAAACTTTTGGAATTGATCATGTCATGAAGCATTTTTATATTGTTTTGTTGGCTTCAAACATTATATTGCATTTCTATAAGCCATGAAAAGATAACCTAACAATTGTTGGTAAACTTTATTTTGTGTGTTATATACAATGTATGTTTTATGATTTACAAAAGGGTCACTTTAATACAAGGGTAATTAAGCTCTATTAAAACAATGTAAACTATTAATAATGTAAGGAAACATGTAATATTTTGATGTCTTCCAGCTGACCTGGAGTGGTCCTATCAAGACATTCAGGGTCCTATTGACTTGTAATATCTGAATGTTGCCATAATGACTATAATTGTGTCTACAAAATGTAATAAAACAAAACCTATGCAGTTATTGGCCATTGAATGCCATGAAACAACAGCTATGTGTCATCAGGAAAACACTGGCCTCTACAATCAGTCTCCTTGAATTCCTTTAAAAGAACAGACTTTTAGCAAGTGTCATTTTGTTTTATGGAGATAAATAAAATTATAAACACACTTTATTTTGATATTTTATTGTGTTTACCTTTCCTTGCCCAGCCTCCAGGGAAGGGTCTTTCCCAGCTTCTCTAGGCTTCCCCACATTTAGAGGTATGTTATGAATGAGGTATAAAGTTTACCTGTCACATTTCCTGTCAGTGGTTATGACCATAGACCAGGGTCAACATGTCATGCCCATAGCTCACACAGCTTTTAATTAGTGGCATTCAGGTATCAAATGGTCACCTTAGTCTACTGTTTAAATAAATATAGACACTGCTAATTAGGGTTACACTGATGGTGGTGATCAAGATTGTGAAAGTGTGATAGGAGTAGCCTTGAAATATTGTTTCATGTTAAGTTTGTTCATAATTATTAAGTGGAGAAGTTACTATGTTGAATGTTAGTATTATACTTAAGGCAGGAAATAATATAGAGATGAAGAGATTTTTTATTGTTGACTTGTAATTTACCTGAACTACTGAACTTAGTGAGCTTTCATTAATTCATGTTGGTTAACATATGTCCTATCTACATGAGGTTTGACAACTTTCTTTGCCTACAATATGGTAAAGATTATGTAGAACACTGAAACTGAAAAGATATTAAAACATTGTGCAAGATAATATCCTTATCTTAAAATGTACTTGTTTTGTTCTGTGTGATTTGTCTGTTGATGGAATGTATGGGAAGCATCTACAGAACTATAGACAGTTCTGTAATATTGTAAGTATATTGTTATTATTTACCTTCCATCTACAGAATTATGGACAGTTCTGTAATATTGTAAGTATATTGTTATAATTTACCTTCCACTTACAGAACTATAGACAGTTCTGTAATATTGTAAGTATATTGATATTGTTATTATTTACCTTCCATCTACAGAACTATAGACAGTTCTATAATATTGTAAGTATATTGTTATTATTTATCTTCCATCTACAGAACTATAGACTGTTCAGTAATACTGTAAGCATATTGTTATTATTTACCTTCCATCTACAGAACTATAGTCTGTTCTGTAATACTGTAAGTATATTCTTATTATTTACCTTCCATCTACAGAACTATAGTCAGTTCTGTAATACTGTAAGTTTATTATTTTATTTACCTTCCATCTACAGAACTATAGTCTGTTCTGTAATACTGTAAGTTTATTATTTTATTTACCTTCCATCTACAGAACTATAGTCAGTTCTGTAATACTGTAAGTTTATTATTTTATTTACCTTCCATCTACAGAACTATAGACTGTTCTGTAATACTGTAAGTATATTCTTATTATTTACCTTCCATCTACAGAACTATAGTCAGTTCTGTAATACTGTAAGTTTATTATTTTATTTACCTTCCATCTACAGAACTATAGTCAGTTCTGTAATACTGTAAGTTTATTATTTTATTTACCTTCCATCTACAGAACTATAGACTGTTCTGTAATACTGTAAGTATATTCTTATTATTTACCTTCCATCTACAGAACTATAGTCAGTTCTGTAATACTGTAAGTTTATTATTTTATTTACCTTCCATCTACAGAACTATAGTCTGTTCTGTAATACTGTAAGTATTTTGTTATTATTTACCTTCAATCTACAGAACTATAGTCTGTTCTGTAATACTCTAAGTATTTTGTTATTATTTACCTTCCATCTACAGAACTATAGACTGTTCTGTAATACTGTAAGTATATTGTTATTATTTACCTTCCATCTACAGAACTATAGTCTGTTCTGTAATACTGTAAGTATTTTGTTATTATTTACCTTCCATCTACAGAACTATAGTCTGTTCTGTAATACTGTAAGTATTTTGTTATTATTTACCTTCCATCTACAGAACTATAGTCAGTTCTGTAATACTGTAAGTATATTCTTATTATTTACCTTCCATCTACAGAACTATTGTCTGTTCTGTAATACTGTAAGTATATTGTTATTATTTACCTTCCATCTACAGAACTATAGACTGTTCTGTAATACTGTAAGTATATTGTTATTATTTACCTTCAATCTACAGAACTATAGTTTGTTCTGTAATACTGTAAGTATTTTGTTATTATTTACCTTCCATCTACAGAACTATAGTCTGTTCTGTAATACTGTAAGTATTTTGTTATTATTTACCTTCCATCTACAGAACTATAGACTGTTCTGTAATACTGTAAGTATATTGTTATTATTTACCTTCCTTCTACAGAACTATAGACTGTTCTGTAATACTGTAAGTATATTCATATTTTTTACCTTCCATCTACAGAACTATAGACTGTTCTGTAATACTGTAAGTATATTCATATTATTTACCTTCCATCTACAGAACTATAGACTGTTCTGTAATACTGTAAGTATATTGTTATTATTTACCTTCCTTCAGTGTTAACATTTCAGCATGAATTACCATAGGAGAAGAAAACTATTACCGCATCATCATTGAATTGAATTTTTTAAAAGCTTGGAAGGGACCTTGGCACAGCATTTAAAAGATTAGTTTGAGTTAGAAATGAGATTAAATTACTTAGATTTGTTCACTTTGTGAGCAGACCTGTCCAGCAGTGTGATTGTACCCAACTGTATTCCTTGAGCTTCCTAAATTAATCACATCCAAAATCACTATATACCACTTGTTGTAAAGTTCAAAATTAGAAAAGCAAAAAAATAATACCACAAAAAATAAAACCAACAGAAAGCTATTCAAAAAAGATAATTTATCACACAAGATGTTTTCAACATTTCATGCACTTCAGTGGTCTGACTGTACTGAATGAAATTCCTTGTTGGTTCATATATTGTTCTAATACAGTAGTTTTAATGCATATCTTACAGGATCTTCATTCTTCCTTCTTCATATTGATGTCCTTAAAGTCTTACATCAGAAGAATGAAATAATTACACAAATGTCAGCCAGTCTGACCTGTCAAAGAGACGTTGATCAGAAGAATTTTTGGCAGGTCGCTGCGGAACAGAACACAATGGTTGTGTCAGGGTCAAAGTAATTTGATAGGTTGATTGTAGAATATTGTAACAATAATTAGATGACTATCTCTCCCCAATACTGGGCCTGTTGAAGGAAAGGCCAACCTATACCTTTTGTTGTACCAGGGACATGTTAATGGTGGAAAACCCAAACATTTTTGCATGATCTTGAAAAACAAATTAGCGTCGCATTAGCTTTGTACATGCTGTATATGTTTTGTCAGAAGGTCTTGATTTAAAAAAAAAAAAATTGTTGATCAAGCCAAGATTTTGAGTGTGTAATTATAATGTTCATGCAGTCAATGTTATAGATGGTGGTCTGAGTTTTGTAATGTTATCTACAAATGGAATAATAATAATTATATTATAAACACCTAATGACTTATTCAGAATTGAACTCTGAGGAATACATAGATGATCAGCTGTTGATAGATCAGATCTTTAAGGCATCAATTATTAGAGGTAGGATTTAATTATAAGTTAAATGTAAATTGTAGTCTCGACACAAGTATGTTAATGTTGTAAACATACACAGTTTGTATTTTTACAAAAATATTGTAAAAATATAATTGCACATTACTTTCTGTGTGATTAAATGTCTATTGCTGAACTAAAGAAATCATTGAATGTGAGATCATTGGTCTTGTGTTTGGTGTCTTTATCATTGTTTTATGGAAGGTTTATCTTGCTTGTGAAATCTTGTTTTGCTTTTTCTGTAACATTGGTCAAAAAGCTGAGTGTTCATAGGGTAGAACATAACAGTACTGAGTGGTCTTAGAGTGGAACATTGCTGTATTGAGTGTTTTAGAGTAGAACATCTTTGTATAGAGTGTTCTTAGGGTGGAACATCACTGTATTGAATGTTCTTAGGGTGGAACATCACTGTATTGAATGATCTAAGGGTGGAACATCACTGTATTGAGTGTTCTTAGGGAGGAGCATCACTGTATTGAGTGTTCTTAGGGGTTTTTTTTTGTAGTAGAACATCACAGAATTAAGTGTTCTTAGAGTAGAATATCAATATATTGAGTGGTACATCATTCATCTATAGTCATCTTTCATTAGTGTCAGAAAGTGTTTATCATTGTTATCATAATATAATACATATACAACTTTTATATTTGTATCCCTGCATTTCCATCTACATACATTTACCAACACATCATCTATGTTTATATTAAGTAAGGTTTGTGTGTTTACATAATGTTAAGTTTGTGGTAGGGATGAGTTGTTTTTTATTGCAATACACTAGTATCCGTATTTGCACCATAAAAAATATGTAAATATTTTAATTGATTTAGAAATTTTTTCTGCGGCTCCACGTATTTGGTATAGGACAAGTTTTTTACTCTTACATTTCAGATCAGAACTTTTGTTCCTCAAAGAGTTCATTTGTTATAATTGTATTATGACACTTACTATTGCCTTTATTATATATTTTTTGTTATTTTGCTATCAGTGAAATGATTAAATACACGCCTATTCATATGTAATTTATTTGTTAAAACTATTATAGGCTGAGACTGTGATTTAATTATACATTCCTGGCTCCTATTTATAGAACTATTAAAAAATATAGAACCTGCACACCAGGTTATATAGGCTTCTACAGCCCCATGTATTAAAGCCTTCAGTTACATAAGCATATATACATCTGCAGTTCTACCCAGGTATTTGTCTGGGTTTTTCCTTCACGAATAAAAGCTTTGAATGTATAGCCAAAATTTTATCAGTGTATTGTACTTCAATGTATATATTTATTAACAGAAGTCATTCTGTGATGTTGTATGCAAGTCTGTCAGTATGTGTGTTTGTAAATCCCATGCAGCATTGTATCTTGTGTGGTACAGGCATTTGTCATACCGACACCCATAAAACACATCAGTTCAGTTCTCTCCCTTTTTTTGGTTCTGTCCATAGGAACGGGGAGTTTAATCAATCTAAAATCTTTTTGTCTCACAAGTTTACAGCAAATGAATCCTGATTAAGTCTTGTTCTAGCTGTTCCAACATACTCCTAGTAATGTCAGAGTGCCTCAGCAGACATTGGCAGTGTAATATATTCACCGTGGCTTGCTCTCCTCGTTTCATCATAGCTTCAACTTCCTCGTATCCCAACCATTGATTTTACCAATGGACGAATGAGAGAGATGAAAATGCAATTAAACAAAGCAAATGCTTTCAATTCTTAGTTGTTTAAACTGATTTGAAGTCTTCCAAGCGTCCAATTATAAGACAATAATTAAGCAATAAATTGCAAATAAGTTTACGTCATCAGTTGTAATGGTGTTACACACCTAAAGACTTACCCACAGCCACATAAATGTTTTCATTAGTTTCCAGCTATAATATTTTAAGCACAGGAAAGAAAAGTTAAAGATATATTACTCATTTTATATGTTGTCTTAACTGGCTTATGCACAATATACATTTTATCTGAAGCTTTTCCATGAACATTTAATATTTCAGAAAATATTTTCTCTGCTTATTCAACAAACAGTTTTGTAAACAAGACCTCTCATGTTGGCACATGCTGGTCACTAAAACAGAAAAGCCAAAATCAACAAGACATATCAAATTGTTTAGTTGTGCCTACAAGAGAGGTTTGTCAGCCCATATATAATTGAAATAGGCAAATAAGTTAGATTCAGGCAAACTCATTAATTTTAAAAAATACAATGATACACAAATTAATACATTTTACAAATATGCAGAAGATGTAAACTACTTTTATGTTAAATATCATTTTATTATTTACATATATAAACCTATATATAAACCTATATATAAATCTATATATAAACCTATATATAAACCTATATATAAACCTATATATAAACTTATATATAAACCTATATATAAACCTATATATAAACCTATATATAAACCCATATATAAACCTATATATATACCTATATATAAACCTATATATAAACCTATATATAAACCTATATATAAACCTATATATAAACTAGACAAACTATCCTAAGGCTTTGTTAACATTTCAACATAATTGTTTTAATGCATAACTACTGTGAGGACAACTGTAATGTTATGGGGTCTTCGTAGGGGTTTATAATGATGGGGTTAAACTCACTTGTTGTTTATTTTAAATAAACATGCTGAAAAAAAACTAAAAACAACAATTAAGCATCTTAGTTTTAAAAGGTAAGAGATTTTTATATTCATATAGTTCCATAATCCAAACCACATAAACAATGTAGCTCAATTCAATACAATACAGTAATACATTAAATGTCATATAAAAAGTAATAATAATTACCAGGTGGACACTTCAGAATAATTAATAAATTGTTCTGGTACATGGCATTATGTTTAACAGTCGAACCATTCATCTTCACAGACAGTGAGAGAGTGACTGGTAAGTTAGAAAAGAAAGGCCAGTGGTTAAGAATTGGAAAAATGTTGAAATTCATGTGCAGCCTCACATACGAACTCACTTTCACCCCCAGATACTTCCATATAAGGATAAATACTCATAAATATTCATACTAGACAAGTCACATGGTTGGAACAAGACATCCCATTCTGGGGTATAGGGTAGACAAGACTTTGTGATACAAGACGTACAAACACGAAAAACATGTGCACACACAGGCTGTAAGGTATAACTATGATGGTATTAATATAAGCCTGGTTAACAATAATGATGCAGCTGAATCTGAAATAACTGACAATGACACTCTGTATGCTTGGAGCCATCCACAACAACTTTGACAACTCTACCCCAGACAGGTTCAGTCTGGTCTGATATTTACCTTGGTGGCCGGTGTAGATCCAGCCCAGCCTGCACTGATTCCGGCTACATGCAGTCTGGCCAGGATCCACACTGTTCACTGATTGGTCAGCTTAATGCCAGGATCCATACTGTTCACTGATTGGTCAACCATCATGCCTTAATCCATACAGTTCACTGATTGGTCAGCCACCGTGCCAGCGTCCATACTGTTCACAGATTGGTCAGTCTTTATGCCATGATATACACGGTTCACTGATTGGTCAACCATTATGCCAGAATCTATACTGTTTACTGATTGGTCAGCCTTTATGCCTGGATCCAAACTGTTCACTGATTGGTCAACAATCATGCCAGGAACAATACTGTTCACTGATTGGTCAGCCTTTTTGCCAGGATCCACACTGTTTACTGAATGGTCAGCCTTTATGACAGGATCCAAACTGTTCCCTGATTGGTCAGCCATCATGCCAGGATCCACACTGTTCACTGATTGGTCAGCCATTATGACAGGATCCAAATTGTTGACTGAGTGGTCAGCCTTTATGACAGGATCCAAACTGTTCACTGATTGGTCAGCCTTTATGCCGGGATGTACACTGACCACTGATTGATTAGCCTTTACGACCGGATCCACACTGTTCACTGATTGGTCAGCTATTATGACAGGATCCAAATTGTTCACTGAGTGGTCAACCATCTGCAAAGTGCAAAGCTCATTCTGCAAAGGATAAAACTTATTTCATGTACAAGATGGATAACACAGATGACGTTCAAAGATTGTATGTATAACTTGAATTATTTGAAGGAATGGATAACTCAGATACTATTCAAGAAAGGATAAGCCATTTCATAGATATGGATGGATAGTCCAAGAATAGATCATTTGGATGGTATGCTGGAATATATAATACACAGCATAGATAGGTAACTCTGATGATATACAGGGATAGATAAATCATATGATATACAGGGATAGCTATTTTAGATGATATACAGAAATAGATAACATAAATGACATACAGGAATAGAAAATTAATTGGGATAGATAGCTTGGCTGATAAACAGGAATTGTTAACTCTGATGTACAAGGATGATTAACAAACATAATATACAGAAATAGTTATTTCAAGTGATTAATGGGAATAGATATCTCAAAATGATATACATGAATAGATAACTCTGATGATATACAAAATCGATATATTGCTAACTCCAATGATACAGAAATAGATAACTGAGCTGGTATACAGGAGTATATAAATGATATACAGAAATTAGATATCTGATATACTAGCAGTTATAGATAAAAAGATGATTTAAACGGACAGCTATCTTAGGTGACATAACAGAAATGAATAACCAAGATGATATACAGGAATAGATAACTCAGATGATATACATGATCAGTTAACATAAATTATTTAGATAACTCAGTTTATATATAGGAACAGATATCTCAGATGATATACAGGAACAGTTAACACAAATTATTAAGAGGAATAGATATCTCAGAAAATATACAGAATAGATCACTCAGATGATATACCAGAATAGATCACTCAGGTTATATACAGGAATAGATATCTCAGATGATATACAGGAATAGATATCTTAGATGAAATACAGGAATAGATATCTCTGATAATATACAGGAATAGATATCTCAGATGATATACAGGAATAGATATCTCAGATGATATACAGGAATAGATATCTCAGATGATTTACAGGAAATAAATATCTCAGATGATATACAGGGATAGATATCTCAGATAATATACAGGGATAGATATCTCAGATGATTTATAGGAATAGATATCTCAAATGATATACAGGAAGATATCTCAGATGATATACAGGGATAAACAACTAAGATAATATATAGGAATAGATAACTCAGATAATTAACAAGAATAGAGAGCATATACAGGCATAGATAAATAAGATAATAACCAGGGATGGATACCTCAATTAATTTACAGGAATGGATACCACAGATGATATACAAGAATGGATATGTTAGATTATATGCAAGAATGGATACCTCGATAATATACAGGGATGGATACCACATATGGTATACAGATATGGATATCTTAGATTATATGCAAGAATGGATACCTCGATAATATACAGGAATGGATACATCAATAATATACAGGGATGGATACCACATATGGTATACAGATATGGATATCTTAGATTATATGCAAGAATGGATACCTCGATAATATACAGGAATGGATACCTCGATAATATACAGGAATGAATACCTCTATAATATACAGGAATGGATACATCAATAATATACAGGGATAGATACCACATATGGTATACAGATATGGATATGTTAGATTATATACAGGAATGGATACCTTGATAATATACAGGAATGGATACTACAGATGATATACAGGAATGAATACCTCGACAATATACAGGAATGGATACCTCATATGATATACAGATATGGATATGTTAGACAATATACAGGAATGGATACCACATATGATATACAGATATGGATATGTTTGATGATATAAAGGAATGGTACCACGATAATATACAGGAATGGATACCTCGATAATATACAGGAATGGATACCTCGATAATATACAGGGATGGATACCACATATGATATACAGATATGGATATGTTAGATAATATACAGGAATGAATACCTCGATAATATATAGGAATGGATACCTCGATAATATACAGGAATGGATACCTCATATGATATACAGATATGGATATGTTAGATAATATACAGGGATGAATACCACATATGATATACAGATATGGATATGTTAGATTATATACAGGAATGGATACCTTGATAATATACAGGAATGAATACCTCGATAATATACAGGAATGGATACCTCGATAATATACAGGAATGAATACCTCATATGATATACAGATATGGATATGTTAGATTATATACAGGAATGGATACCTTGATAATATACAGGAATGGATACTACAGATGATATACAGGAATGAATACCTCGACAATATACAGGAATGGATACCTCATATGATATACAGATATGGATATGTTAGATTATATACAGGAATGGATACCTTGATAATATACAGGAATGGATACTACAGATGATATACAGGAATGAATACCTCGACAATATACAGGAATGGATACCTCAACAATATACGGGAATGGATACCACATATGATATACAGATATGGATATGTTAGATTATATACAGGAATGGATACCTTGATAATATACAGGAATGGATACTACAGATGATATACAGAAATGGATACCTCGATAATATACAGGGATGGATACCTTGATAATATACAGGAATGGATACTACAGATGATATACAGATATGGATATCTTAGATGATATAAAGGAATGGTACCACGATAATATACAGGAATGGATACCTCTATAATATACAGGAATGGATACCTCTATAATATACAGGAATGGATACCTCAATAATATACAGGGATGGATACCACATATGACAAACAGATATGGATATGTTAGATTATATACAGGAATGGATACCTTGATAATATACAGGAATGGATACTACAGATGATATACAGATATGGATATCTTAGATTATATACAGGAATGGATACCTTGATAATATACAGGAATGGATACTACAGATGATATACAGATATGGATATCTTAGATGATATAAAGGAATGGTACCATGATAAAATACAGGAATTAATAACTCGGATATAATGCAGGGATGGATTACTCACATGATTCCCAGCTGTAGCGGTCAATATATGGAGGGACAAATAACTTAGATGATATGTAGGGATGGATATATCAGACTGTCAATTACTACCTGGTTTTTGTTAATAACAAAAATTTAAGACTGTTTCAATAGCACTAATCCTACCTGTAAGCTCTTGTTTGAACTTATAATAAACTATATGTCAATCAGCGATAATTTATTGATCTACCAAATTGCTTCCTCAGAAGGTTTCCATAGCAGATTATGGTCTCTACATATTGGTATAATAGTCGTCATTCAGCTTCTGCTATATTTTAGTTAGGACAGGAGACTAATTAAAAACAAGATGGTTGTAAAACACAAATGCCCCCCACACCCCCATCTCCCATCATTTCTTTGTTACACCCATTGACACTAAAAGCAAAACAAAACTCAGATTCTGTGGATACTGGTGTAGTGGTAGAGCACTTGACTGCAATCAAAAGGCCCATGGTTTGATTCCCAGCTGTACAGGTCAGTATTTCATATTGAATATTAATGTATTAATTTCATGTTGAATATTAATGTATTATTAGCATAATTTAATAAACATACATATATAGTTATGAACAATAGATGAGAAAACAGTGATACTGTTCAATTGATATATATAAATTCACTAAATGTTAACCATATCATGTTGTCTGAAGTCCCTTTGGTCTGTACCAGTCAGTTCCAATCACCATGAACAGTGTATATGGACCATCTGGCCAGACCCATACAGCCAGTCCTTGCCTGAGTCAGCCCTTGGAGATACAATGACCCCTGGTCACTAACAATGGGCAAGTAATTGAAGAAAAATGATGCTTCCAGGCCCCTTGATTAGAGCACTGGTCAGCAAGGGTCTGACAGTTCTATTGGTTGACAGGGCAACCAGGCTGACCACTATCATCAGTGGGCTTCTGTCTCTTGGAGACTCTGTGTTGCCGGTTTGCTTTTCAGTATGCGCTAAACTTTGTTCCTGATGAATGGCAACTGTCTCCTTTTGAAATATGATAAGTGATATGATAGGTCTCAGGGAATGAGTTGAAGGTCTTTCACATCTTTAACTCTTAGACTGCATAGCACAAATGTGTCAGGCTTAGGCAAATAGTTTTGTTCTAGATCAACCAGCTGTAACTGTGAGCTGCCTGGTCAGAATTTACACTGTTTGCTGCATGGCTGAAGATGTTAGCAGGTTAAGAGATATTTAGGATGAAGTAAGAACAGATGTAGCAGTAAATGGGTCAGGATCATTGGTATGAGAATGACAGAAGAACCCTGGGAAAGATTAAAGTCAGGGATGATTGCAAACACTGTCAGTAGAGTCCCAGAGATTGTTCTGGTTTGAGATTGATTATGGACACCATGGACTGGTTCCGGTTATATTACAATCTTAATAATGAACAGGGTTCATAGACATTTCCCAGGGTCAGTCTAGAAGCTGATAGTATTCACAAGGTACAGTTTGGTCTCTTATACAAGTAAATTGCTAATTAGAGACTGCTGTTTGCTTTATAAAGTACCAGTAAACTCTGTCATGTTTGTATATGATTTTAACTGGGAAAAAAACTATTTTTTAACTTAAATTTGTTTGGAGTGATAAACAATTTTATAGTTTAAAGAAATTACATGATGAAAACTAAACTATAAATTTTGGAAATCAGTAACTCCAATTGTTATAGCAAGCTACTGATTAGTGTTATCTTTCTGATTAAATACTTTTTAATATTTAACATATATGTATAACATTTTGGAAGGAAAAAAACAACAGTTTACGTACATTGTTAAAATAAAAAAAAGCAATACAGATAAAAATAAACAAAAATCTTGGTGGAAAAAATGAACTAATCTTTGACTTGAAGTGAGTTTAGACTATCAAAGGAAAAAAGTATTATACAATATTTTAAAAAAGAGACGATTTCTGCAAGGAAACAGTAATAATTGATATCCCCATGAGTGTCAATTCATTTACCAATGCTTTCAAATTTATCAAAACTTACCAATTTCCTGCCAGCACACAAGTTGACCCAGTGGAAGTGATTCTATGGAGGCTATAACAGAAGGCCCATTATTTACAATTACTGGCGTTATTGGTGCCACCGGACAAGCATACAGTGGGTCTGTGACAGTTGGAGATGGACAGTGTAGATTGGGGAGCAGGCAACTGGACACTTTGATGGACAGTTAAGGAAATAGCCACCTAATGACCCAAACTTACCCTGATAGTGTTGATGCAAAGCAAAGATAAATTTCTCTTTCCCATTAATTGTCTTGCATCGTTTCCAATGGCTTATGAGATTTGCCCCTGATTTTCCATAATGTCCATGGTATAGGGTTACTCACTGCTTCACTTAATCTCTGAGAGGTATTTTGTTGATCACAAATCTGTAAAGCTGTCGTTGACTTGGATCCCATTCCATTTGTTGAGTTAATAGCAGCACAGTTCATGGACACGATGCAAATATGGAAATGCATTATCCTTTTTAAATAGATCCTTTTTTGATACCTCTCTATGAATAAGTTGTTTTTTTTTTATCTGCATGTATAATTATCTCTTACTTCTCCAGTATAAGCATGTTTTATTTTGTTTTTAACAATGAAATCCCTTCAAGATTATCAAGACAATACAATCAAATGTGCTCATGGCACATTTCATTATTCACTATGGCACATTGGGGCTGTACTAATAGTTCTTTTTAGTTGTGTAACCATTTTAGTTAGGTTAAAAACAGATGCCTGCAATCAAAACAAATTTATGATTTTAGCATTGTGTTTTTAACACCAGCTTTTCCCACAGAATAAAATAGCCCATTTGTTATTTGTGACGCGCTTTGAGAAAACGGGGCTTGTTCTTTTTTAATTTTTTACCTGACGGCTTGAACATTTTCTGGTAATATGTTTTGAGAGTATACTTACTCTGTTTAGACTAATAACAGAAAATTGCTAAAATCTGATGACTTGTCTTAGTTTAAGGAAGAAGACCACCTGGTAGTTAATTATGACTGCAAGGCCTGGTCAGTGTGACCATTGTCTTGACTGTCCATCCATCTTCCTAAGCTGACCCCTGTGTCTGGGAACCATGGTCACACATCTTCCTAAGCTGACCCCTGTGTCTGGGGACCATGGTCACACCAAGGGATAATCAGTCTTGGTGACATGGACATACATGTGACCTGGAGCACAGGAGTAACTGGCACAACTGAGTCACCTTGGGAAGTATAAAGCTTGTGATTAGTTGGCAACTTTTGTTTTTGGCATAGCTGTCTAACCTCACTTTTGACTTACTTAATATCAGAAGATTAGATTTAGTCTTATTAAGAGAAATTCCATTTGCTTATGAAAATAATTAAGAAACACTTCACATTACCCACAATGAGGGGATCTGTGGGAAAACAAAGAAGGCAGCATATTTAATAGGGGCATTACATTTAGGTGGCCTGTAATAGAAGCAAACCATAAGGTTAGCAGGGACACTGTAGTGTCAGCTTAGTAATTTGACCTTCCATGGTTCACAACATTTATAAAGTATGGGTAAGGTAGTTGAATTATTGTATGTTATTCTGCAACATGCTCTTTGACATTTTTGCAAACAATTTATTACCTAAATTTAAAAAAAATAAGGTGAAAATCTGACTGATGTATTTAAGGGTAAATAAATAATATTCATATGCCTTGTTTTTTTGTTTTTTTTAACTGAACATACTATTAGATTGGTTTATTAATACCTCATCAAGGCCACATATCTTTTTAAAATAAATTTCTTGCTTCTTTTGTTAGATGTTGGGAAAGCAAGATTCCTTCTCTTCCATTTATTTTTAAAAGCTATATATTTGGTCATGCATGTGAACCATATTCTTAACATTTTAAAACAAACCTAGGTATAGCTTGAATAAACTGTTTATTTATCTTTCTAAAGCAATATGGCAGATACTTCACCCTTTCATGGCAGTCAGGCTTGAACATGATCTAGTGCTAGTTCTGTCCATGATCTTGATGGTCACACGAAGCGGCCATTGGTTCTGTGGTCAGTAGGAGAGACTTTCAGCACAATTAACAACATTTATCTAATTAACAATGATGTATTATTCAATTAATGGTGATGTATTAACATGTCCAGAGCATTGGTCAAGACACCTTAAGGCAGCTTTGGCCTGGGAACATCAAACTTGGGTTACACTGATTTGAATAATTTTCTCATTAATTTTCTGTGACTTCCATGGGTCAGCTGTGAAATATTTGACCACTGGTCATCAGAGAGAAGCTTGATGTGATATCTAACCTCACTGTGGTGTCCAGTCTCACCCAGGCTAAATGGTCAGCTAATGGTCAGTGAGTGGCCAGTCGGATGTAAGTGTCCTCTTGAAAACATGAGGTAGTTAATTAATGTCCACTTGTCAGGTATTGTGTAGCTTAATCAAGGCTATCTCTCAACCAGGTAATGGGCAAAACAGATTATTTTTTCCTCTTATCAATTCTCACTAAAAAAGCATGATAAATATGAATTTTTCCTCATTTTAATTACAGTGTTAGATGTACACATGTCATTCATTTCTCATACATAGTCTATAAGTCAAACTATATGAGAGCCCCCTTTAAGATTGTATGCTGCTTCCATACTGAGACAGCTTGCTGGAGACACAAGATATGTCTGTAAGTCCAGAGTTCATGTAAATTAATTTAAGCTGTAAACCAAGGGCTAATTAACAGCCCATCCCTTATACTCTGTCTCAACATCTGAAAGATTGTTAAAAGATTCAATATTTTATGTAGTTCTCATCTGATTTAACAAAATTGCAGGTACACAGGTTGCCATGGTACTAAAGATTATTGTGATGTTTTGTCAGAATTGACCTGAAACTGTAGGAGAATAATGTGTCCAAGTACAGAATGACAGGACAGACTTGTTTGTGTGTCCGGGTACTTTAGCAAAACATCTGGTATAACTGTACCAGAACAATATAATAGTTCTTTTAAAAAAATATGTGCAATGAACATTGTTTTAGCAAACATTTTTCAATCAAAGCTTTTCTGTTGTTGTTTTTCACTGAAAGTTTAACTGTGTAACTGTAAAAGCAGGAGAGTCTCTCTGTCTAAGACTTTCAGGGACATTTATCTGTATACATTAGTTTTACCAGAAAGGTTTAAATTATGCACAACCTGCTGCATACTCATTGGACCATTAGTCATCAGTGTCGAGCTGGTGAAAGGAGGCTGATCATTTGTACAATCAGAGATGCACCAAGTCCCTGTACAAATATACAGAAGGAGCTTCCCACAATAGAATATCATTAGTGACTGGAAGAAGGCAGGCGTGTTTTTTACCATATCCATTACAGATTTAATTGTGGTTTAAAATACTAAAACCTTATTTGTTGATACAATTCAGTTAAGCTGTTAATATATATGGAAAAAGAAAGCAGACAGAAATGTAATAAAATGCATGGTTTTTGTATGGTTTGATCCTGGACCCAAACACTGTTTACATTTAAATGTGAAAGGTGGTATCGGACAGTTCAGACCAAAACATTTTTCTCAAATAACCAAATAAGTTATTGTTACGTGAAAAGATCCTGCAAAATGCTGCTCATTGATGCCCGAGATCAATATGACAGGGAAACACAAATTTCCATTTCTTATTGCAAACAGGTATTTCCTACCTGAGACATGCTACAAAGATAGCTATATTTAAATAAGAAAACAACATGACAACTATCATTTGAGCTTATGTTATATCGTCATCCTGGTAATTCCCTCTGATGCTGATATCTATTTTTAACAGAGATCACTATTGTGACTATTTATAGATTTAAAATAATTGAACTTTTAGAGTGTTTTTACAGTGATTTGTATGCTCTGACAATAAAGTCGGTGTCCAAAACCGTGTTTACTTATACTAAAGTATGTGTTTATTGAGAAATTAATCCCTAATTCCCCAAAGCAGTGGTACAATATTGTTACATGAATTTTACATAGGCAGACTGTAGGATACCACCTTGAACAATGACTGTGTTATGATTTTGATGGGTTTCAACTGGCATCTATCAATTTGGTTTAACATCAGCCTCAGTGAGGCCTTAATTGCTATTGCTTTGGTCCATATTCTGTGTCAAATACTTATTGTTTTGAACCTTCTTGTACTGGTTGCATTTGTTTTTGTTTTTAAATGTTATAATTAAAATAAACTACAGCTCTTTAACAAGCTTCTCAAAATTGTATATCTTGTAAGCTGTACAAAAAGGTAAAGTTATTGTATGGTAGTAACAACTTTGTATTAAATTTATCAGCCGTATATGTATTATAAATGAATTCCATAAATATTAATTAATCAATGAACTGTCAAAGATAATTTTACCCATTTTATGGCATGTCTATTGGCACACTCACATTAGAAAAATACTATTTGTTTCAGATCAGATATTTTAATAGCCTTAAATTTGTTACCATTTCAGAAACATTGGCATTGCTTTTGTCAAAGAAGTATGTACTATCATTTTAAGCAAACAGGGCCAATAGTTAGGTATATTGACTGATGTTATCACAAAAACATACACTTACATCCACTAACAAACGTAAGGTTGGTTTTTGTAAGTATGAAACATTGATTCAGTAAATAGTTCAACATACAGCTGATTTTGGACAGTCATTCCACCTCCCTGAAATATATTTTTAATATTCATAGCAATCATTAAAATTGACTAACAAGAGCATGATAAAAGTTTTAATATAAACCACTTTTATACTGGTGTATTTCTATCAGAGTAACTAATAATTTTTGTCCGCATGACCCCAGTAGCAGTATAATAATTTGGTGTTGTTGAACATATCTGTGGGCAGCAGTGTATGACATTAAACCCTCTGTAATTGGACAAGTTGAGATGTAGCCATCTGTTCACCTGTATGATTTGCATATAAAGTGTTCTCTTGATACTTCAGAGGGGAGACAAGACTTTTTACATTTACTGGGATAATACTGTAAGCATATAGGCCAATGCTGTTACTTCTGGGTGCAGAACAAGTGGTGGGGTTGCTTAATTAAGAAAACTTAATACCTAGTTTCCCGAGGACAAAGTATCATTTTCTTCGATTAAATTTATGTTAAAATATAAGAATTAAAATGACATATTTATACTTCTATTATATTATAATTTTGAGTTTCAAATGCTATTTTCTATATCAAGCTTTTTGTTGAATGTTATTCAATGTTAAACAAATATTTGTGTATTTTTATTTTCAGTATCTTAGAGTAACTTGATAAACATTTCTTTGACACAAATGAAACTAAGATTTTTTTGTGCATTTTTTATGCTTTTTTTGTGCATTTTTTATGCTTTTTTTGTGCATTTTTTATGCCTCTATGCAGACATGCCATGAATGTCACTACTTGATGCACACTTTGAAAATAAATCATCTGTGACGTTTGGCAGCTTCTTTCTGAGATCCCGCACCCACTGAACAAACTTACTAACCCAAGATAAACGGACATGTCCAAACATTCAAGAATCAGCAACTGACTTTTGACTCCTAACCTGCTAAAAACAAGTTGACCAGGCTAAGGCATTGAATAGTGTAGATCCAGATCAGCCTGTTGCCATGAGTGGCAATACCTCTCGCTTTTCCTTCTTTATATTAAAACATCTTGTTACCCTTGCCTGAAGTTTTTATTTAACAAGTAAAAATTATTTTAGATTGTTTCCAACTGTAGAAGGTAAAAGGTTTATCCAGGACAAATGGTTGCAGTGACCAGCACAGGGTCTGCACACATCCAGGCTAAATGTTTCAATAACCTCTCATGAGCAGCATGCAAATCACATAAATCACAACAAAGAAACCCTTGAGTGGGTTAAATGGTTGAATATCAGTTCCAATTAAAACTTTCTCTCTGCTTTATTGATCAATTATTGCCCCCTGATTAGCACTGGCCAGTGAGTTGTTCAGTTGTCAAGTTGCATTTCAATAATGGCCAAACTTTGACAGAATGTCACATGAAACATGGGCCATCTAGTGACCACCATAGCTCCATGCCTGGTATCTTATCCTTAAACCTGCACCATTGGTAAATTATTCTTAACTTGTTTTAAGTGTTTGAGAATTGCCACATGGATATATGAAACAAGAGGTATTAATAGGGACTATTCAACAGATAGTGAAGAACTTTATCAGGGAGCTGGCTGGTCTGGATATACAATAGGTGCCTAAATCTGATCAGTTCTTGTATAGCAGGTGAAGAGTGAAAATTGCAATTCTGTAATGGCCAAACTTTCCAGTTTGAACGTCTGTCAGTCTGGTATTGTCCACTTTCCCCAGCCTTGTTTGACCATTACATTTTAGACCCCCATTGTTTCAAGGACATGCTTCAGCCTGTGAGTTCCAAGCATAGTGTCAAAGGAAAATACGTGCCATGGCTCATTGAGGGGTCAAATCAAATCCCTTTCTCTATTTAGTACAGCTTTGTTTCAAATCCAGTTATACTGATGTGACTACATTTGTTTGCCTCTAACTGGATGAAAGTTGGATGATAATCTTGATTGGTCAGATACAGCTGACTGATAGAGACAATAGAAGGATGCACAAGAATTATTTCTGATGAAAGTATTTTAGGTAACAAGATCATCATTATCATCACCTATCATCATCATCACCACAGCAGAAGCAGCATCGTCATCATCATCATTTATGTGTTCTTTCAGATAATTTGCTGTTTTCTATTTAGTTCCTCCCTATTTTTGTCATCATTGTTCCCATATGATATTCCCAAAACTTGAATGGCCTCCTTTTCTGAAGAACAGCTTTATTTTATGAGGCAACACAGATCTTTCTCCTAAAATGATCAAATACTGCGTTAATTCAATAGGGTTGTGATGCTGATAGAATTTAACACAGGCAAAATATTTGGACTTGCAAAGATAAAATCTACCTAAAAAAATGGAATCTTGTCAGTTTGTTTTTGAAGTTCATTGCAGTGACAATCATTTATCATGATAATATTGTCCAGCTATATTGGTGGTGAACCCTTCCTCCCTTTCTTCTGTCTCTTTTGTCTGGGTAGAACCACCGGCACACCACATGTTAGCTGGAAGACATTAAATGTTTTGTCCAGACCAGAATTTAACACGTGGAATCCAGTCACTGCATTTAATCTGTGTTAAGACAAAAGTATAATTGTAATTTTATCATTCTAGCAATTCGTTTATTGCATATAATTGTAATTTTATCATTCTAGCAATCCCTTTATTATGTATAATTGTAACTTTATCTTTCTAGCAATCCCTTCATTATGGTTTAATATAACCCTTACAATCTTGGTTCAAAACTCACTTAAAATTTTGTTGCAACAGTCCTATTATAGCCTGAAATATAAAAAATAGTCTCTACTCACATTAATGAGTAAAGTGACACTGCTTGTTACGGCAAAAAGATTGATTTAACAGATTGTAGATGACAAGTTTTGATTAACTTGATTTGCATAATTATGGGACATTATTACTACAGTGTACAGACCCCTTTCTAGATGTCTTTTCACAACTTTTAAACTTATTTCATGTTTTCACTGAGTTATTCAATAGCCATGAACAGTAAGGAGTGTCTTCTTTAATAAACTTCACACTGACTCAGTGCTGGTCATCCAGCTATTATTGGTGGACCATAGACAATTGTCTGGGTAGAACCACTGGCACACCACAACCCACACAAAAAGCTTTGGGTCAATAGACATACATTCCCACCTGTCATATATATATATATCAAATGTTTGTCTTTTTTGTAACTGCAGACAATTTAAACCTGCAATGGTTATGGTAAAAAAAACATGCCTGCCTTCTTTCAATTGCTAATGATATTCAAAAGTGAAATCATTATGCATTATATTTTATTCAGTTTAAAGTACAAAGAGTGATTGAAAGTTTTATGATCAAGTTATTATGGTGTTCTACCTAATTTTTACAAAATACATTGAGTTTAAGAAGAAGTTTTTTTGGTGTGACCTTAAAAAGTTAGCATTTGTTTTAAAGAAATGTTAATCTTTAAAGTTTATCCTAGGTCAGTATTGCCTTGGTCTTACCATGGAGACCTAGGCTTATTGTACTCTTGGCATTCTATATTTGTTGAAGTCAGGTTATTGCTAGATTTTTGCTAGAAAATATATGTTAAAAAAGGAGACTCAGCAGCAGACACCATAGTTAGATTTTTTTCCTTATTCTTTGAGATTATCCTTTATAAGTAGAACTCTTTACAATGTGTTCCTGGTGTTTATTGTTTGGTATTTGTCAGGGTTTGGTTCTTTGTTTGCTTTTAAATACAAATCTGATAAATTGTGTAAGGCTTCTTAACTTTTTTCATTGTTCAACTCAATAAGAAAAAAATCTGAAAATAAGATTAAATAATTTAAAAAAGAATGTAAAAGAAAGAACAGGTAAAACAATAACACTTTAACATTTTGCATTCAGTTGTGTGGCACAAAACTAAAATCAATGTCAACATCATTAAGGCTGTAGGGCAATGTCCCCTTTCCATTGACAATATTACCCTTTTAACACCAAATATTGAAGGACACTTGGCCTGACTGGGTAAACAGAAGACTAGCCCATGATTAGACCATTTTTGCTCGAATATTGGGCCTTGATGGTCAGGGATTCTTTGTTAGCTGACTGTGAAATTATTTGCACTTGCTGTCGCTGTGTATACCTGCGTGAATATCTGAGGGAGATAAAAGTGTGCCGACCCGTGTCACACTCTGTCAGCTATCACAACATCTTTGACATCCTACAACAAGCACAAGCGATTTTTTGTACAACTTCTTCTCTTCTCTTCACAGTGATTGTACACATAGTTATTCGGGGTGAGCACAGGATTGTGTCTGCCTGGCCCCTGATTTAGATTGAAGGGATGGCCCAGTAATGTTCTGTGGAGCTACGAGTTCGCACGCCTAAACAGCATGCTTTCATACAACATTGTTAATTATAGGTTTTGCAGTGGCCAATTTTCGCGATTGCCTTAATTGAGTTTGGCCACATTGTATTGAGCACCATCAGCCTATCAGTGCACAGGAAATGACAGCATTGTGTGCACATAGAAAAATTGGATTTCTTGTAATGAAAATATAAAGTTTATTCAATTTAATTATTACAGAAAATCAATAGATCTTTCATGTAAAACTGTGTGTTACACTCATTTCTGGGTGTCTTACCTATTTTTTTCTAGACTTTGGATTGAACAGTTAAATTGTGTTATCTTGTAAGTCATTGTACAACATTAACTTGACATTGATTAAAGTATTGCTGCAGAAATTGATGCAAGTGCTAATTTAAATTTCTGTCTTTTGTCGACCAGATTGCTTAATGTTGAGTGTGATTATTAGGGTCTGGCTGTCATTTTGTCTTCAAAAGTGAATTGTGGATAATCAGCGAAATTACCAGTTACATTAATACCCGGACATAAAGTGAATAATTGACAATAGTCCATAGTGGAACAGGCTTGGTGGGTTGAAATTGTTGTGTGGATTTAATACATTCTGTCACTTGAAAAATGCTGGATTACTTCTTATGTAAGTATGATTTGGTTTAAGTTTCTTTCCTTTATTTTTATTGTTTGCTCATTTATCCAAATAATGTAGCACTGATAATTTTTTATTTGTACATTTGTCATAAAATATATTTGAAAAATTATTTTTGTCATCTATTAAATCTTGAATTTGTTATTTGTTAATAATGTCAGAATTTCTTGATTGAAGTTGTTCATCACAATGCTTTTAATCTGACCTTAGCGCTGGCTTTCTAATTCTAAAAGTCATTGCTGTCTGTCAGAACATATTACAAATAACATACAAGAATTGGTTGCAGCAGTAAAATCATAAGAGATACAACATTTTTTCAGTATGGTATTTTTTCAATTAACAAGTTTGAATGTACTTGATAAACAATTAAATATTTTGTATTTTTGTTTTTAATAATCAAACAAACAAAAACATTTAGTAAATTTTACTACATTTCTTTCTATTACAGGTAAATCCAAATTAATGTAAATATAAGGTCTTCAACAAATATAATATTTTTTCATTGAATATTATGTTCTATATAAAATGTGTAAGATAGATGTAACATTAAAATAGATACAACATTTGATATAGGAATAAATAAATTTTATATGGATATAATGTAAATATAATGTTTAAAAAGATGTTACATTTATAAATATATAGTGTTTATATAGCTGGTTTTTTATAAATATAATTTTTAAATAGATGTAACATTTATATAAATATAATGTTTATATAGATACATTGTGATAAAAAGATCTAATACTTAATATTGATCAGGGACAGTTTGCCTTGTTATCTGCCATTGTGTGCTTTCCATTTTCTTTCTTTAACTTCCTGATGTCCACCCGTGAGTTTTTTTAATAAAATAGTATAATAGTTTTACATTGAGGTAAGTTTCTTTAAACTGAATAAGTTAAGCTGTCACAGTTTAAGACTTAAATGTCAAATATTTTCTTTTTTTAAAAGAAACAATGAACCTATTTTTGAGGGGCGTTCAATTAAAACTCCAATACACAACATGGATTATGTCAATATTTGAATAGAGCGAGGAGACATAAAGTGACAATTAATCATAAATGGAGGAATCTTTATGCTATTAATCTGACTTGTTTGCTTTTTTTCTACTCATTCCTTGCATTTAAAGTGTCAAAACTTTACCCTGCGTCTTACATCAGATATTCCAACCATAACGTGTTACGGGGTAAGGTCAGCCACAATATGGGTATGAAGTTACACCATTTAAATGTGTACAGCACGTCCTAACCAGTAACTTTATCTTTTCTGACATGTTGACAGTATGAAAGGTTCTTGAATGGAAAATTTATTTGAGTAATATTTCTTTTTATACATTTATTTTTAAATTTTTCAAGACTTGTCAAGTGTAATTTTTAATTTTGATAGAGTATATTCTTGTAAGATGTAGTCTTTTTTAACATGAAATATACACTTAATTCACTTAAATCCAACACAACCATTAATATAATATAATGTCCAACTTTTATAATAATATGCATAAAATATATCATTACGCCTAATTAATTTTAGCTGGCATGTTGGGTATTGTCAAAAGACACTAAACAGATTTTGTGTTTCTCTTTTCTTTTCTTTTTTTTTATTGTCATTCAACCCTTATTTCTTTTCTATCTATTTATTAGTTTTCTCTATGGATAGCATTTTAACACAAACTTTTCTCTGTGAATGTTTTCTTTGGTTGTTGTTTTTTTATAATTTTTTTGCTGATGAATATCAACAGACAATGAAAATATTCACTTCAGCATCACTGGGTTGAGAGTATGTTCACCTGACTCCTACGCTCTCCTGGATGTCCTGGCATGGCACAATCAATATATAATTGATGTTTGATATTTTATAAGTTCCCCATTATCAAGGTATGATAGCCTGCTGGTTAATGATCCCCCTGTAGCTTTATGAGGCCAGGAAAACCCTACGTCCACACACTCGTCAATACTCATACCTTTATTAGCCTCAGCATATCGGAAGATTGCAATGTTCTTTGTTTTATAAATTTGATGAGATTCTTTTCTTCATTTTTGAGATTTTTAAAACATTTGCATTGTCAGGGAGAAGAAACATGAATTCAATATGTGGTTGATGTTTGAAAGAAATTGTCAGAAATGCTGCATGTTTCACTTTAATAAAGAAGATGTTGTGACATCATATAGGGTTTATATACATGGCGTCATTATAATGAAGGCAGTAATAGAATTGTTAATTGAGTAAGTTTGAATAAAATAAGTTTGTCACAGAAATACTATCTTTCATTTTGATATAAACATTTTAAAATACTATTAGTTATGATTATAATTGTTCTGGTTTGGTCCCTCAATATTCTAAATATCAAGTCAGCTACATATCTCTGGATATAATTTCTTTAACTCAGGCTGGGACTTGGGCTCAATACTTTTTGATTCACCACATGTTAAAGAATGTCATTATATAGACTTCTGTCATATCTGGTGTGATATGATCATGAGTTGTTGAGCTAATTATTTCCTGTCTTACAATTCAGACTATGATCCTCGTACCGTTCTGTTAAAATATATAAGTGGGCGTGAAAATAATTATTTCATCAATATTTTGTTCTGGTTGTCTAATTTGAAAATGTCGTTTACACTATTCTGGTCTAGTTTAATTATAGTGTGGTGTTTGGTCTCTAGGTTCCTGTTGTTTGGAACTCTGCCAGGATGTATCGTTGACAGGATATGATTTGTTGCACTTTTATCATGATGGGTCTCTATGATTAATAATGACAATGCTGATTACCTGATGTATGTATGATCTGAGCAAATTTAATGGCTTTCTGATTGTTTCTAAATAATGGTGAGAGATTTTTTTGTTAATATTTCTTTGATTTTTTTTATTATAATGCATGTCATTCAATTCAATATGTAAAATATACTTTGACTATAATTATGAGTATATGGAGCTTACATTTAATTTTAAATTAATTTGATCATTTATTTTATACCTGGTATTCTTCAAATGACTCATTATAATCCAGAGTAATTAGTAAATACTGATATACCATGATGGCAAGAGTATTTAAAATGCCATTTTAATTTGTTAAAAATAAAAATCATAGTATTTACTAAGATTAAGATTATACAAAGTATGGTTTAAAATGCAAATTGCTTATCTATGAACATTCAGTGTCATAACAATGTTTAAAATGTTTTAATTTATCTCAAACAATAACTTTTTTATGGATCACCCCTCACCCCCACCCAAACAACATAACAACCACAAACAAACAACAACAGAAATGCTTAAATTGACAATAAAATATAAAGCATCAAAACTGTATAAGAAACTGTATCACTGGTGGCTTGGTATCTGATGACAGCTCACTTTCACCTCACAGTTTTAATGTTTCAGTATCATTGTCCAGACTGCTGCACTGACCAGGTGACCGACCTTAGCAAGGGTAGATGCAATATTGAACTATTCCAACTTAGCTGACATGATATATAGAGCTGTTCTGCAGTTAGTTGGTATAATTGTAATGTCCCCCAAAAGAGTTGGACTTGACTGAACTGTAGGATTGAAAGCTGCAATGACTGTTGGTAAAGAAATACAAAGTTATGATACTTGAGTCAAACAGATGGTGTCAGATTGTATTATATTAATATAAATGCTATGTATATATATATTTTAAAGCAAAAAATAGTACAGATATTATTGGTCTGAGAATAAATCCAGGTAGTTTGTGTACAATATTATTGAGTTGTAGTTGGGATGAATATTCTTTTTTATAAACACTAGATGTTTATCCAATAACATTTTATGTATCAGGTAATGCTTAAAGATGCAGCCAATCATGTAGAATGTCTAAGTCCCTACATCTCTCATAGAATAAGTTATGCTATGATACCAACTGACTCATGCTTATCATATCTGCACATTAAAAATTGAAATAAAATAAGTTTGTCACTTAAAACTTTGAAGCCTACAGTTCTTTATTGCTTAATCATGTCTCTGTAATGAATCCCTTGCTGCATGTTCTGTATGTATATCAACCATTACCAGAGATTGGTAGCCCCAGGGCACTTTATAGTGACACCTGAGAATCTTCTCCAAACACGCGGACCACCCATTCACCTACTTACCTATAAACTGACCACCGGTCAGTTACCCTATCAGGTTAGAGATGTGACCACCATACTTTCTACAATACTAATTAGGTGATCAAGTGGATAAATACACATATGGTCAGCACTGTTAAGATATTACATGCATAGGTGTTAGAGATAATTTGGACAGTTGGATCATAATACTACTATGCAAAAAAACCACTTAATTTTTAACTCATAATGCTTTAGGCCTCTTATCTACTTAACAACCCTGTTATACACCACTCTGCAGTTATGCTATTTAGCTTCTAGGTTATTTAGTTTTTAGGCCACTCAGCTTTTAGGCCACTCTGTTAAAATGTCTCTCCATGATGAGATCACTGCTATTAGGCCACTCAGCTAGCAGGTCAGTCTGCTATGCAACCACTCAGCTTTTATGTCACTGTGCTATCACACTACTTTGCTATAAAGCCACTTTGCTGTTTGGCCCCTCTGCTATTAGGCCACTCAACTAAAGGATATATATATATATATATATATATATATATATATATATACTCAGCTATTGGACCACTCTGCTGTCAGGCCACACTTCTATAAAACCACTCAGTTATTTGGACTTATTGCTATAAGGCAACTTGGCTTGCTTTTAAGCCACACTGCTATAAAACCACTCAGCTGTTAGACCATTTTACTATTAGGCCACACTGCTATAAGATCAGTCAGCTATTAGGCTACTCTTTTACAAGGCGACCCTGTTATTGGCCCCTCTCTGCTGCTAGGCCACATTGCTTTAAGTCCACCCAGCTGTTTGGCCACACTATTATAGGCCCACCCTGCTATTAGGCCACACTGCTGTAAGACCACCCATCTTTTAGATCTCTTTTTATTAGACCACTCTTCTATTAGGCTGTAAGACCACTCAGCCATTAGACAACACTGCTGTAAGACCACTCAGCTATTAGGCCACTGTACTGTTAGACCACTAGCTGTAAGACCACTCTGCTATAAGACCACTCAGCTATAAGGCCACTCTGCTATAAGACCACTAGCTGTGAGACCACTCTGCTATAAGACCACTCAGCTATAAGGCCACTCTGCTGTAAGACCACTAGCTGTAAGACCACTCAGCTATAAGGCCACTCTGTTATAAGACCACTCTGCTATAAGGCCACTCTGCTATAAGACCACTCTGCTATAAGACCACCCTGCTATAAGACCACTCTGCTATAAGACCACTAGCTGTAAGACCACTCAGCTATTAGGCCACTCTGCTATAAGACCACTCTGCTATAAGACCACTCTGTTATAAGACCACTCTGCTATAAGACCACTCTGCTATGAGGCCACTCTGCTATAAGACCACTCTGTTGTAAGGCCACTCTGCTATAAGACCACTCTGCTATAAGACCACTCAGCTATAAGGCCACTCTGCTATAAGGCCACTCTGTTGTAAGACCACTCTGCTATAAGACCACTCTGCTATAAGATCACTCAGCTGTAAGACCACTCTGCTATAAGGCCACTTTCCTGTAAGACCACTCTGCTGTTAGGCCAGTCTGCTATAAGATCACTCAGCTATAAGACCACTCTGCTGTTAGGCCACGCTGCTATAAGACCAGTCTTCTGTTAGACCACTCTGCTGTTAGACCACTCAGCTATTAGGTCACTCTGCTATAAGACCACTATGCTATTAGGCCACTGAGTTATAAGACCACTCTGCTGTTAGACCACTCAGCTATTAGGTCACTCTGCTATAAGACCACTCTGCTTAGGCCACACTGCTTTTATGCTATTTAATCCAGTAGTTGTTGTTTTTAAATTTAAGGAAAGTTCTTAGCTTAGATAAGAAAAAAATGTATAATTTTTTTTATGACTGTGGCCTCAGATAATACTTTGCATAAGTTTCTCTTTGGAGATATAAATAAATCTCATGTCCAATTAAATTAGCTTGAAAAGAATACTTTTATTTAGTCTGGCAACTAAAGTAAATAAAATTGTAACTTTGTTTGAATTCATAATCATATGTGGAGATGAAACTAAGACCCCAAACCATTTAAGGCAACCCTATCAGAGTTTAATGTAAACATTTTATTAAAGTCCTTTTCTAATACTTAAGTTGAAGAAAATTATTGAATATTTCACTGCCAAACTTTAATATTCAAAACAATTCCAACTTGAATATACTTTCGACTCTATATGAAGAAAAGTTCAAGCTTGAATCAAGAGAAACATTCATGACGCTTTGCTTTTCTATGAGTTTGTTCTTCATTTTCAGTCATTTTAGGGCAATTTTGGGGGGATATTTATTTTCTCTACTCAGATCCTATTACATTCATTCAGTATTATAGTATTAGTAAGAAAGCTTAATTTCAAGACATAACCAAAACAGTTGTTTCTGACAATATCAGAAATAGTTACTTTAAGGTTTTAAAAGTAGTATTTTGTAGTTGGCCTTTATCACATACATGTAACAACATATTATGTCTGTTTGGGGGAATCGGGGCATGATTTCTATATAAACTAATATTTAGTATAACAAAGACAATGTTCAACACTACCTCAATAATGGTATATAGACAGTACAAATGATAAAAAATCACCCTTAATATCCATTCTTTCCAAATCTTTATATAAACTCAATGAAGGTATGTCTGCTACATGTTTAAATGATTATCAAAGCCACATCAATTTACCCAAATGATTATAGAATGTGATCTTAAAAGTAAGCAGTCCCTGTTAGTCTTATATTAAAGACACTCAGCAGCATGGTTGCAGATAGGAAATACCTGTTTAAAATGAGTAGTAGTGTGTTATGTGTCACATTTCACTTGGATATAGGACAACATTAAGCGGCATTTCACCGGATCTGTTCATAGTACAATAATTTATTTGGATGTATGAGAGACAAAACTTGGGTTCAGACTGTCAGATACCATCTTTAAGCAAAAAAATAATCTTAAATCTTTGTTCATCAGGAAACAAATGTTTTTTCACATTGATACAAACTGAGTGCATATTGCCGTATAACTGGGAAACACAAGCTGCACATTCCTTCTGAAGTGAAACCTGGAACATTTGAAGTGTTCATATGTAGGTTGTGTATGTTATTAAGATAAAGAACAGGCAAAATTGATGTTGACAATGAGTGTTTAAACTGGGATTGTGACAAAATGTTTTGTAGCAAAATAGCCCCCCATCTTCTAGCCTAACAATGCTGGCATGTTGTCAGACCAGGTATTCAATATGACATGCGTTCCCAGCTTAAAGCAGTTTTTTTTCGCATGCCTTTTCTTTTTGTAAAATATCTTTATTTGATTTTAGGAAAAAAATGTGAGTAATACCATTTGCCTAATGATTTGTGGTTGTTACATTGTAGTCACAAGTAATGACCACAGCAAATTTGAATATTGCATTAAGTGATTTGCTGATAACTTTTTTTATGATGTGGTTAAGGAAAATGATCACATAATGTTGACTAAGTCCTTTTTATAGATATTGACTCAGCAAAGGATAACGATAAAACACTCATGTCTTTGTTCACCTACTCTACCTTAAATATTGAGAGCATCATAAAATATCTCTTAAAGTGTGCTTTCGGTGCTATAAAATAGCATGTTATGGTTTTAATGCAATAAAAGACACTTTATTATATTGAGAGAATGTTCCCGCACATTTCCCTAATACAGTCGCATCCTGGTGCTATATTTGACTGTTTACTTTTAAGTGTTTGCGGCTGGTCACATTTTTCCTCTTCCAAATATTTTTCTAATCTTTCTAAACTCAACCAACCCCTTCACCATTTTTCTTTCTAAAGAGGGTGCAAGGTGTATAGAAATATCTTTGACAGTTTTATGATGTGTAGGGCACTTGATCCAATATTTGCTTACACTAGTGACTAATTACCTACACTGATGGTGAACAATAAGTACCCGTGAATTGTAGCGCACCTTGTCCCGCCCACATTAGGATCCACACAATGGCACTGTGTCACCATGGTGCTCGGAGGCTATAGGATGGCAGAGACACTGTATCCGCGACAATTCATCATTCTGCCACCAGGGTGCGCTCCAGTCACCTGCTCACGGAGTTTTCTTTATGAATACAAGTGACAGGTATAAGTACATTTTTTAAATCTCTCACCTTTAGTGTGGCACTGGCATTCAGGACTGGAAATAATGATGCTGTCAGCATGATGCATGATGAAGAGTGCGGAAATTGCACTTACAGCTGTCATCAATATTCATTCAGAAAATTCAAGTTAGACATGAATAATTAGTTTTTATTGTGAAAATGTGATGCATAGTTGTTAGTAGATATTTTCGTTGTTCACAATTTTTATCTGATGCTGGATTATAATTTATTTTTAATTGGGCTACAATTACCTGAATATATTAAGATAAATGAAACTAAAATGGCTGTTCAGACTGAACTAGCTCCCCTCAACATAGCTCTCCATCCATATCTCCTTCTGGCAAAGCTCTCACTGGCATTATTAGGTCCCATTGGCATACTCCAATTGACATAGTTTCTACTGGCATAGCCCTCCTGCCATAACTCGGCTCAGCATAACTCTCACTGGCATAGCTTTCCTGCCATAGCTCACATCGGCATATCTCCCACTGAAACAGCTTTCATTGGCATAGCTTCCACTTGCTTAGTTTCTACTGGCATAGCTCCCATTGGCATTGCTCTTACTGGCATAGCTCCCATTGGCATTGCCAGTATATTGCTCTTACTGGCATAACTCCCAATGGCATTGCTCTTACTGGCATAGCTTTCCTGCCATAGCTCACATCGCCATATCTCCCACTGAAACAGCTTTCATTGGCATAGCTTCCACTTACTTAGTTTCTACTGGCATAGCTCCCATTGGCATTGCTCTTACTGGCATAGCTTCCATTGGCATTGCTCTTACTGGCATAGCTCCAATTGGCATTGCTCTTACTGTCATAGCTCCCATTGGCATTGCTTCCACTGGCAAACTCCCACTGGAATAGTTCCAACTGGTATAGCCTTCACTTGCAAAAAAACAACTACTACTGGTTTAGCTCTCATTGGCTTAGCTCCCTTGCTGAAAGGGGTAGCTTCATGAATGCTGGTCAAACATCAGGATAGCTGTGGTATCTTGTTAAGGTTATTCATGAATGCTATCACAGCAAAGATAGCATTGTGTCTGCTTAAACACCATCTCCAGATGACTGATCTTATATGGACATATTTAACAAACAAAACAGATGCAATTTTTAAAGGAAATGTTTGAGTCTTAGTTTCTGAGTAAAATCAAACTACATTTGTACACCTGAAATCATAGCCGCTTAGTACAAAAGGACAGTGCTGCAGTAAACAGCCCTGATCTTGATCTTCCAACTTCTGATGGGAACTGTCTGACCAGGATGTAACTTTTTAATGCTTTCCCTCTATCAATAGGTTTTGTAACCTTTAAGCAAATAAACTCTGGTGTATTCATGAATATAGCATAATAAGGCTTTGGAGAAGGTTTTAGTCTTTTATACTGAACAGTGTCAATGACACATTTTTATGCAGGATGACACCATGGTCAGGTATCAGATGTTACCAGCCCATGAAGAAAGGTACTCTGGAAAGGTTCAGCTTGCCTTCTTTACCATAATTATAGGATCTAGTTGCATATAGGACCATTGTCATTATGTAAATGATAATGCTGAATGCGTAATAAGTGATCTTTTCTTGTTGCTCTTTTGTTGTGTTGTAAAACTGCACTTAGAGAGTGGGGTTATCAACCCATACATGCATAGATTGTCTTTTACAACTCTGTCAGGGTACTACTTTCAGTGTACTGTTTTGATTTATTTGATATTTTTATAATAATTGTAACTTGATGGCAGTTTTTTCAGAAATAAGTTGTTTTTGCTACAAACTTTAAAACTTAATGCAAGTTAACATTTTACAAGAAGCTGGTTGTACAATTTCTTTTTGTGAAATTATATTAAGAAAACAAGTAATACAGGTAATTAAATAGTTTTATGGAAAAATAATTATGAAAAAACAATTGTGTGATATATTTATGGTAAAAATCATATGTGGAAATAGTTTAAGTTATATGGGATATTAGCATTGGTAAATAATTGTGTATGAAATAATTATGGTAAAGGTTTTATGGGGAAATAACTGTTGTAAAATTGTTGTGTTAAAATATTTTTTTGTAAAATTGTATGGAAAATAACCATGGTAAAATAATTGTATATAAAATAATTATTGTAATTTATATGGTTTTAAGTTATATGGAAAATAGCTTGGGTAAAATAATTTTGAATGAAATAATTATGGCCAAATTTATTTGGAAAATATCAATGATAAACCTTTTCAAATTTTTGTATATGTTTCAATGCTCATAGAACTTTGTCAGATATATTCTTGCATGAAACAGTTACCATAACACTTAACAGAAGTTTGGAAATACAGTTTTTTTGTAGGATACAGTTTAAATTGGTATCATCATTTAATTTGATACTGTCACTTAAATTTGTATTCACTATTATTATTAAATTGGTATCATCATTTAAATTGGTACTGTCACTTAAAAGTGGTATTGTTATGTGTGTAATGTGCAAAAGTGTCCAGATTTATTGTTGTTTAAATGCAGTTATGCTTAATTTATTTAATATTTAATCAACAATAAAATATTTGAACTTTAATGAACATAATTAGACTTAGTTACTTGCCATGAATTTTATCATTGACAGTAGACAAAGTATAACTTAAACTAATCAGACTAAATAAGCAGTTGTTTTCAAAGCATATGAAAGATTATTTTATAATATAAAGTTTAAGAAAAGTTGTGTAAGTTTTAGAAAAGTTAAGTAAATAAAATATTATCATTTACTGTTATAGTAAAGTTATTTAAGTCAGACAGACCAAAACAAGGTTTTAGACAAATCAGAACCACTGACATTTGTGTGCTCTGTAATTGGTCTGTAATTGGTCTGTAATTGGTCTGTTATAGAGTCAGTAGCCAATGAGGATGGCGCTTGCTCCCAGGGAGCCTGGGGTTGTCTGTATGAGATGTTATGGTGTCTGCAGTACTCATTATTGATTATACTGAGCTGGTGTCTAATGGCTACATTACCATGTTCAAACATAATGAGCCTGTAAAATCTAGGCCATTCCCTAATTTCGTCAGAATTTCATTTTTAAAGTGAGTGCAAAATTGGTACTTCTGTTGCTTCTCTGACAATGGATCACTTGTTATTGAGATTGTTAATTGGAATTTACTGTTGTATTTCTATAATTACTAGTAACAAGTATTACTCATTAACTTTATATGTATATTAAATTAATTTAATAAAAAAATAATCGGTTTCACTTTATTGATTAATGACTGCCTTTAAAAAGCTTACATGACTACAACACATTGACACCTTTAAAAATCATTTTATGAGTTCATTTAATAAAAACTCTTAACAATCTTTCATCATAAACAAAAGGATTAACTTATAGATGCATTTTTAAATTTTAATGTGAATACAACACAAAGATGCCTTTTATTTATCTTAAATAAGTCCAACACTAAGATATGTTAAAAAATGTTATATGTGCATGGCATACAGATGCTTTTCAAAATAGTATGTGCATTATTAACACATAGATCAACAGAGAGATTCCTTTCCAAGTCTTAAAACATGACCACTACCTATATATGCATTTCAAACTCATATAAATATCACAAGAATGTTGTTAACATATCACAAAGTCCATTACACACTCATGCAATGTGGGGGGCTAGAGCATGGTGGGACAATTTCAATATAATTTTGATAAATTACTTTTCTTATCTGAAAGTAAACACATAAAGCATTTAGGGGCTTGCCTGAACCTTGCCATTACTAGGTAGGGTTAATGTCAGTACAAACAAACCAGTCATCATCACACTGGAATCTTAGATAACACACATCAGTTGATGTACTCTCTGAAAGGAAAGGATGAGTTTTGTTGTGTGATTGAAAAAAAGATTTGTTGAGAAAAAATATTTAAAAAAAAAATGAATTTTTTGTTCTGATGCATAATTAACTTAGAAAAGTACTTAGAGGACTTAATTTTGAAAGAACAATGTTGTTTAATATCTAGTACAAATATAATTTAAATCTTACTTATATGCATCTGTAAATGATATTTATTATTGCATTTTAATTTTAAAGTATACATAAAACAAAAATATATTTACTTACAGTGTACCTTAGTTTTGAAATGAATTGAATCTGTGTATAAAATTTAGTTAAGTTATGTAAAAGTATATTAACTGTCCCTTGCTGATTGTTTCCTAAACTCTCATTTAATCAGCTCTCCTTGCTGACTGTTTCCTTAACTCTCATTTAATCAGCTCTCCTTGCTGATTGTTTCCTAAACTCTCATTTAATCAGCTCTCCCTTGCTGATTGTTTCCTAAACTCTCATTTAACTAATCACATTTTCTGAATAACAACATAAAGAAAACATAATTTTTTTCAAGTTCCTCTTTTTCTCGTTATACCTTCAAGTTTTTTGTCCAAGATAAAAGGTTTGGCCAAATTACGACTGAACTTTTTTGCATTATCATTTTATTAAACTCCATTTGTATAAGAAATTGTCTCTGTATTCAGTGTTACCTCAATAAAATATGTAAATGATATGAACATCAAATGAGTTATGGCTCATTTGAGAGTGGATCTTGCCAGATAAGGTTGGGTTTATGGCAGAGTGAAGGTTGTGTGTATGATTCAGCTGGCATTGAATTGACAGAGACACCTTTACGTTTGAGATCTCTAGATTTTTTAGATGGTGAAAGATAGTTTGCCTGAGCGAGGGCACTTGAGGTGATCGTATGGTCAGAGCTTAATCTCTGACTTGAAACTCTGAGCTGTCCACCACTTGGGTTTGAGTCCCAGGTAAGGCCAACACCTGTCCGAAGTTCTTCTATGAGACCAGTAGGTTGCATCACTGTTTCTGTGAAGATAGTTTTCTATGGGTGGTAAACATTCTTCCAAAATGTTAAACAGTTAAAAATATACACAAAAAAACATAAAGGATGCATATTAAATTGTTCTATTTGATTTTTTGTCATATTCTTAGCTTAATTTAATACTTATCCAGGACATGAAAACATAGGACCTTTCGGTATGATTAGAAAATTTCAAAACCTTGTGGTTATAGAGCAAAGTTCAGTTTTGGTTTCTTGTTGAAATTCACATTTAAAGCAGCATTTGAACAAGAACTTAACAATATTTGCTTAACTTCTTACCTGATGATGTGGTTGAAAGTTATGCCTTGCTATCTCATACCTGATGTAGTTAAAAGTTAAACGTTACTTTGCTTTTTTTGTCTTACACTTTTTATTAGCTAAGAAGTTTGTTTGAGTTTAATTGTCATATTCATTAACATGAACATAGCCAAATCCCATTTCTTACTTTATTAAGAGTTAAATGTTAGCAACTGTAGATATTTTTGCACTCCTTTTTGATCAATACAGGTGTAATTTACAGGTATAAATGTTATACAGGTGTATGTCATATTTAAAAAGATAAAGGTTCACAAGTGAATATGCAAAGAAAAGATTACTGTTTTGAATAAGGTGTGTTTTAAATGCTTTTTAGTGGTTCCATTCACAACCTTTTGCATTATTTCAGTCATTTAAATATCTTACACATTTACAAGAAAGGTGAATGGTAAAGATTTATGCAAAGACTTGTAGATTCTAAAGTAATAAGGTAAATCCATTTCTTGTGTTGGCAGTAAATGTTTTTTGCAATTCAAGACAAAAGTGAAATGAGACTTTTCCTGCCTTTTAATTTTAGCAAAGTTTGTAACATCTTAAGGTCTAAGTGAGTTTAAGGTTCATACAATATTGCTAAATATCAAAAACTCTTATTTTTGAAAGTAAGTCATCTTTGTTTTTTGTTTTTAAGTAATTTATATAGTGTAAAAATAATGATTTATGAGTATGTAGCTATTTTTATTGGAAAACATATACATGACAATAGTGTTATCTTGTTAAATCAAGCTGTATATCAATATATAACATATTATCACAAATAATGCCCATATATTTAAGCCCAGTAGTCATTGGTATTTAAACATTCATCGGTCAGTTCTATGCAAAAAGTTATGTGTTGAATATGGAATTCAATTAATTGATTTACTATCATCATTGTATGCTTATTAGTCATCTCCAGTGTTTTTTTGGTTGCACATTTGTCTGTGAAGCTAGGAGGTCCTCTTTAATTGTGTCTTTCCAGAACTTCCTGACTAGACCTGTTTGTTTTGTTTTTTGTGACAATGCACTGACACAGTTTTGGTCATTGTGGACGCGCTGGAGCGTGCCGCCTATATATGGAATGCTGAAAAAAAATTGTACATGCGAGCGGATGTCCTCGGACATTCTCGTTCTAGCTAGAGAATGATCGAGGAAAAATGGACAAGGCGTTCAGAATTCCGGAAGTTTCGCGATTTACACATTCCCAACGTACGGGTCGTTTTTCGGTAAATGATGTTCTTTTTATTATATAACTATAGTGAGTATGCAGTATGATTATATGTAAAGTTGTTCTTTGTATTAATATGTTTATAAATCTTATAAAAAAACTATTTGTTATTCGTTTAAAATTTACTATTTTCTCTATTTCTTAAAATAGATCGATAGCATCTGTAGTGGCATGTTATACAAAAAATCAATTTTACTTAGATGCAGATGACAATCGTGGAATGGCGCAGTGGTTATGGACTTGATCTGGTATTAACGGTCTCCAGAGATCAAATGCCATCCCAATTAACAAACTTTTTCTGTGACTTTTTTCTTCTTTGTTTTTACAATAAATATAACAAAAGAAACATTTAAACAGACAAAAGATATTGATCAATAACAAATGTTAATTATTTTTATTATTGATTAAGATTATTAATCAGTTATTGGCGACGCTTTAAAAATGCATTTGCGAGCATCTCCTCGGCCATTCTCGGTCTTGCTAGAGAATAGGTGAGCAAAAATGGATGAGGTGTTCCGAATTTCTGAAGTTTTGCGATTTACAGGTATTCAACATATGGGTCCTAATTTGGTAAATGGTGTTGTGTTCTTTTTATTATTTATTTGTATTTATTCTTTGTTTGTAACTTCCACACAAACAAGGTATTTTTACTTTTTTAATTTCTAAACATTAATGTACATCTGACAGTTATACTTGTTACTGAAGACATGTTTGTCCCTTTCTCAGGATCGTACATATAAGTAGCCTTATATACCAAAAATTGTTCCAGTAATTTTAATGTTTACTTAATAATTTAAACCAGTCATCATTAATTTTCTAATAAATATTAATTTTCATTGTTGCGTCGCCCTTTGATGCTTTGCATCAATGCTTTTCTTGTATTGTCATGTCCAGCTAATTATTGGTGGAGGAAGACCCCAGAGTAATGTCTAAGAAGAACTTCTATGCACTGTAGGTTAGCTGGAAAACCTCCCAACTGAAAGATCTCACCTAGAACTGGATTCGAACACATGGGGTGAGGGGCTTAAGAGTTACAAGTCGGTGACTCTAATCAATACTAGCACAGGTTTACTACTTTGGTGTACACACTCTATACTAGCAGTGCAATCAGTGCTTTGATTTAATGTAGCCTGGATAAAGTTGATCTTGATTTGCATACTTTTGTTAAACTAAAATACATTTTTGGATCAAATTATTATCCCTTATTACTTTGTCTTAAGATTCTGTTGCTATAAGGATCAGAAATACTGAAGCTGAAGCTCCATAAAGATAGATCATCAGGAGTACATTTGTCAAAGCTGTAAGAGTTGGCAACTTGTAACTCTTCAGCACCTCAGGGGTTTGAGTCCCAGTTGAAATAAGATCTTTGACATGGGAAGGTCCTTCAGCTGACTTGTGATGAATTGTTGCTGTCGACCCAGACATTTGTCTGTGGTCTTCCTTTACCAACAGTGATTATCCGTAGATGTTGCCAGTATTACCATAATTGTGACAGTGTAATGTAGGTAATAGGTTGTACATTCTCAAATAATTTTTGCATCTATACATGCCATGTGTATTAAGTCCATCATGTTTATAATTTTGTTTATTGTTATTAGTAAAATAATTGAACCTTTAATTATACATGTAGCTTTTTGAAGAATAGACACATTCTGATATAAAAATATGTAATACTGACCACCCACCTCAAACTGCCTCAATATATGAGACTGATATCTGATGGTGAGTAGGTCTGGTCAGCTGTTGGTCATCTGCTGGTCAGTGTGTAGGGCAACTTCCAGATCAGCTGAGATGACCCCATCAGGCCAGGTTCAAGCATCTCTTTAGGATGCTAATATGCCAATTATCCTCAGTCACAAAGACAGCACTTGTTACTGCTCCACCTCTAGTGTCATCCTAACCTAGCAGCATCCTACTTTGTTCTATTGTTGTTCTGTATTCAACCTGTAAGGGTCACTTACAGCACCATTGCAACTCAGCCCAACATAACCACATTTTAACCTATTACCAGTGTTAATGGTCAGAGATTAAATTATAAGAAACCAGTATGTTTTAACAAATAAACAATGCAGAAATATAACAAGGACAAGGTGTTTTCACATTAGAATCAAAGAATAAAAGCAGAAAAACCAAGCTTAATTTGCCACAAAGACAAGTTTAAAGTGGCTCGGTCATGGTGTAGAGCATGTACATGATGCATGATGTCATTTTATCTTTATTTTATTTTTTGTCTCACTATCTAGCCTGTTCTGTTAATGATTGACAGTGTACATTCTAGCAAGTTCTGTTTGGAACAACTACGTTGTCGCATTCAAATTGTCTAAAGTTGAAAAATGTTGCAATGCTTTTAATTTTCCCAGCCTAACAACAATACAAACTTTCCACTAACAGTATGTTCACATTGAATCTAGTAATAATAGGTTATATTTGATTCCATTATTTACTGAAGTTCAACAAATGCATTTTGCATGGCATGTAAACAAGACATTTAAAAAAAAGGATATTCAACATTCATGAGGCTTTAAAACATGTTTTTTGTTTGCAGCTGTGACATATGTTTACCAAAATGTTAACAGCTGATTAGTACAAATTATTGATCAATTATTTTAGAAGAAAATAACCATGTCCAAACCAAAACACCAACAGATTTTACATTTTTTTACATTAATTATATTTTACCCTGTATGAACACAGCTAACTTACTTTAGTAATATTGTATCCACATTTGTAAATGGAAAAAAACCCAGAGAATTAAGTTTGGCCAATACTTCTTATGTTATTTTTCATAGCTTATTAAATGCAAAATAACATGAAAAAGCATCTAAGTTGCCGGAAATAATATATCAGAAAGCTTCTCATATTTAGCATAGTAGTATGTAGCACCACTTCATTTGCTATTGTGGAATAAAAATGTTTCAAAAAGCTTTTGTTTTTAACTCTTGAAAATTTGTAAGTGTGAATGACACATTTTAATTCCAACATCTGTAAACAACACCTACTCAACAAATGCTGTACAAAGCTTCCAGACAAATATTCATGGTACGATTTTGAAATGGTACGAAGGCACCAACATCTGCTCGTCTTTACAACATTCAACAAAAACATTAGATTAATATGACTTATTTATTTCTTCGCAATACTCTTTTATACAAAAGTAAAACTATGAAGTTTATATCTTAACCAGCCTTGAATACCGAGCAAATATTACACATATGTATATCAAAGTGTTTGAGCAAATGTGGTTGATAATTAATGCAGTCTGTCCAAATCTAAACCAAACACACTACTAACTGTTGTTATATTCATCGAGCTTTTATAACACGATTCGTCCCACAAAAGCTTTTTGTTAGGTTGTAAAAAAAACCCGAAACCACTATTTTTGATTATTAAAAAAGAAAACAATAAATTTTTTACAGGAAGAAATGCTTAACCACAGAGATGGCACTGAAGAGATTGTGATCAAATTAGTGCATTTCTCTGAAATTTGAAAATAAGAATTTGACTGTAGAAATGCGTAAAAGTTTACTTGTTACATGTTTAATAGGTCCTACTTTTATTTTTGTTTATATATTAGTTCTTTAGAAGACACAACAAAAGAAAAATATTGATTTAATATAAATGTGACAATGTGGTCTTTAACAACTGAAATTGAATAATAGTTTCCATTTAAAAAATAGGATCGTTTCTTAAAATCTGTGATGTCCCCCTATAGGCATTTCAAAAACCAATTATAAATATAGGCTTGCTGTTCTCGGTGACCCACAAAACAACATTTGCTTTATGAACTGATCAATGCAAGACATTTACTATACACTTTACTTATAACCTAACAAAGTTAAATTCCTATCAAACTTGATCTATGCAATACAAAGATTTCAATTAAACTCCACTTTACAGGTGAGGTTGTCATCATCCAGGAGTTCTGAATACTGCTGCACTTGCAGAAAAAACATAGCCTTCAGTGACAGCATTATATTTTATCACACTTTGTGTGAACAGTTTGTAAGGTGGTCTGCCTTGTTAAGATGAGTATACTAATGCAAGGGGTAATTTTCATCAATGTGGACCACTTTGATATACATCATGGCTTGCCTGCATCAGCATTCTTTAGTAGGTCAAAAGTGAGGTTAGAGTGTTGATTTCTCATCTTCTTTATTAATGCGATCATAATATTATCAAACATTATCCTGATTATATTGTAAATCCAAGTCTCCATCATTTCAATAAAAAAAACATTTTTTAATACTTAACAAAATTGCATATGTTTATGCAGGTTTAACAAATTATTTATTTTAAATAGTATCACTTGCTAAAACATTTTTTGGAACCTAAATAAATAAAGTTATTAAGCATTGGGCTTGAGACAATGCGATTGGTCAGATTTATGTAACAAAAACATACTTTGACCTATCTGATTTTTTTTACTTAATTGAAGACTTCAGCTCACAGTTTTAGAACATTAGTCTTGATAAGAAGAATTAGTCCTTAGTAAATCTGACTGGGTGTGAATCCATGATCACGATCCAGTTGTTGTTTTCTTACTGTCCATCTCACAATATTTTAATTACGAAAAATACTCAGCTTTCTAAGCTTCAATACTTGTAGTTTTCATTGCTGTTAAATTGCTGCTGCTGTAATGTTAAATAAAACCTACTCTAGTGCCAGAACATAGTTTTGCAGCAATTTGAATAGTTAAAATCTGATAAACAGTGGCCCCTACCCTAGATTTGGGCAGACTAAGGACATTCTTAACAACAAACTTGTGCAGTTATTTACACAACTATCATGCAAAATGGTTATTTGAGTGTCTACAAATTGTTAGACATATAATCTCAGATAACACCGTGCAGGGTTTCAAGTCGCCATGCTCAACATTATCTTGACAACAGACTTTTGCAAAGTTGCTAAGAAGCTATTTAAATGGCACAAGTGTTTCCAAGCAACCTCATTCATTAGCATCCTGTTTTAGCACTTGTTGCTTTTAAATGAGGCTTAATATTATAGCTTAATGTGTGATACTGCATATTTAAAATAAATAAATAAGCAGCTTTATTGACTTCATGAGTCGCTTTTTGCTTTCACAATTGTTTTAGTATTGATGTGCATGTGCAAATGCTTATCTTTCAAAAAGCAATATCTATGATCTACGTTATGTTGCAGAAACCTTTTGGGATTGTGATTTACTTGGCCTACTTAAGAAAACTGCATAAGCTGCAGAAATATTCCCAAGTTGATAATATACGCTTTTCCCCAAGTTGATAACGTAGGCTTTTAGAATAGGACTATAAATATTGATATTGTAGACAATGAGAATGAACTGTGTAAGTTTTGACAACTTAAGATATACTAAACAGTTATATTTTTTAAAATATAGCCTGTTGGAAGATAGAAAATGTCACTTACGTTTGATAAAATTTTAAAACATTGGAGGTTAATGATTACTGTGCAGATAGAATTCAGAATATCTCTGAACATCATCAGTATTGTATCTGAAATATTTCGAAGAATACAAACCTTTGGTCAGAAATGGGTTCTGGTAAGAATATTTAGTATGAATTATCCATTATTTTTTACACCTTGACCTTCAGAGTACAGTAACCTCTGCCATCACATTAAATGTGCTGATATTCAGCCCACCATTTGTTTATTTTTGATATCAGTTTTCTTAATTGAATCATTCAGTGATTGTTACAACATTTTGTACAGTGCTTACTTTATATGTAAATATTGGGTTATACCAGGCTGTGCTCTCTTCTTGTGTATTTTGTGGTATTTTACAGTACTATTAATTAAATGCCTTAATCAGCCTCATGGCTGGCCTTGTGTTTAAGTACCTGGGAGATAAATGAGAATGTTGACATTGGTACCCTGTAATGTGTGGACACAGTATCATATAGACACAAGCCGAGTACCGGTTGTGTGTGGAATTAACCTGCTGGAACCCTCACATGCCCATCCAACAACCAGCCTCATTTGTTCTGTTGACACTAGTGGCTTTTACAGAAAGATTATTAAGATGATTACTGGATCGAAGCCTTTCCAATTGTTTGCACTTACCCTGGTGTACAGATGGTGTTAAATATTGACAGAACATGTCTCAGGTCTCAAAGTTTGGTGGATATCCATTGGCCACAGCTGTTGCTTCAGGATTCGGGATTGGACACTTCAGTTATAGATGCATGTTGCTCTTCATTGTCAAATGAATTTACAAATGGAAGATGTTCAGATATCTCTTTATTTTTTGTAAAAAAACCAAAAGTAATATTAAAAGTGACTTACTTAAAAAAAAAATAGTTGTATGTTTTGTTTGCCATATATATTTTTGTCTTTTTTTATGTTAGATTAGAAACTATTTTGTTGAATTATCTTTTCTGAATATTTTAATTTATTTGGAAGACATTTTACTAAGAAATGGCATAATATTTTATTGATTTATCAAAATAAGAATGTAATTTAATCCAAGTAAGATGATTTTAATCCGTGGTTCTTAATTGAAGTAGAACTCAAGAGAGTACTATTAAAGGTTGATGACAGTCATAAAATTAAGGCACTAAAATAAACTAACTGTAAAAGCTGTAGAAAGTCATTAAACAAGCAAGCCAACATCTCATATAACAAAATCAATGATATAGCCATTTTTGTACTGTACACTGAACCTACTTAGCATGAATTTATAAGGTTTAAGCAAATAGTGTAGATTCAGATTGGCCAGATCCCTGCTAGCTCCCTGTGGAGAGTTGTCTGATTAGGATCATCACTTCTCCTGAGTCTCTAATAATATTTCTTGTAATCATTTTATGTAGTTGTAAGCAAGTAATGAAGATTTAGAAATACTGTCTAATAAATGGAGCCAGCTAGGAGTTAATATCATAAAAAGACAATTCCTGTTATCAGCCAAGGTCTTCTGTTTCCAAACAAAGGTCCAAACACATTTATAATAAAACATTATAACCTTGTATAATGTATTTGGCTCTACCATTAATTCTGCACATAGTTTAGATGGTTTATAAACATTACCAAACTCATCATGGATGCATGGAGCCTGGGAATTGAATGTGTAGAAACCTCATTTCCTGTGTGCATTCTCCAAAAGTAGAGATTGTGTCTTAGTCTTCATTTTTGTCACCTTATCTGGACAGCTACATCATTTTGTCAGCAGTCGCGAGTGGGTCGTTAAGAAAATGTAGAAATTGTCCGCCAACTGATATTGGATTTCCCACTCCTCCTTTTGTTCAATGAGCGAAGGGCGGACCCTCAGATAATAGCTTTACATTGAATAACCACTGAACAGAGAAATTAATCAAATTGATGATTTTAATTGCAGAAATTGAATGCAGGAAAATGTAAAAAAACGAACTGCAGTATGCTGTTTACAGAGCTAAATACAGGGTAGCTAGGTTTTGGATTGCTAGGTATTGCAGTTGTTAAATGCATAAATTAAATAAATGTCATTTTACACATTTTTATTGATTGCTGATTGAAAAGAGGACATAAAGGTTAATGGCCCATTCTCTGTTGAAAGGATTATGTAACAATTTATTATTATTATTGTATTTGTTGATGTATCTGTTTTCATAAAATAATGCACACATTTTAGTTGATTTCTAAGTTTCACTTTGTTAACTTTTGTTTTAAGTGTTTGATTCAGATAGGTTCATTTTTAATTGTTAAATGGAATACTGCAGACAAAATGATATGAAATAGACATAAAAAGTTCACAAAAGCAAGTAATAAATTGTTATAAACACTGTGATTAACATTTTTCATATCATGGTTGACATTATTACATAGATATACAAAACATTGATATAATTATATTTAGGTTACAAGAATGGATTTATATATATATGTAACAACAATCAGTCATACTATACATCATATTGATAATTTGTTATAATCAGGTTACAAAAATTTGGGTTTATACAATATATTGATAGTATTATATTCAGTTATAAACATGGGTTTATACAATATATTGATAGTATTATATTCAGTTATAAACATGGGTTTATACAATATATTGATAGTATTATATTCAGTTATAAACATGGGTTTATACAATATATTGATAGTATCATATTCAGGTTATAAACATGGGTTTATACAATATATAAATAGTATCATATTCAGGTTATAAACATGGGTTTATACAATATATTGCTAGTATTATATTCAGGTTATAAACATGGGTTTATACAATATATTGCTAGTATTATATTCAGTTATAAACATGGGTTTATACAATATATTGATAGTATCATATTCAGTTATAAACATGGGTTTATACAATATATTGATAGTATCATATTCAGGTTATAAACATGGGTTTATACAATATATAAATAGTATTATATTCAGGTTATAAACATGGGTTTATACAATATATTGCTAGTATTATATTCAGGTTATAAACATGGGTTTATACAATATATTGCTAGTATTATATTCAGGTTATAAACATGGGTTTATACAAAATATTGATAGTATCATATTCAGGTTGTAAACATGGGTTTATACAATATATTGATAGTATCATATTCAGGTTATAAACATGGGTTTATACAATATATTGATAGTATTATATTCAGGTTATAAACATGGGTTTATACAATATATTGATAGTATTATATTCAGGTTATAAACATGGGTTTATACAATATATTGATAGTATTATATTCAGGTTATAAACATGGGTTTATACAATATATTGATAGTATCATATTCAGGTTATAAACATGGGTTTATACAATATATTGATAGTATTATATTCAGGTTATAAACATGGGTTTATACAATATATTGATAGTATCATATTCAGGTTACAAATATGGGTTTATACAATATATTGATAGTATCATATTCAGGTTACAAATATGGGTTTTATACAATATATTGATAGTATCATATTCAGGTTATAAACATGGGTTTATACAATATATTGATAGTATTATATTCAGGTTACAAATATGGGTTTATACAAAATATTGATAGTATTATATTCAGGTTACAAAATTTGGTTTTATAGAATATATTGATACTGTTATATTCAGGTTACAAACATGGGTTTATACAATATATTGATAGTATTACATATATATTCAGGTTATAAACATGGGTTAATACAATATATATTGATAGTATTATATTCAGGTAACAAAATTTGGTTTTATAGAATATATTGATACTGTTATATTCAGGTTACAACTAGGGTTTTATACAATATATTGATAGATTTATATTCAGGTAACAAAATTTGGTTTTATAGAATATATATGTATAATGTTATATTAAGGTTACAACTAGGGTTTTATACAATATATTGAAAGTATTACATTGAGGTTACAGATATGGGTTTATAAAATATATTGATAGTACTAAATTCAGGTAAAAGATATGGGTCTGTACAATATATGGATAATAATGCACAGATATGGGTTTGTGCAATATATTGATCATATTGCATTCATGTTACAAATATGTGTTTATACAAAAATTAATGGTATTACAATGAAGTTACAGGTAGAGGTGGGCCGATATCATCGATGCATCAGTGAATCATGATAATTGCCTTCATGATACAGTATTGCGATACAATGCTGAGGTATTGATACAGGGCGATACTATTATTATTCACGAAAAACTATAATTTATGTCTGCATTGTTTACTTACATACAGCTTACATAACTGAAAAGAAAAAAAAATTGAAGTGCGTAATTTCACAAAATATTTGTTACAGGAGTTAGAGAAAATGGACCTCTCTTTCCTCAAAATATTTTATCACAGTGATGTTTTTACTTAATAAACCTATTAAACAATTAACAGAAATGAGAGTATTAATTAAGTAAGGCATACATTCACTAAATTGCATTTATTTTGTTTCAACGAAAATATCTTGATACTACATCGTGATACAATTCAGATATCGTGATAATATCGTGATACATTTTCAACAGAGATACCCAACTCTAGTTATAGGTGTGGGTTTATATCTTGAGTATATAGTGGTAGCAATAATGAAGTTTGAAGGATTTTGAGTAAGCATAGAATTAAGACAAGAACTGTTTAAGTTTGTTTTTTCTAAATGGTCCAATTGATTTTGCCTATTTCCCTCTTTATTATAGCAATGTTAAGCTATTATTGGTATAGGATTATGGTCATTATAGCAATGTTAAGGTATGATTGGGATAGGATTATGGTCGTTATAACATTGTTTAGCTATGATTGGGATAGGATTATGGTCGTTATAACAATGTTAAGCTATTATTGGTATAGGATTATGGTCATTTAAGCAATGTTTAGCTATTATTGATATAGAATTATGGTCATTTAAGCGATGTTTAGCTATTATTGGTATAGGATTATGGTCATTATAGCAATGTTAAGGTATGATTGGGATAGGATTATGGTCATTATAGCAATGTTAAGGTATGATTGGGATAGGATTATGGTCGTTATAACAATGTTAAGCTATTATTGGTATAGGATTATGGTCATTTAAGCAATGTTTAGCTATTATTGATATAGAATTATGGTCATTATAGCGATGTTTAGCTATTATTGGTATAGGATTATGGTCATTATAGCAATGTTTAGCTATGATTGGGATAGGATTATGGTCATTATAACAATGTTAAGCTATTATTGGTATAGGATTATGGTCATTTAAGCAATGTTTAGCTATTATTAATATAGAATTATGGTCATTATAGCAATGTTTAGCTATGATTGGGATAGGATTATGGTCGTTATAACAATGTTAAGCTATTATTGGTATAGGATTATGGTCATTTAAGCAATGTTTAGCTATTATTGATATAGAATTATGGTCATTTAAGCGATGTTTAGCTATTATTGGTATAGGATTATGGTCATTATAGCAATGTTTAGCTATGATTGGGATATGATTATGGTCGTTATAACAATGTTAAGCTATTATTGGTATAGGATTATGGTCATTTAAGCAATGTTTAGTTATTAATTGTATAGAACTATTGTCATTAAAGCGATGTTTAGCTATTATTGGTATAGGATAATGGTCGTTATTTCAATGTTAGGCTATTATTGGTATAGGATTATGGTCATTTAAGCAATGTTTAGTTATTAATTGTATAGAATTATGGTCATTAAAGCGATGTTTGGCTATTTTTGATATAGGATTATAGTCATTATAACAATGTTAAGCTATTATTGGTATAGGAAAATGGGCATTTAAGCGATGTTAAGCTATTATTGGTATAGGATTATGGCCATTTAAGCAATGTTAAGCTATTATTGGTATAGGATTATGGCCATTTAAGCAATGTTAAGCTATTATTGGTATAGGATTATGGTCATTATAGCGATGTTTAGCTGTTGTTGGTATAGGAAAATGGTCATTTAAGCGATATGTGTAGCTATAACTGTTATAGGATTATGGTCATAGTAAGGTTTAGGTGTTAATTGTAAACTAAAATGTCAGTCATATTTCAGGTCAGTTGGAAGACTTTCCCACTTTATGTTTTCACCTCCATAAATTAAACACATTTCGTAAGCGGATAAGGAACTACAGGTTGAACATCCTAGCCCTTGTCCTCTTCTCTTTTAATACCTAAGTTTGGACTATGATTACTTTTAAAATGAATGCATACATAACTTACTTCTTGCCTTTTAAACCTTTCCTCCAATTCATGCAGTGTTAGAAATGAAGTGTAACTCTGGAAGCCAACCTACACAGTTCTTTTTTTGTATTTTAATTATTTTGTACTCTAAGCCAATTAAAATCCTATTGTTTACTAATTGTCCAGAGCAAAAATTAATAACCACTTATCTATTTATTTCTACTTAAAAATGCAACTTGATTATTCAATTCATTAAGCATGAACACTTAACATTATAAATCAATAATTATGAAAAGGTTGACACTAAGCATTATTATGTTGCCTTAAAGTGTATTCAACTTCTCTGTATCAGTTTAATACCGAAAGCCAAGAGTACTCATTAAAATATTTGAAAATATAACTAGGTTATTTTTGTTTATTAAATGGACAAGTATATATTTATTACTGTTAACTGCTTTGGGTTTAAACAATTGATTTAGTTTTGTGTTCATAGTGATGATTAAATATTGGCATTAACTTTTTTTTTTTCAAATGAAATAACTAAAATAGATTTTTTTTCTAGGCTGTTAGTAAGGATTTGTTTTCTAGGCTGTTAGTAAGGATTTGTTTTTAAGGGAGTGAACTCCTCCTACACTATAACCAGCTGGGTGTCTGAGTATTGGCACAGTTGTCTGTATTGGATGCTGCTAGCAGCACTATAATGATTGTGAAGGAAGTTGGTTTGCCATATTGTTTGTATATGGCCATGTCAATACTTTCTTGGATGATACAAATAGTAACTCTAGAGATTAGATTGTTAAAATGATATCCTAGCTAGGTTAATTTCTCTCATTGTATGTTTGATTACTTTTCTTTTTGATCAGAATTAATACAAACAAACCAGTTGTGATTCAAGGTAGAGATTTGTGTTACTTAAAACAACATTTACTCTTCTTCCAACCATAAATACTACAGTATTTATATACTATAAGAAAAGAGGGCAAGAGTTTAGAATTGTTTACCTAAAGCTGTTTCAAATGCGTATTTATGTAATGAATACCCAGGGAGTACAGGCTATTAAATATGATAGCACAGGCATTCTGTATGCGGCTGTAACATAATTGGCATAATACACAAGGGGTTACATAATGATGGGGTGCAATATTTTGCATTGAAAACACATGTAAACATTTTCACCTAATATCCGTAGAACATAAAATAGCTCTTAGTTACTTAGGGATGTTAAGGTGTTTTAACCCTGAAGCTGCTGGGAACATATTGCTCAGAAATAGACAGATAGTGTAGTTCTTGATCAGATGGGGGTTGTCTGATCAGGATCTGCATTAGCTACTGTGGAGTCTAAAGCAGTATGTTATTACTCCTGCAGTGTTTAAGTAGATACATGTAATATAAGAATCTAGCAAGGGTTGTTCTGGACTGTATTACACTCAGGATGTACTGTTGCTTAATAAGACTGTAGTGCTTTATTTGTTCATAACTTTTTAATCATTTGCTTAGAACTTTATTGCAAATTTAGTAAAAATACATTTGTAGACTTACTGACAAATGTAGCTCCTGATCAGGCCGCTTCAAGCAGGATTAGACCGATCTGGATCTATATATTTGCTTAAGCCAGTTCCATTTATGCTTAGCAGGATCAGAGCTAAAGTGCTGGAACTGTGTGATGTTATTCAGCTTAGTTCAAGCATGAAGATTTCTTGGACAGAGACAAGAGGACAGAGCCTGGTATAATTATTAGAACAATGGTTTTAATTACATGCCACATGATCATAATAAAGGTTTGTAAACAGAGGCATGTTGATGATGATTAACTTAACTTTATTTTAGTGTTATTTATTCTGTTATGTGTTTACATGTTTGTTTCATGCTCTTTATATGAACCTAAACTTTGCAGCCTGGGTTTGATTGCATTATGTTTCTGTTGCAGATAGATTTTAACCTAAGTGAAGTATCGTAATTATATATTTTACCAAGTGATGCAGATTCTTTTTTAATTAGCTTTTCTATGTGTAAGGTAATTTGCAGTCAAATATGAAACGAAACACTTTTTTTTAACAAGCATAATAAGTGGGGTACTAAAATCCTGAAATTCTTCAGGGAGAAGATTATTTTGTGAGAACTCTCTATTGCAGAGAGGAAGAGAGTCTCCTATCAGACTGGTGCCTTCTGTGTTTCCTTGTAAAGGACCCAGTCTATTTTCTTCACCAGAAATGCTTGACTGGGCCAGTAACCTATCTGGCAATAGGGAATCTTAGAATAACATTTGAATAACAACACTCGAAACAAACTGTCTTACATTGTGTAGACATTGAGGTTTTCTCGATTATTCTTCACATTGTTGAGTTGTTATTTTATAGGTCCCCTGAGTGAAGGCATCTCTCAACGTAAGTCCACATTGACAGAACATTCAGATATTTGCGTCGCCGATTTGATCTTACAGTTAATGGTATAGCGGCTTCTCTTTTGTATTAAGTATTTATATTTTCATATTTTGTGTATAAATGGATTTCATCTCAAGAAAATGGGTGTGTTTTTTATACAGAACTGCCGACATATGTCTACGTTTTTTGTAGATGTGTTCCTTACATATACTGTTTGTAGCATTATGTGCCTTCTTTGTTGTTAAGTGTTCACAAAGTGTAAAATGTGGGTAAACCATAAAAACTCTAAGAAATATTGTTATATGGTATTTTCTTGTCAAAGTCCTATTTTCCATCTTTGTACATGATTCATGAACATGTTAAAGAAAAACATAGCAGTACGCAGTAACTTACCAAAGTAACTTTTTTTAGGTAATCAAAGGAGTCATTTGTCTTTAATTGTGTGATAAGTATATTGATCATTAAAACATCAAACCTGGAGTATTATTTCATGACACAATGAACCATTGAAAAATCATTTACAGCTCACCATTCAACACAAAACAAGCATATGTCAGATTCATGTGGATAGAATATCTTGGCCACTTTAATGACAGACTGATGATTTTAATTTCACTTTATTATTTCACATAAGAAATTAATCTGTTAATTATAAAATAAAGAAATATTTTCAAAAGCAATAACAATTTGATTCACAATGGAGACACAGCCGACTTCAGGTTCCTTCTCCAATATTTATGAGGATTTTATGAAATGGCCACATTCAGTTTGTTTACATAAAAAAGACATGCAGTCAGGTAAATTATTGTAAAAAATTTGGGGATATAGAAATAGATAATACTAATTACAGGAATCTAGAATTCTACTGAATCCTTGCTTTTTAGAATCAAATTTGACATAAAGTCAAATATATAATAAATAAATAAAAAAATAAATAAATTTTTGTATTTTATAATACATAAAAGAAACTTTATTAGCTGTGGTGAAATATTCTTGAAATTCCCACAGGTATGAAACCCAATCCTGGCCAGGGAGGTTTAAGGTGCTAATTGTATTGCAGACAGAGACAGTCATGACTCGGCTTCCATCCTTGTTGTCCTCCAGCCACCAGAGAGTACTAAAGTTACATCAATCTGCTTCAGACACACAACCTGCAGCCATGATAAAAAATGTCTCACTTCTGTCATATACCTGCTGTATGCTAACAGCTGCATATATTGAACAATTAATTTATCATTAATTATTATTCCCGCTAGAGATAAAACCAGGTTTAATCCAGATGGTTTGAAGAATTGAGATTTTTACACCTGATTTAATGTGTGTTAGTTTTTAGTAGTCTTTAAGAAAGAATGCACCGATTGAAACAAGGTTTCCAGTTTTAGGATTAAACTGCTAAATGTAGAACATGACACATACAGTAAAACTTTAATTGTAACACATGCTTATATTGACAAAATGCTTGTTTTTTTGTTAGACATATCACCAAAAAAAAGATCATATATCTTGGTAAATAATAAAAAAAAAAGGTTTTTTCCCCCAAAAAGCAAAAAAATTTAACCAATAATTGAAAAACAGATATTCATGCAGACAATGTTTTTTTCAGATTAATATAATATATATATTACCACTTGTATAAGGATAAAAAATGGTTTATTTAATCTCATACTTTGCCGAGAAACCATCTTTGAATCATTGTAATTTGATGTAAATGGAATTTAAATCAGTTTGACCAACTATCAATCATAATTTCCAATCAGGGAATTGTACAGCCTGCAGATATATGGCTACAGAACCCTGACATGGACAGAAAACATCAATTTAAATAGCGATAAAAGATGCCGATGGCTGGAATATTTGACACACAGTTTTATGAAATACTAAATGAAGTGTTATGTGGACTGGAGACATATTAATTTAAATAAACCACAGAACTATAGGGTGTGAGTATCAATAATGGGCCCCAATAACATAAGAAGACAATATCAATCATGGTACAACCATTCTACTTTATCATCCTATATGTGTTGTCAACGAATACTCAATTTGTAGTTATCTTCAATAAGGTTTATGCGCAATAAGGTTTATGAATAGCTAACAAGATATCTTTATAGAGACTGAGCAACAGCTAGTGAGGGTCCTGATAAGGAAGCTCCCAGTGGATGCTTGCTTTTCTGCATTTACATAATTTTCCTAGTCCGATAATCTTTGCTTAGCAGTTTCAGAGTTAATTAAATTGCATGGTATGAACCACATGTATGGACACCCCATCGCCACTACCAACTATGTAGTTGGCCCAGTATGTGTCACTTTATCCTGTGGACATTTGTCGCAAAATGGTGCCTGAATGCTACTGGAATAGAATAATGTTATGGTTATAAAATAATTTAAACAATTTTACTTAATGTAGGAAGTATTCCTGGGCCATAGATACTGTTTTACAGAAACCATAATACCCAATAATGTCCTGAATGACTGGATGATTATTAACAGTGCGACTAAAGGCAGCACTAAAGTCATCAAAGGCAGCAGAAAATTGTACAAAGTCAACTTTGTATCAAAGGAAGCTGTCAATGTTTTATCAAAGGCAGCAGAGGGTAGCACTAAAATGGTTCCTTTATTTTTGACAGTTTTACATTTACCTGTGTATGGTAGTTGATATTTTAATATTTTTTGTGTAATTCTAATTTGGACCTTTTCATATTTTCCCTTTCAAGTCAACTTTGCAATGATGAAAAAAATGGCAGAAAACTAATTTTTCTTTAAATAGAATTAAGTTTCTTAATTTCGTTTAGACAACCAATCAAGCGGCGCATCTTAGCGTCATGGTCAGATGACATGTCCCCTGGGACTCCCAGAGTTTTGGCTCCGGCCGACCGTATGCTAGCTGCAGTGCGCGCTTGTTTGTCAGAATAACTGGACGCTTTTCTTTGTCTCATTGATACAATTATTCATGTACAGTGTGTTTTATTAAAAGAGAAAAAAAAATGAGTGACAATGAACAGGAACTGGACTACGCAAGTGATTTCAGCTTTGATGAATGGTCAACGAAACTAGGTCTCAGCCGCAAAGTAACGCAGGTACTGAGACAAGAAGAACTCACAACAAAGGACACGTTGTTATTGTTGGAATTGAGAGACCTCAAGGAACTTGGTTTTCCGCTAGGTATTACCAAACTACTTATGCGAGAAATAAACCAGTGGAAAAGGAATAACGAACAAGAGGAAACCGGTATTGTGCACGTGACCAGTGGTGTAGAAACGAATGCGGAACCAAACGATGAACAATTGGCAGGGACAGGTAGGCTTTTAGACGATTTGTTGAATAACATATCTGCTCCCTCTAATGACATTCCGACACCCAGCCATGCCTTTGTCCATATGGATCCTCGGACCATTCTGACTTTAAAAGCAACATCGGCAAAGGCTGTGCATATTACACAATTCCTCACCGAGAAAGCGAAACGTCGCCGTCAAAATAGGCGTAAGGAATTTGTTATCAGATCGGGAAGTGAAATGTCAGAAGCGCTCGTTCTAAAGACCGATGACGAACACCCTTATTTGGGCATCTTCCTCGAGGAATGGGGTGCGGCAAATATGCGATTGTTAAATCACCTGCTTGCATCAGAGAAGCTAAGGCGGAATGAAATTGAATATTATCTCGCTTACACTACAAAAATCTTCGAGTTTGCCGAAATATATGATTGGAACAGTGTCTTGAACTTTGATTATTTATATCGAGAGCAACAGGCCGAACATAAATTCAAATGGGGTACGTTTTCGCCCCACATGGAAATGCAGATTCTTGTGCCGAAACGAGCTCGGCCAAGTTCAAGTGGGATTAGTTCACAGTCTGTACATAGAGAAGAATGTAAAATCTTCAAAGCGAAGGGAAGCTGCCCGTTTGGCACTTCATGCCGCTACCTACATAAACGACAGCAGCCGCAAAAGTCTCCACCAGCGGATGTGTCAAAAAACATTTAAGTGGCCGATCTGCCAGTCTACGATACGAAGCTTGGGAGCATTCCCTGCCAATGGGCTATGAACATCGTGAATTTATTTTAACTGGAATAAAAGATGGTTTTTATATAGTCGATCCCGACTCCATTTCAAATTTTGTTGAGGTAAATAATTACCCGTCAGCAACGTCAGAAAAAATGCGCGCGCCCGTGGAGGACCAGATCCTAACGGAATTAGAAAATGGCCGGTACCGGATCGTCAGTGAAAAGCCAAATATTGTTTCAGCCTTAGGTGCCATCCCAAAGAAAGATTCTTCGAAAGTACGATTAATTCACGATGCCAGTAGACCATTGGGGAGTGCTCTTAATGACTTTGCTACCACTGATCGTTTTAAGTACCAGTCTCTTCAAGATGCCATGGACTTAGTGACCAAAGGTTCCTAGTTTGCCAAAGTGGACTTAGCTAATGCTTACCGAAGTGTGAAGATACATCCTTCTAATTATAAAGCAACTGGACTCAAATGGCGGTTTAAGGGTGATAAACAAGTAACTTACATGATTGACGAGCGACTCCCTTTTGGGGCCTCGAAGTCTCCAGAAATATTTAATCGTTTAACTCAAGCCGTTCGTGTTATCATGGCTTGCAAAGGATACAGTAATATAGTTGTTTATTTGGACGATTTTTTCATTGTTGCCAAGACCTATCGTCAGTGCGTAGCCACCTTAAATGAATTATTGCGCCTTTTGCGCCTTCTGGGGTTTCAAATAAATTATAATAAAATTGAGGGGCCTAAACATGAACTCGTATTCTTGGGAATCACGATTAACTCAATAAACATGACCTTCTCTATCCCAAAGCCAAAGTTAAAAGAGATTGAGACTATTATGCAATCATTTCTGGTTTCCAAGAAAGTAACTAAACGGGCAATACAAAGTTTAGCAGGGAAACTAAATTGGATAACACAGTGCATTTATGGTGGCCGTTTTCATATGCGGCGTTTGATTGACAGGTCAAATACACTGCGAAAGCCATGGCATCGGACGTTGGTTACTAAGGATATGAAGCTAGACTTGATATGGTGGTTAGACTTCATGCATATTTTTAACGGCACTATGCCTATTGTAGATTGCAGACCGGCGACACCTATTACTATTGACGCGTGTAAAATTGCTGCTGGCGCCTTTTATCAAGGCGACTTTGTATATACACCTTGGTCCCCAAAGATAGCGACTTTGCCTATTAATTATCTTGAAGTATTAGCCCTTGAGCCTGCAGTACGGAGGTGGGCCCCCGCATTAACCAACAAAAAAGTGTTTGTACATTGTGACAATATTGCGGCCTGTTCCATAATAAATAAGGGCAGCTCTAGAAATTCAGTTGTTATGGATTCATTGCGACGCGTTTTCTGGTTATCTGCAGTTTTCAACTTCCGTCTCAAAGCCGTGTATTATAGAGGAGAATCAAACTTTTTGGCCGACAGCGTCAGCAGGTTACACGAGCCGGGTGGTGTGCAGAGGCTGACATACTTTATTAATAATATGAAATTTCTCTCATTGCAGAGAGCATTCGGGCTTTAGAATCTGATCTTGACCATGAGATCGCTTTTTATAACAGCCGGACGTTCTCAGACAACACCAAACGGACTTACAGAACTCATCGACACTCTTATTTCGAATTCTGTGAGAGAATGGGATATGCTCCAATACCTGCCTCAACCGTGACTATATGTCGCTATGCAGCTTCCCTTGCCAGGAAAATAAAGTATAATTCAGTGAAACAATATCTTAATATAATCCGTTTACTTCATGATGAATGGGGTCTGCAAAACCCGCTTAAGGATAACTTTCAACTTTCTTGCACTATGAAAGGAATTCGGCGCCATCTCGGTGACTCTGTGGTCTGCAAGAAACCGATTACACCTGATCTGTTGAAAAACATACGGCTGCACTTGGACATGACTTCCTCGTTGGATGCTACAGTGTGGGCTGTTTGCCTAACGATGTTTTATGGTCTATTAAGACGCAGAAATGTCTTCCTAACTCAGTGTCTCAGTTTGACACGTCTAAGCATTTACGGCGACGTGACATCTTATTTTTCCCTTGGGGCGTATTGATACACATTCGCTGGAGCAAGGTCATACAATTCCAGTCCAGAACTTTCGACATCCCTTTACCTCGAATAAAGGATAATGTATTGTGCCCTGTGCAGGCAATATTTAATTACCAACAACAAACACTTGGCGCGGACTTGGATGCTCCCGCATTCACGTACCGTGTGAACAATAAAATAACTGTATTAACTTCAGAGAAGTTTATGGGTCGTATTCGACATTGTCTCTCCTTATGCAACGTTAATCCCACGGACATTGCAACTCATTCTTTTAGGCGTGGGGGTGCAAGCTTTTGCTACTCTGTTGGACTTTCCCCCGACTGCATTAAACTTCTGGGTGACTGGCGTTCAACTTGTTACCAAACCTACATAGAAAATGATGTCAAATCGAGGTTCAAAATTGTAAAACATATGCAGAAACATGTTTAATTTCTACCTACTACTAGTACTACCCCTATACTATGGGTAAACACTTGGACGATAAACTTTACAGAAACACATTTCTGTATCACCTGATTATTTGATATGCCTTTGTGTGAATTATTTGTATGCGCTTATGTATTTTGTATGATTATGTAATTCGGCGCGCTTACATGCACTTTTGAATTATATATATTGATACATGTTTTGTAGGTATTTGTCTTTACTGTGGTATCATATAATTTCGCGGAGACGAATGGTCACGCTAAAGCTGCAAGAATAGATTCGCGCAGGCATATATTTCACGCAGTTGTATATTTCTACTAAGATATGTTATCAAATGATGTTATTCCGCTATGTTTCAAATCACCACTTTTACCATAACACGATATATGCGCAATTTTAAACATGCGCGGAATATATGATACCACAGCAATTAAGCGCGCTTGCTGTATTAGTATTGGAGCGTAGTTAGAAATAAAAGCTCCCAGTTTCCCCCTCAATTGTGTTGGTTGTTTGTTTAAATAGAATTAAGTTTCTTAATTTCGTTTAGACAACCAATCAAGCGGCGCATCTTAGCGTCATGGTCAGATGACATGTCCCCTGGGACTCCCAGAGTTTTGGCTCCGGCCGACCGTATGCTAGCTGCAGTGCGCGCTTGTTTGTCAGAATAACTGGACGCTTTTCTTTCCCACCCACCCTCCCCTTTTATTGTTGTTATATATGATATGCTTTCCATTGTTGCGCTGACGATAAACTTTACAGAAACACATTTCTGTATCACCTGATTATTTGATATGCCTTTGTGTGAATTATTTGTATGCGCTTATGTATTTTGTATGATTATGTAATTCGGCGCGCTTACATGCACTTTTGAATTTAGATACATGTTTTGTAGGTATTTGTCTTTACTGTGGTATCATATAATTTCGCGGAGACGAATGGTCACGCTAAAGCTGCAAGAATAGATTCGCGCAGGCATATATTTCACGCAGTTGTATATTTCTACTAAGATATGTTATCAAATGATGTTATTCCGCTATGTTTCAAATCACCACTTTTACCATAACACGATATATGCGCAATTTTAAACATGCGCGGAATATATGATACCACAGCAATTAAGCGCGCTTGCTGTATTAGTATTGGAGCGTAGTTAGAAATAAAAGCTCCCAGTTTCCCCCTCAATTGTGTTGGTTGTTTGTTTAATCAACTTTGTATGGAAGTCATGAGAAGGCAGCACTAAAGTGTGTTCAAATTAACTTCGTACAAAATGAAGCACTAAAGTGACTTTAAGTTTCCTTTGTACAAAATGCAGCACTAAAGTGACTTCAAGTTACCTTTTAACAGAAGGCAGCACTAAAGTGACTTAAACTTAACTTTGTACAAAAGGTAGCACTAAAGTGGCTTCAAGTTTACTTTTAACAGAAGGCAGCACTAAAGTGACTTTAAGTTTCCTTTGTACAAAATGCAGCACTAAAGTGGCTTCAAGTTTACTTTTAACAGAAGGCAGCACTAAAGTGACTTTAAATTAACTTTTTACAAAAGGCAGCACTAAAGTTACCTTAGTTACCTAAAGTGTCTTCAAATTATTTTTGCATTATTAGCACATTTGCATCTAGGCCAAACTGGCAGCACATATCAGTATAAACATTTTATATTTTTATTCTGCTATGGTATTTTTACTGTGTGACTGCCTTTTACTCCACAAATAAAAACATAAAACTATTTAAGTCATGCTGAAGACAAGAGTTGTCGTAAGTGTTTAGGTCAGCACCTTCCTTTGTAATGCAGTGCATACCAACAACTTAATATCTAGATAATAAGACATATTGATGGAGAGTAGCAAATAGTGTTCAAGTTTGTAAAAGTAACATTTATAGAGGTTAAAAGTAGCCCATATTTAACAGGAGCTGGCTGATCTCTATCTTCACTATTAGCCTAAGCCTTATGACTGTATGCTGAGCAGGCTAAACAGCTAGACGATTAATGCTGCAGGATAAATTAACTTTCATGTTACTTAGTGCCTATGTTACACCTCATTGGCTGCTGTGCTGTGTGGTATAATACTGCCCTGGAATGAGAGTCGAATTGTCCGAGTATTGGGTTCACACCATTCTGACTGGACTGTGCCATGGTTAGAGACTGTAGGTGGAACTGATGGGAGATAAAACAAACTCCATGATGACAAAAATGTCAGTTCAGTGTCTCAGTATTTAGACCAAAGGCTGTTTTAAGTTGTCAGCACTTCTCTAACAAATCCTCATTGGGTTTGTATTATTGCCATGGTAACACAAAAGAGATGATGGTAATAGCTTGATCCATCCCAACTGTCTACTGTTCTGTATTTCACTGTTTACCCAAGTCTGGAAACACAAGCAGGGCACCAATTGGATTGGGAAACACAAGCAGGGCACCAGTTGGATTTAGAAAAACAAGCAGGGTACCAGTTGGATTTAGAAACACAAGCAGAGTACCAGTTGGATTTAGAAACAGAGCAGGGCACCAGTTGGATTTAGAAACACTAGCAGGGTACCATTTGGATTTAGAAACACAAGCAGGGTACAAGTTGGATTTAGAAACACAAACAGGGCACCAGTTTGTTTTGAAAAGACATGCAGGGCACCAGTTGGATTTAGAAACACAAGCAAGGCACCAGTTGGATTTGAATGCTATTGCAGGACAGATATAATAAATGTCCTCTTCCTAAATTCTGCCATACACCCTTGCAAGATTAGCTTCACAAAAATGTGCTATTTATTCAAACATATCCCAATATTGACTCATGCTGCAATTGTTTATTCGACTGTCTTTATATGCACCAAAGATATTTGAGTCGTAAAACAGTCATAATTCATGGCTTTGGGAGACATTGCTAAAATTGGGGGAAAAAAAATGTTAGATCGCACAACTTGAAAATATATTGAGAAAATTTGATTGTGTGTGTGAACTGTAAATATTTAGTGCTTGAGGTGATCTCAAGTGTTCGAGATAGCAGTAATGTATTTGATCCAACCAACTTTATTTTCTGCAAGCAACCTTTATAGCTGCATTCCTGTTGTTTTTAATGAAAACTAAATCTCCTGTCTCGTTCAATTTCATCATTTTGGGCAGCTTGGCATTTTTCTTGTCAAATTCGGAGGCATGATACTGAACAAATTTTATGGCCAATCAAACAAGAGAAATGTTTTATTGGGACTCCAGGAGAATTTTTATGAAGGCGAGTCAAAGTAAGGCCCACTGAAGCTTATAAACAAAAGTGTAAATACAAGAAGAAATTACCATAAAATACAGTATCTTGGGTATAATCGTAGCCAGAGTGACTCAAATATCACACCACGGCCTTCAACTGACATCTGAAGTTAATAAAAAACAATGCAATCAAGCTTAATGAATGTACCATGAAGATGAATTATTTATTTGTAACCCAAACCAGAACAGGGATCGTGTACGGACCCTTTTCTTTACCTTATAAGTCTTAACTCATTTCCTTTGTTGTTTATTCATCATCATTCTCAATAGACATGCATGACTGCATTCCCGAGGGTAGAGAAAAATCGGCTCCAAGTCAGTGTTAAGGTGATGTGGCCAATCTGGACTGGGACCTTAATGAAAATGCCTACAAATGGGACAAACAGTTAATTTTTGTTAGATTTGTTCAGCAGACCAAGGACTCAAAATCCATTTGCTTGGATCAAAAGTTGAGATGTGTAATTGAAACTTGAGACTTTTGATGGCTCAAATAATGATCCAGATCTTAAATAGATAATTAGTAAAGTGAATTTGGCTCTTGCTGTTGATCGAAATTACACCATCATTTATTCATTGGTTCATCCTGGCGACTGTGTTGATTAACTCGTAACCAACAAAGCAAAAATTTATTAGGCTTATTCAAAAACTGTAGATCCTGATCATCAGCTCTGGTCGGGTTCTGTCTGATCAGGATCTAAACAATTTTGCTACTTAGTTTCGAGCAGTTTGTCCGGGTACCTCGTCATGTAGACGACATTGAATAAGTGTGGGTTATTAACAAAATATAGAATGATAATTTTTAGGAAACATTTGGATGGGCCTGACACCCTGATGAATTCAGAACATGGCACCAAAATGCTCCCAGGTAGAGACCATTTCCACTAACCTTATTCAGATATATTCTCGACAGTTTTCCTTTTTAGAGTAAGTTTATCTTTTTTAGTAATACATGTATTTATTTTATTTTGTAAAGCTCATTAGTTTTGCTCTTTTTCTTCACATGTAAATTAAAATATGTTTAAGAAACCATGGCAAGGCCTTCTATAAATATCATAAATAAAACTATTTTATTTTTCTCCTTATACCAGAGGTCATCCAGTATTTATTGTGATGGAAGATAAGGGTCTAGCTTTTGCAGACATTACAGTTTACGGCACTACTTTCTTGCACAGACTCAGCACACTGCAGCCATCTAGACTTCTTAGATGGGACTACTTTGTTGTGGAAGACTATGTTTGTTGCCTTGTTGCTGTTTAACTTGTGTAGATGAAAGTCACTATGTCCATAGTTTTATTGAGATCAGCATCACTTGGATTATTTTTGTTGGATTCTTCTTAAGCCTCTATGTTTCTGTACAGCCATTTATTTTAGGCTTTTTTGCTTTCTTAGTCTACTTGAACTAAACATATTTAATTTAAAATTAATTCCACATTGAATTTCAAAATAGTGATTCTCCTGCTTCCACTATTATTAATAGTGCTCCAAAATAAACACAAAATCTTAGACATCACCACCAGAATTTGGCACTGAAGGATCATTAGCAGTGTAGACAATAAATTATTTCAGTGGGAGATATGCAAATGCATGTTTTATTGCAATAAATATTCAGAAACATGTCTTTGCATGGATTTTTGAAATTTAAAATTGGCATAAATCTTGAAAAAAAAAGTTTGATCATTGCAGAGCATGTGCAAAAATAAAACAAATATTTTATACTTAAACAATACTGTAATTAAATTGTATGAATGAAAGATATCCTTCAACATGCATCATCTTATCTGAGATGTGCTTAATGGTATGACTAATCATAAAATGCAAATGTCATTATGAGCACAAAACACTTTACTATTCTATAAACTTTAATTGTCATGCCACTGAAGACATTTTAGAACTTAATTAAAGGAGCTTTGTAAGAAAACATCTCATTCTGAACTTGTAGCCAGCTGAGCACAAGTTGATTAGGCTTAGGTAAATAGTGTAGATCTAGATAAACCAACTCTAGCTTGAAACTGTGCTAAGAGCTGTCCGATCAGGATCTGCAGTATTTGGGACTGGGTCTGAAACAATGAGTAATTACAAAAACATTTATTTGTAAACCAAGAACCAAGAAAGCAAGAGACTCACAAATGTAGCATGTTCAGGCTTAATGTCATAAAATGGAATCCTACACGTAATTGACCTTGTTGGCCCCCCACCATGAACACTGTTGAGACTATCATAGATTCCCTATGTGTTTTTTACTGCACACTAATGTTGGACATTTATGTCTGTGTAAAACTCTGTTTTCTCAATAAACCCAAGTATTTTACTCCTGTCACTGACAGACTTGGAAGCCATGGAAATCCCTTAGATGTGACTGTCTGTCAGTTTATCCTCCGTCACTGACATTTGACCCCGCAAGTTAACACTAGCGCCCTCTTTTATGACGGAAGCCAACAAATTGTTGGCACAGTCTGTAAAAGACCAAACCAGAGGTTCTCCGTGGATTTAATGGTGACGACAGTTCATTTAACATAATAAAACACCCATAATGCCTTGACATATAATCCCTGGTTTGTGACTTAACTCGGCCTAAGGCATATCCACTTGAAAATGGTACAAGGAAGGACCTGTCATTACTTTTGTTCTATCTTTGTCAATTGAATTAAGGGTATTGACAGGATTAGTTATTAGCATCATTGGCATTAAGGAAAGTCTTTTGGACATTGCAGAGAGTTCATTCATTGACAAAGTTCTGTCTGGAATACCGTGTGGCAAATCATATGGACTCATTTGGTAAATGGTTTCAGTTGTTGTTTGTTAAGTGCTGTTACTGCCGTCTTGGTTGGAATTTTTCTCACCAGATTATAAATGCATATTAACTAAGTTATCTCAAAGCAAACAAAAATAAGCTTAACAATTACTACCAGTAGATGCCAGATTGTATCAACAAATGATTCATTCAACAAAAGGATCCAATCATGTCATCAATTTCTATAAAATCTGACAGTTTAAATCATAGCCAAATAGTATCTTAATAAAACCCATTATTTTTCAGTATAAGGCATAACTTAGTATTTCCCTCATAGTTTTAGGCCTAACACCCAAACTGGCCACCCCATAAGTGAGGAAGGCTTGTGATGAGTTGTCAATTCAAACCAAGCAATGTACTTGATATCTTCCTTCAAGAGTTACAACTGTAAGTCACAAAATGGACCTTTACCAGGGATGTGACACCCATATACAACCTGACAATGTATAGGGGAGCCCCTAGAATTGATCTGTTGACTAGTCAACATGGTTTTGAGTCTCGGACAGAATTTAAGACATACTGTTCTCCGATGGTCGCTGGGAAAATTGGTCGTTCTCTGCCAATACTAGCTGAACTTCAACAAAATGCAAATAATTTTGTCAGTGCAAGGTTTATATTAAAACCAAAAGTAAGCAAAACATAGGTGAATTGTGTAAAATCTGGATGTAGCTTTAGGTGTATGCTTAAAATCATCTCTTCCTGTTTTTCCCATACCATCATACCATCACCATTGGCATAATGATTTACAGCAAAGTATTTTACCCAGCAATTCACAGGGACAGTCTTGGACAATGTTAGGACAATGTTAGGACAATTGTTTTCTCTGTATCATTAGTGACGAGGCAATGTTCATTGTCATTTCTTTGTCCTTAATTGCCTGTCCCTATTTTGTTTGTTGAATTTAATTAATATAATGGTCCAGCACTGATCATGTTTGCATGTTGAACCCTCATCAGAGTGTGATGACCACTAAATATGTCTATTTTGAGTCATTTAAATTGTCTCAGTGGATAAAAATGAGGGCAAAAGGACAATGACATGGACAGGAAAACATCAGAAAATGGTCAGAAAGTGGTCATCGTAGGTTGGAGGAAAAATGACAGTATTTATCAGAAGACTTGAATTGGCAGTTTGCTGGACTGATTAAGTTTTGGAGATGGAAAGAAGTTGATTAAGTAAGTTACAATAGTGGAGTTGAGGTCTAGAGAGTTTGGTTGATAGATTGGCGACCCGTTACAGTCCTCAGTGTCTTCTTACAGAATTCTGACGAGTATTACAGCAGTACCCTTGTACATATATTGTTTACGCATGCATTAATGCATCGCAATAAGCATCCTGCTGGATACACCACACTGCATTATGGGAATTGGACGTCTCGTTTATCAGTAGCTGGATAGCTGATTTGCATAATGATGCTGTTGATGCCTCCTCTCATCCTCCTCTGTGATGTATGGGAATCATGGCTGTTAAACTAAATGTATCTGCTATATTTATGGTATGGTTCTACTGATGAAAATGCAGGTGTTATTCTCTTCACAGGTTTCCGAAGATGATTCATGTACTTAATTTAAATTGTTTCAAAGAATTTTCACTGAATAGTAAATTTTGTAAAATGTTAGATTTTACACCATCTTGACAACTAGTTTTGAGTTAGTTCTTTGTTTTTGATAAAATGTTCAGTTAATGACAAACAAGTGATTGAGGGATAAATACATTAATATTAATTGTACCTCAGAAGCACAATAATAATATTATTGATTATTGTATATTGTAACATGATTGATAAGTGTATTGGTGTGAAATCATACTAAATTTTAATGAATTATAAAATATTGTTTTAAATTATTACAAAGTACAATAAAATTACAAGGAGAATATAAATTAATATATCAAAATTTATATTTTTATTGCTGAAATATTAAATTTTATTTGTATTTAGTTTCAAAACATAATTTAATAACAAAAATGAGCCTTTATTTCAAAACCTACTTTATATAAGTTTGTGTCTGATATTCTTGTAAGAAAAAGAGAAATAGTTTAAAGGATAACAATGAAATAGTGACTTCATAAGAACTTAAATTACTAAGAACTGGAATGGGTTATTCACAGTATATAGTATTAGGGTTGAAAATAAAAAAAAGTCTGTGACATTAAAATGTCAATCTCTATTATGGCAATTATATTCTTACTTACGGGATTACTTTCACTGGTTTACTGGGCATCAGTTGACATGATAACTAGAGCAGTATAGTACAGGTAAATTTCCAGCTTGGGATGTAGGCCAGCATTCTTGTGCTTAAGACTTAAATTTCTTTTTCCAACCATATTTTGCATGGACCCATTAGAATCAGCTCAGTGAGACAATTAATAAATATCAACATTATAAGATTATGGGATAAATTGCCAAACAAAATAATTCCTTTTATTGAGCACTAATTATGGTAGGCAGCCCAGGAGAATCCTATCTGTCCACTGTCCATAAGGTCATTATTGACTATAGACTGAGGGTTGCTCATATAAATCTACCTTTTCCACTCATCTGTTTAGAGAGCTTGCTGCTTGTTTGAGGGGTGGGGACAACTTTGTTACAAAACTGTTGACTGGGAACATTTCAATGTCCATAGTTTGCGACAATTCTCTGCTATAGAGGCCCATCAATGGCCTCTGGAGTTGTATTGACTGCTTTAGCCCTATTAATGCGAATAAAACTTGCCTATTGATTCCTTCATGTCATGCTTTTGTTCGTTCACAAGCTCTGTTGCTTCCTCACTTCATACCAGCCTCCCGCGTTTTACAGGCAGGTTCACAGGGCTTCAAGTAAATAAATGCGAATGGATCTAGACCCATGATGCTCTCAACTGTCATACTGTGATCAGAGAGCGGTGAACGAGGCACAAGCTCAGTGGATTTGTCACATCAAGTTGTTGGTTTTAAAATATCTCTTGTGATTTTTTCTTCCATTTGTGATGTTTCTTTCGCTTATGACTTTTTCTGTTAGTCCTGCTTGGAGGCAGGTTGTAACTGATTGTCAAATAGTGGTAAAAATCATTAGAGTTGATGAATTCTGTAATAATTTCTGCTGGCAATGTTAAAACAATTTGCATAATACTTGCCAAATGGTTGATGACAGCTGGTTTATTGTTTGTTGGATTAAAGTAACGGACATGGAAGGATCATACAGCTACCTTACACAACGTTGTAAGGCTGGTAATGTTGAGATTGTTGCTCTATAGAAAGCAGATAATCCTCAATGTTGTAATATTACAGTGAGCTAATAGGATTGTTGTACTATAAGTGTATTGAAACATGATTGTAGTGCAAGCATGTGGTACAGGACTGTTAATAAATGTGTTATGTACAGATTTAATATTAATATCACCAGCAGTGGATGCTGAGGTAGTTAATTAGGAGTTGTGTGGGACTTTGTTTATTGCTGATTCTGGAATGATAATGATACTGTGTAGATATTTAAACATTTACTTCAAATGGTGACATCTACTTTATATCCTCAATATCTCTTTTCAGCTACTTTTTACCAGGAAAAATATATTTTAAGGCTGAAATATTAAAGAGAATGAGAGAGACAAAAGACTAATTTAAATTTAATTAATTAACTATTTAACAAACATCGAGCTGTAACTTAAGTGACAAATTTTTGATATTCTGTAAAGTGATCACAACTTTTGATAGTCAAAATATCTTCATTTATTTAAGTATCATAACACTAAAGTAAAACCTAAATTGATACAGTATATGTTGTGACATAGGATGTTCAGCTAGGGTGCCAGGAGATAACAAACACAGTGTGCTCGCTTGAATGTGATTTAAGCCAGAGAGCTTGGTCATATTAGGGGAAATCTGACCTCAGCAGGTGTGTAAATGAAACCTCCCATCATCACATCATTTCTGCCATCTTCCTTCTTTAGTCAGTGTAGTTTGTAAAGCATTGTGTTAAAAATACAACCACCTAGTCATTCTGAAAACAGGCTCTTGGGCAGACTTAATAGGTGGAACTACCCTGTGAATATGTCTTCAGTAATATGGTGGATGTAAAATACCTGTAGTCAGTTGTATATGAAAAATATTTGTCACTTGTGAAGGTCATCGTTAGTTGTGATTTAACAAGGTAAATTGTGAATGTAAAATATCGGTAGTGTCACTCTGGGTAAATCAAACACAGGACATGTTTTGACTTAATTGGCTTCACTTATCAGAGTGGTGAACCCTCCATTGAGGACTGAAGTGGGCAGAGACAGTTTTAAAGCCTGCCAGGGAAACTGCTCTTAGTGGGGTTGTAGTTATATTCTTAAGGTTTAGTCTGCAAGGGTCTTAATGCTATATTTTAACAGTAAATTGTTGTTTAATGACAAGTTTAATATAAGTATATACCCAATTGTTGACTTCAAGAAATTTAACTTCAGAATGATTTGGTAACCAGAATCAGAATCATTTTGTGACCTATAAGCAGACTTCTAAATTATTTTCTAGTGTGACCTAGATGAAGTTGTGCTTTAGGAATATGAGAGAATAATTGTGTTAGTGTTATGTGTCTGACGCCTGGTATCTACCTTTATTCCAGGATTGAGTGACAAAACTACAGAACCATAAGCACAAGGATTTATTTCACAGAAAAGGTAAGCTATTCAATTTTACTTCATATTTCTCTGTGGGCAATGACTCTTTTTTTTTTGTTAGTTAATATAGTATGTGGTTTTTAATTGTTGTTATGAAGTAAAATATTACTTTTACATCCTGTTTGTGTACACATATTTTTAATTGTGTCACTAAAATTAATTAATTGTAAAGTGATGCAGATTTTTGAGAAAACCATAATTTATAATTGGAAAATCTTATTTCCTACCTCATATCAATAAATATAAAATGTTATATAATTACTTCAGACACCTCAAGTCCATCAACCTACAAAAAATCCTTATGAGTTAACAAAATATCTTCATGCAATCCAAGTTTATTCCACAATATCTATAGAATTTAAACTGTGTGCTATTCAAAATGGTTTTCTCAGAAATCGACAGTTATGATTTGAAGTATTGTAGGCGCCTTGAGGATTTATTTTCCTATAGCTTGATCGCAATTATTTATAACCCAGCCGAGACGTATAAAAGTCTGCAGGCAGAAATACAAACCCTGAAGTTTGGCATGTTCTACAAGCTATTTGTATAGCTATTTGCACAATAAAAACATTTCTAAGAATTTGCAGATCAAGTTTCACTAGATCATATTGTCTCAAGAACAACTAAAACTTTTTAAGTATCATTGGCTTTATCAAAACAAATAGCATTTATCTGGTATTTTATTGAAAAATGCACCCCCTTCTTATTTTCTATAGTGTTTATTAACTTTTAAATGAAGAACAATAATTATTTAGTTTAAAACAAGTGAATTTTCTCTATTATTATTGAACATATTATTAACATTTATAATAACACTAATAATAAGTTATATTAATTTATATTGTCAACATTTTATCAATAAAATTCTCATACTCGAACACAATGCTATTGAGAAAAGCTAAGTGAACGAATGACAGTAGTAGAGGGCTTCTGATTGAAAATGTGAACAGTTTGACTTGTCTCAGTTATACATTATGTATCATAAAGCCTCTAAACCAGTAATTGTACATGTCTCCATGAGGTTTAACCCACAGAGTTCTGTGTGATTGTTCACATAACTTGGTTGTCTTTACACCGGTGACAAACTTACACTTCTAACCTTTTACAATTCATTCAAAGGAGACTTTTAAAACATTTGTGCACATTTTCAGAACAAATTACCCTATTTATTGCAATCATCAACCTACTAATTGCTCCATGCTATTTTGTTTCCACTTTAAAAAAAAATTCCCTAACTAGATAATGGTATATAATTGCTTATAATGATAATGGAACTGAACAAAAAGTGGCTTCTTAAGTGCAACACTCCTACTAATTTCAACAGTTGTTTGTTTTTCTTTTCTAACACAATTACTGTCATATTGCTATCTCTGATATGTTTGAATAAACATGGTTATATACAGATCTAATGTCTTTGCATGTCTTTGTATTCTTTTAATATAACCACAAAAATTCTAAACTACTGTTTTGAATTTAAATTGCCACATAATGGTTGCAGTCTATCTAATTAATGTCATTAAAAATGTACAGATTACGTATATAGATTGGGGGGCATATTTTGATTTGTTTCCATAACTTTAAAAAAATATATATTATTATTTTATCCCTTTCTACTGTTTTTGTGTAAAACCTTGACACAGGGTTAAGTGCAAGTTTCAAAACTGAGTTTAAGTTCACAATATGGAGAATAACAATAGCATAGAAATAATTTTATTAATTTTATAAAAAAAAAAAATGTTTACTTAGAAAGCATCTTACATATCCCATGGGTTGTTCTGCAATGTTTCCGTAGAAGCGCAGAAACTTTTCCATTGATGTCATAACCATCAGAATGCAATAAACAATCTGTTTGTTCCAGTGTAATTTTCTTGTGAAATTTTGAAACTATTTAAAACTTCCAAGTTTTATGGGAAAAAAAAACACTTTGTGAAACAAGAAAAGACAGAAAAGAGAAATTCTTGACCTGACACTTTTATAATTTTGTTGGAACCATTTTTTACCCAAACAGATGCCTATGTCTTAATTAATTGATTTAATAAGACAAGTTTCTTGAGTCATGCATTTTGTCAATAAATTACTACTTGACTAATGTGGGATATTAATGGAACATAAATAATTAATTAAGATTTGATTGGGTTTTGATTATGACGTAGCACATTGGTCTTCTATTGATCCAAGTCCAGTTTATTTTTTATATTTGTAGTTTATTTTTTTCAATTCCTTTTTTTGCAAAGACAATTTTTCTATAGTTAGCAATTTTATATAATTGTTTTACTCATAAACAGTATTTTTATCATGCAACATTCTTTCATCTAATATCATACTTAAACAAAATCACAAATTGTTTGGCAACTACAAATAAAATACAACACACATGTAATATCAGCACTATAATTAACGCTGTGATTTTATTTCCTCATTTCTCTCAAACCCAAATATGTATAGTTACAATGACAAAGGATGAGAATTTAGGACGAACTGTCAACCTATCAGTTTCAGAGGCGAGCTAAATTCTGTCGATATAATTGACTCATGTTACATCACTTCCGCAATGTCTTGCATAGCAGGACTGCAGAAACATTACATTGTGTTACTATACGCCCATTTGATAGGATAATTATGGTACAGGAGAAAAATTAATGGGAAATATTTGAATTTCAGTACATGGTAATGGTTAGTTAAAAATCAATGTGAAGGGGTACACTGTCATTCTAGACTTGATTTATCATGACCTTGAATTCCTTTATAATTATCATGGAGCCCATTTATAAGTTATGGCAAGTTATATTTACAGGAAACTTAATTTGTTTTTCTTGTATAATTAATATGAATTTTGATGTCAAAATAGTTTTGCTCTGATGTAGTGGATGTGTGTTCTTTATTTTAACTGCTTTAAATTTACATACAATTTTAGTAAAAGTACTTTCAGCAAATTGTTGAATAAATAAGATAATTAGATAGCATTTTGAACGTTAAAAATAATGCTCTTCTAGATATGACACTTAAAAAATCATGTGTTTTTTCAAGGTCACCAGCTGATTGATATCATTTTAAGTTATGTAAGATTTGGTCATAAAAGTTCCACATTTATATGACATGGCATTATTCCTTTGTAAAATCATAATATTATTTCCTGGAGACTTCGAACAATAATACTTGCCTATAAATTCGCAAAAGAAATTCAAGCATGATTATAATTAACAAACATTGTATTAGGGTGTGTATATACAACAAACAGTGTATGATGGTACCAATCCCTCGTTGATTAGGAAACACCTAGCCCCAATCTATATCATGTAACTTTTCCAATGAAACTTACCCCAAATCTTAAATCATCATGTCTTGTTTGTTGTATTTTAGTTTTTACTTTTGTTGTAGCTGTTTAATCTCAATATTACAAAGTTGAGGCAACACCAGATGAGTATTTTAGCTGCATGCATTGGTAGAAATTACCTATACTCATCTAAACAAAGAACACACCACATAATCAACCACCTGTAAACACACTGTTTGCAAAAAACTGCTGCTATATCACAGATGACTACATTTATCAAGTATATTATGATGGCTGCATTCAAACATCTCCGCAGTGACTGCTTCCGTCATTCTGCCACCACTGTCTCACTAAATTTGTGTGATTTAATAAAGTCTAGTCAGATTTTATAAAGTATAGTTTTTATTAAACTTTACTTGTTCTTTTTTGCATTGATGTTTTAAAAACAATGTGCATTTTCACAAAGCCATGTGTTTGAATTTTAATCTATGAAAACAATAAGCAGACAAGTAGGTTAAAATATATTCAAAGTGCATTTTATGATTTACAAAAGTGGAGATCTTATTATTGGAGTAAATAATGGCATTTAAACATTGTAAAATATTCTCAGAAAATGTACAAGTGTTCAAAGTCTAACCAACACCGCATATCTTTTGTTAAAGATATTTCTTTTTTCCTACATATCTATATATTGATTTGAGTAAGCAGTCCAGATTCAGATTATTGAGTTCCTTCTAGAAGTTGTCAGCTCTGGATCTACAGTTACTGAATCTTTCAACAACCTGTCCTGGTATTGTCACATGTAAGTCAAGGCAGATAACTATGAATTCAGTATAAATGAGCAATTAAAATAAGATATAATGGGTTTAAACTGACATTAAACCATTGTAACTGTTACAATGTTGCCCATTGTAAATTGTGATTTGATATTCAGCAATTACTTTTCTCAACGCCCTTGTGTTGTAATGCTGCAGTGTCTTTTTTATACATATATTAGTTCTTGAGTTTCTATCATTCACTCATCGTTCACTACAAAGCATGAAGTTATCAAGCATATGCTAACAGTGTAGATTTTGATCAGCCAGATTTTCAAAATCATTTTAATTTATTCTGAGATATAATCAATGCGCTCATCTTGCTGCAAGGGTGTAATGATAGTTTCATAATTGCCATAAGCTGTTTTCAAAGAAAAGAAAGGACTGGAAATTAACTTTCAGCCTGCGAAGAATGCTTTGATCAGACTTAGGCAATAGGCATAGATCCAGATCAGCCAAAGCAATTAGCATAGATTCTGATCACTTAAGGCAATAAGCATTGATCCAGATCAGCCAAGGCAGTTAGCATAGATCCAGATCAGCCAAAGCAGTTAGCATAGATCCAGATCAGCCAAGGCAGTTAGCATAGATCCAGATCAGCCAAGGCAGTTAACATAGGTCCAGATCAGCCAATGCAATAAGCATTGATCCAGATCAGCCAATGCAATAAGCATTGATCCAGATCAGCCAAAGCAGTTAGCATAGATCCAGATCAGCCAAGGCAGTTAGCATAGATCCAGATCAGCCAAAGCAGTTAGCATAGAGCCAGATCAGTCAAGGCAGTTAGCATAGAGCCAGATCAGCCAAGGCAGTTAACATAGATCCAGATCAGCCAAGGCAGTTAACATAGATCCAGATTAGGTAAGGCAGTTAACATAGATCCATTTCAGCCAAAGCAATGAGCATAAATCCATTTTAGCCAAAGCAATTAGCATAGATCCATTTTAGCCAAATCAATTAGCATAGATCCAGATCAGCCATTTCCTTCTGACAGTTATATGCTCAGTATCTACATTTGCTCCTAAGTCTACAACAATATGTCTTGTTACTTGTGAATAAAGTTATTGGCGATTACCTTAATATTTAGAATGGGTTGTGGTAGGCTATGTGTTAGCACTCCAAACATGTATCTCACCAAGATTTCAGGCATTCCTGTTGTAAGTGTGGGTTGGAATGGCATCTTTCTCTTTGAATAGAAATTAAAGCCATATTACATGTCTTCAAGTTTCATGCTTGGCAGCCATTTCACTGGGCTAAAATGTGCCTTCATATATTATTTAAGACTCTCGCTACAAGAGGCTGCATTGTTACTCTTCCCATACAGTAGATGGCGGAAGAAGTTTCACAGATAATCTGAAGAAATTCTCGAAGCCCCACTGCTAATGGAATTGGGGTTAATTCCTGTTGTCAAGATGTTTTTATATCCATCAAGATTTATCACTGATATTTATTTGACATTGCTTCAGATATGGCAAAGAGGAACATGTCACTTGTTGGTTGTATTGTTCTTGTATTGTTGTGTTTGTTCCTGCTTGTTTGTTGATTTATTATTGTCATGTACAGTCCTTAAAGCTGATAGATTGTTATTGATTCTCGGTCAATGAAGGATTGTATGTTTCAGAAAGTAATGAGCATTTGAAATAAAAAGAGCCTGCATGCAATTTTAATGCAAAAGGGCTAAAAGTTGAACCTTTCCTCAAGAGAGCAAGACTGAACCACAGTCACAGCCTTGAAACACCACTTCCCTCCATGTTAAGAACCCAAAGTGATCCTTGTACTGTTCTTAGAAAGTAAGGCAGTAAATGTTGATTTGCCTCAAGTTGTGTAAAACCTCATTTGAGTTATTTTTTTCCATTTTATATTTTCTTTGCCCGTTAATGCTTTGTCCTATTTTGCATTTTCAAGTTTTGATGTATGCAGTTACTATCATAAGACCTTTTCCTATTTTTCTGTTAGATCAAATGAAAAATATCTGGAAGTTGCTTTGATAAATTCAAAACAAGAAGGAAGAAAGGTGCCACATTAATATTGAACTATTGACAAAGGTCCTGATTATTACAGAAATCATTTAAACATCCATACTCCCAATGATGGACAAAAAGAACAGAAAAGAAAAAAAGATGTCAGTGGTTTGCTAAACTACTCTTTGTTGCCCACATCCTATCCTACAGAGCCAGAGATCCATACTGTTTATAGTTAAATCAATACTTTTAGTTTAATATTCTTAGCAAACAAATCCACATTTTATATGAAAAATACCCTTTTCATCATTATGAGGTCCAATAACGACATTGGGAATGTTGCAGTATGAAAACACCGTATTGACAAATGAAAATTGCTGTCTGCCTAGAAAGTGCCTCTCTGGATTTTATTGTCTGATGTCATTTGGTTGTCATTAAGGTCAGTAAAGTTGGGAAAATGTTGGTGTCTTTAGGGTTGGAGGTTTGAAATGTCTTTCTGACTCATTGTTCAGGAAGTAGATTTTCTGTAAAAAAAACTGCTGCAGAATTAGTTGATACACAGCTTGTTTGTAAAATTATGGTGCATCAGTTTTCTTTCATTACAGTTATGTAAGTGACTGAACATTACACTTACCATCAAGTGCTTGCAGCTATTGGATACATTTTTTTCAGGGTTTTCAGCAATTTTAACTTCCTAAAGCATCCCATGAACAAGCAAACATAAAATAGCATTAATTCCTTTGATAGTATACTAATATATCAGACAAGTCTAGCAAGTCTGTAAGAAATTATTATTCAAAGTTGATTCTTAGCATCATTTCAGTTCTCCTTAACCTTAAAAAATATTTATATTCTGAATATAATTTGAAAAAGACTGTTATTTAATGCAGACTTATTTACATTGCTTATTTGCATATTCACAAGTTGTTTGCATTATCACAATGGCGACTGCTTGTGGACAATTCCGAGACTTAGTGCAAGATGAACATAACTTCCAATGTGACTATTTCAAAAGATGCATCCTTTTTGCTTCCATTGCGTAGGATATATAGCAGTTGGCTAGTGTCTGGTCAGAAGGAATATTTTATGGAAGTAATTCAGTTCCTTGATCCTTCTAGAGACAATACAGCCATTGTGATCTGAGTACACCTTTATGTGACACTGGCTAGACACTGTCTCCATGAAAAATAGCTCCATGAACAATTGTTTGGTCACTTTGTGTTACAACATAGGGACTCAATAAGTATAGGTTTCATGTACTGCTCACTATGTTGAGATTACGCCTTTAGAGTTGAGAGATGGAGTTTGTCCCATTGATACAACAGATAAATTTTCTGTCGGTTCAATTTATCTCTGAAAGGGAAAGTCTAACAAATAATTACAACATTTAAAAGTACTATCAGCATAAGCATATACCTCATATGTATGAATACTAGGTTTTACCATAAAATTGATGTACATGTATTTGAAAGACCCAGTATCAATTGTTAGCCAGCTAAGCATGTATGATCAAAATTGTATATCCAGATAAGTGAGCTTCTGCTGGAAGCTGTCTGATCAACATCTAAACCATTTGTTGCTAATTAAGTCTCAAGCAGAACATCTTGTTGCATATCATATAGATTTATAAATGGTTAGTGAAGGAGTGGGGTTAAGCCATTTAAGTGGTGAGTTGAGATCAAAGCCCTCCTATCCAACAGCTGAGCAAATAGGACCACCAGGATGAGAGGCTTTACCTTTGACTATTATAATTGATTCAGGCAACCAATTAAAGGTGTTTAATGTTCAGCTTCACTGGGTCAGCCTCCAATAAATCAGGACACCTGGCAGGGACCAAGTTAGTCAGGGGATTGTCAGAAAGCATCTCAGGTGCCAACACTTTATGCATGAGTAATTTGCTATTGATATCAGAATAATGGTCTTTAAAGAAATGTCCAACTATTATTACACATATCTGGGTAGAACCACTGGCGCAACACAGGTCTGCTTGATGACCTTACCACATGTAATGAGACACATTAGTGGATAGAATCCTCCTAAATACCTTCTGCATGCAGGTACATCCATTTATTTGGATTACTAAGTTTGTTTGTCCTCTTTGGAGTTCATGTTGACTTTAGTGCTTGCATTATGAAACTCTGATCAACCTCATCAACAAACATGCCATTGTTCTTGATAAAAAAACATATCTTCTTAAGTATGTTAATGTATTTAGAGCTCATATTTATGCAAAAGTAAGAAATTTCATTGTCTACAATGACACAATTAATATAAAAAATAGCAGGCAATAAAGTCCAAGATTTTCAACTAAACAGACCTATCTGCTTTATGGACTACCTCAGATATTTTCTAACAAGGGAGACAATGAACAAGGGAGACAATTTTCACTTCACCAGGGTCCTCCATTGCCCTTGTATATGTGAAAATCTGAGATAGAGATTCTAACTGAAAGTTTTAGTACAATCTGTTGATTTGATTTGATATCCTTGTTGGTTGATCATGGAATGTGTGTTTTCTTACATTTCATTTGAAAAGCATTAATTCGAACTGATATATAATGCCAGTTTATGATTTGACCATTTAATATGGGATGCATCAGTTGTTTAATGACATTGGTTTGTTTGCTGTACAATTAATTGGCTGTTTTATAAATATATTATTTAGCTTCCAGTTTTTTATAATGGACAATATGGTTATGCTTTCCAAAAAATTGATTTCCCATTAACACAGGAAATGTGTTTTGACTAATAATTATCACTCAATCATTGTGCCACCTTTGTCAGATCTGACTATGGCATACGTTGGCTAAAAAAACTCGATTTCATAAATCACAGAGCCCTGGTCACTGCTGATATAGTTGTGTCGACCTAGCATTGTTCAGATGAAGGGTTTCTTATCAAGATGAAATAAGATTTATTGAAATTTCTTGTCATTTTATTTAATGTCATTGTTCTCCACATTTGGCCATCATGCCACAACGTTATTATTTTTTAACTTAACACTCCACTGACTTTTGCGTATAAATCAAAGGTCTGCTCCTTTGTTGCTTTTTACTGTCCTGAATTGTTAATTGTTTATCAAGGTTTAATTTTTTATATTTTTATTACGGAAGAGCATTATTAATGCGCTTAACTGAGATGCTGCATTGGAGAACTGATAAATGAAAATTAATGACTAAAAAAAAAGAAGAAAAAATACTTTTTTTTTTTGAAAATGCTTTTTGATTTTTCGATGAGTAGTCACAACCTATAAAAGACAGGTGATATTAATGTCATATATAGAAAGTAGTATTTGTCAGACTATATAAGTGTAAAACCAGTGTTCTTTAGGCCCGCAGGAAGGATGTTGTAGTGAGTAAGCAATGTTCAAATTGTGACTGTTGTGGTTTATTCAACAATTTCAGGTAAAGTAAGTCAGATTTCATTTCAATAGATGTTCTCTTCATTTCATGCTGCTGTCTAGGTCTGGATTATATTTTTAGATACATTGCATCAACACAATTGTGGTCATATTGGTTTCATTCTGCATTTCTTGCTGAACAAAGACCCAGACATATGTCTGGCTAAAGCTACGGCTTGGCAGGTCATCTTCTAGACCTCCTCTGTGAAAGTTCTGGCCTCTATTGAGACTCCAACCCACATAGTAGGGGGCTGAGGAGTGACAAGTGACTCTTAACACTCAGCTAAGTCTGCTCCTTCTCTCCAGTTTTCTGGAGTTCTTGACATTTTATTTTTATTTCAGTTTGAGAATTATATCTCAAAAGTTCATAAAAATGTGTTGCTAATTTATGGAAGTGCTGCAAATTTTCATACATTTAGCTTAATAGTGTGACACATCAGGCAGAAGCAATTTTTGTAACTAAGGGTCACTAGTCAACATGACAACAAAAGAATGAAATACCCTTGTCTTGATGACAATGTCTTGACTGTGCCGTGTACTTCTGCTTCAACTCTCATTTACTTCTGCATGGCTTTCCATGATCTAACATTGTGAGATGATAGGGCCTCAATAGGCACAAATGGTGCACATTCATTTATTACGTGCTCATGTCAAGGCATCTCTAAGTTAGGGACAGGTTGACTCAAAGTTCAGCTTGTGGGCTGATGATAGAATAATGGTTTAAACCATATCATGCTACATTAAGTAATATGTCAAATTTAATTCTTAGTCATTTTTTACAGCTTAATGCAAAGGTTACAAAACTTATTGATAGAGACTAAGCAGCCAGTAGAGCAGATCTTGATCAATGCATGGATCAGATCCTGATCCGACAGCTCCCAGTCTGTAAGCCTGATCAATCCATGGTGCAGATCCTGATCAGACAGCTCCCGGTGTGTAAGCCTGATCAATTCATATATCAGATCCTGATCAGACAGCTCCCAGTCTGTAAGCCTGATCAATCCATGGTGTAGATCCTGAACAGACAGCTCCCGGTGTTTAAGCCTGATCAATTCATATATCAGATCCTGATCAGACAGCTCCCAGTCTGTAAGCCTGATCATTACATGATGCAAATCCTGATCAGACAGCTCCCTGTGTTTAAGTCTGATCAATTCATATATCAGATTCTGATCAGACAGCTCCCAGTCTGTAAGCCTGATCAATACATGGTGCAGATCCTGATCAGACAGCTCCCGGTGTGTAAGCCTGATCAGTGCATGGTGCAGATCCTGATCAGACAGCTCCCGGTGTTTAAGCCTTATCAATGCATGGATCAGATCCTGATCAGACAGCTCCCGGTGTTTAAGCCTTATCAATCTATGGATCAGATCCTGATCAGACAGCTCCCGGTGTGTAAGCCTTATCAATCTATGGATCAGATCCTGATCAGACAGCTCCCAGTCTGTAAGCCTGATCAATCCATGGTGCAGATCCTGATCAGACAGCTCCCGGTGTGTAAGCCTGATCAGTGCATGGTGCAGATCCTGATCAGACAGCTCCTGGTGTGTAAGTCTGATCAGTGCATGGTGCAGATCCTGATCAGACAGCTCCTAGTGGTTAAGCCTGATCAATCTATGGAGCAGATCCTGATCCGACAGCTCCCAGTGTGTAAGCCTGATCAATACATGGTGCAGATCCTGATCAGACAGCTCCCAGTGTGTAAGCCTGATCAATCTATGGTGCAGATCCTGATTCGACAGCTCCCAGTGTGTAAGCCTGATCAATCTATGCTGCAGATCCTGATCCGACAGCTCCCAGTGTGTAAGCCTGATCAATGCATGGTGTAGATCGTGATCAGACAGCTCCCAGTGTGTAAGCCTGATCAATCTGTGGTGTAGATCCTGATCAGACAGCTCCCAGTGTGTAAGCCTGATCAATCCATGGTGCAGATCCTGATCAGACAGCTCCCAGTGTTTAAGCCTGATCAATCCATGGTGTAGATCCTGATCAGACAGCTCCCAGTCTGTAAGCCTGATCAATCTGTGGTGTAGATCCTGATCAGACAGCTCCCAGTGTGTAAGCCTGATCAATCCATGGTGTAGATCGTGATCAGACAGCTCCCAGTGTTTAAGCCTGATCAATCTTTGGTGTAGATCCTGATCAGACAGCTCCCAGTGTGTAAGCCTGATCAATCCATGGTGCAGATCCTGATCAGACAGCTCCCAGTCTGTAAGCCTGATCAATCCATGGTGTAGATCCTGATCAGACAGCTCCCAGTGTGTAAGCCTGATCAGTGCATGGTGCAGATCCTGATCAGACAGCTCCCGGTGTTTAAGCCTGATCAATTGATATATCAGATCCTGATCAGACAGCTCCCAGTCTGTAAGCCTGATCAATACATGGTGCAAATCCTGATCAGACAGCTCCCGGTGTTTAAGCCTTATCAATGCATGGTGCAGATCCTGATCAAACAGCTCCCAGTGTGTAAGCCTGATCAATCCATAGTGCAGATCCTGATCAGACAGCTCCTAGTCTGTAAGCCTGATCAATCTGTGGAGCAGATTCTGATCATTTATCTCCCAGTGTGTAAGACTGATCAATCCATGGAGCAGATTCTGATCAGACAGCTCCCAGTGTGTAAACCTGATCAATCCAAGGTACAGATCCTGATGAGACAGCTCCCGGTGTGTAAGCCTGATCAATCTATGGAGCAGATTCTGATCAGACAGCTCCCAGTGTGTAAGCCTGATCAATCCATGGAGCAGATTCTGATCAGACAGCTCCAAGTGTGTAAGCCTGATCAATCTATGGAGCAGATTCTGATCAGACAGCTCCCAGTGTGTAAGCCTGATCAATCTATGGAGCAGATTCTGATCAGACAGCTCCCGGTGTGTAAGCCTGATCAATCTATGGAGCAGATTCTGATCAGACAGCTCCCAGTGTGTAAGCCTGATCAATCTATGGAGCAGATTCTGATCAGACAGCTCCCGGTGTGTAAGCCTGATCAATCTATGGAGCAGATTCTGATCAGACAGCTCCCAGTGTATAAACCTGATCAATCTATGGAGCAGATTCTGATCAGACAGCTCCCAGTGTGTAAGCCTGATCAATCTATGGAGCAGATTCTGATCAGACAGCTCCCAGTGTGTAAGCCTGATCAATCTATGGAGCAGATTCTGATCAGACAGCTCCCAGTGTGTAAGCCTGATCAATCTATGGAGCAGATTCTGATCAGACAGCTCCCAGTGTGTAAGCCTGATCAATCTATGGAGCAGATTCTGATCAGACAGCTCCCAGTGTGTAAGCCTGATCAATCTATGGTGCAGATCCTGATCAGACAGCTCCCAGTGTGTAAGCCTGATCAATCTATGGTGCAGATCCTGATCAGACAGCTCCCAGTGTGTAAGCCTGATCAATCCATGGAGCAGATCCTGATCATACATCTCCCAGTGTGTAAGCCTTATCAGTGTGTATTTAGCAGGCTTGACTAGTTAACCCTGGCAAATGTTGAAACTGATCTAGTATCCAAATACATGGCAGTTGCACTTGAACTTTGGTGACTTGTGCTGGTAATTGACATGCTTTAGGTTAGAGAAGCCTAATTAGGCCTTGTCATTAATTAATGGACTCCAGGCAGGGTCAATACATACATTGGTTGTCTCAATCCTTGGATGATATCAGAGGGCATGGATCAGACATATGTCCAACAGGAACTAGTTCCCTTACCAAATATTGTGGAGTTTATTTATTGTTGTTTTTCGTTAGAAATTTATTGATGTATATTTGTAAAACAACACAATTAAAATCATTTGTCTACAGCCAGCTAATATGCCTCATTAACCCCTATTAAATATCAATCGAACCAATGCTGCACTACAGATCAGCTGCTGAAATATATACACACATACTGTCTTCAATCCAAACTGAACGGGAGTCTGTGATTCTACCCTAATATATGTCTGACCTGGTGGTTCTACCCTGATATATGTCTGACCATGTGGTTCTACCCTGATATATGTCTGACCCTGTGGTTCTACCCTGATATATGTCTGACCCTCTGGTTCTACCCTGATATATGTCTGACCCTGTAGTTCTACCCTGATATATGTCTGACCCTGTAGTTTTACCCTGATATATGCCTGACCCTGTGGTTCTACCCTGTTGTATGTCTGACCCTGTGGTTCTACCCTGATATATGTCTGATCCTGTGGTTCTACCCTGATATATGTCTGAGCCTGTGGTTCTACCCTGATATATGTCTGACCCTATGGTTCTACCCTGATATATGACTGACCCTGTGGTTCTACCCTGATATATGTCTGAGCTGGTGGTTCTACCCTGATATATGTCTGAGCTGGTGGTTCTACCCTGATATATATCTGACCCTGTGGTTCTACCCTGATATATGTCTGACCCTGTGATTCTAACCTGATATATGTCTGACCCTGTGGTTCTACCCTAATATATGTCTGACCCTGTGGTTCTACCCTGATATATGTCTGACCCTATGGTCCTACCCATATCTGACCCTGTGGTTCTACCCTGGTATATGTCTGACCCTGTGGTTCTACCCTGATATATGTCTGGCCCTGTGGTTCTACCCTGATATATGTCTGATTCTGTGGTTCTACCCTGATATATGTCTGACCCTATGATTCTACCCTGATATATGTCTGACCCTCTGGTTCTACCCTAATATATGTCTGACCCTGTGGTTCTACCCTGATATATGTCTGACCCTGTGATTCTACCCTCATATATGTCTGACCCTGTGGCTCTACCTTAATATATGTCTGACCCTGTGGTTCTACCCTGATATATGTCTGGCCCTGTGATTCTACCCTGATATATGTCTGACCATAGGGTTCTACCTGATATATGTCTGACCCTGGGGTTCTACCCTGATATATGTCTAACCCTGTAGTTTCTTCCCTGATATATGTCTGACCCTGTGGTTCTACCCTGATATATGTCTAACCCTGTAGTTCTACCCTAATATATGTCTCACCATGGGGTTCTACCCTGATATAATGTCTAACCCTGCTTATCTGGGATCTTCCTCTACTAACAACAGCTTTATGGACACTGATCACATGCATGCATTTCCATGAATTCATGGTTAATTGGTGATTTGCTTCCTAAAGCATGAATATCTGCAAAATAAGATTCAATCCATCAAGTGTTGCTAATGGTTTTAAATCAAGTGTTCCAAAAGTTTAAAAATGATTATGAACGCACATGTAAATTAAGTGTTATTCTCAGCCATGCACTTCCTAATGAAATATCCACTTGAATAAACTAGTAAACAGCGTAGATCCAGATCAATCAGCTCATGCTGGGTCCTGTCTGACTAAGATGACCCATTTTTGCATTGCTTGTTAGAATTTTAGGAACAAACTAAGATTTATCATAGGGCTTCAATAAACTTTTATATATTTTCTACAGAAGCCTGAATATCTCATGTTATTCTTCATACATAGTTATTAGATATAAATCATTAAATCAGGCATTTGATGTGCAAAAAGTAGAAAGTTCTGTTATTAGAAGATATTCCGTTATTCTCCTGATAACACAAATTTATCCAGAAATTTTACAGATATATAATTTACTGAAGCATAATTGAATCCAACAAAATTAAAATGGATTACACCCAGTTTATTATGCTTTTTCGAAGCCTATACTTTATTGCTGATTATCTGGGTGTCTTGTATGGTTCTGGTGTAAATAAGGGGGCCAATTAGTACTGTTTGTACTCAGATTGTATCATTGGCTGACTGAAGACAGTTATTTAGGAGCATATTTGTCTCACAAGTGATCATTATTTCGTCAGGGTTGCTGTATCAGTCTGATGATTTATATGGCACACTGGTCCCATGATTAGTCCTTATTGATTCCACATAAATGACAATTTCTGGGCTCATCGCTCTTTTCTCCTCTCCCTCACTCTTCATTCTTTTCCTTTCCACTCTCTCCGCCACCCTCTTTATCCCTCTCTTTTCTCTCTCTTACTCTTTCCTCTCTTTTCCTCCCCTTCTCCATCTCCCATCTCTCTTCTTCTGTCTGGTTTCTTTTTTCTCTCTATCTTTTCTTTTTCCCACTCTTTTCTAAGTCTCTTCTTACCTCCCTGTTTTTAGCTCACTTGAACTTATGCTTAGAGCTATTATGATCGCCCAGGTCAGTCAACATTTCCAACCCCTGCTCTGAAACTGCTGGGCCAACTTCAGCTAAATTTTCTCAGAAATTTAAGCAGGCTGCCAGTGGCATGGCCATTTTCTGTAAATGGCTATATAGGAAGCCTTAGTAAATATTCTTGTCCCAAAGTACAAGAACTAGAGCCTTCATATTTGATAAATCTGATCCATTAAAAACCATGGCTGCAAGGGGCATAACTATTTTCTATATATGATTATATCGGAAAACTTTGAAAATCTTCTTGTCAGAAACTACAAGGGCTAAAGCCTTTTTATTTGGTATACATAATTCTTGGTTGATCATGGAATTAAATGCACATGGCAGAGGTTGAAGTGTTACCATTCAGATACCTTTTTCCACTTGGTCCCTTCACCCTGACACTATTAATTTTAATCATGGGCATCTTATTGACCCTTTTATGTTCATAATTGCATCAGTGTATCGCTTATATGAAAGGAGGAAGAACTTGGACAATTTTGTAGGTAGAACCACTGACACACTGCAAGTAAATGAAATTGTCCATGACTCTGGGTGGGGTATTTATGCAAGAAACAATAAGGCATATTCATGGTCACTAGTTATTGGGAATGGTGTATCAATTGGTACTCTTCATGTCATTAGGTGGCCCATACTTGTCAGAGATGAGGTAATTATGTTTGTGTGGTCAGTTGAGGTCATGGCTTGACCTGATGTGACCATCACTGAACTAGTCATGAACTTAGATAGACTGACTGATAAGGTCCCCCAGTGGACAGACAGTCATGAACTGCCAACCCTCAACCAATAATTGATTACACTTTGGCAAATTGTGTAAATCCAGATCAGCTTGAAGGAGCAACATTATTTGCTGCTAAGTTTTTAGCTATGTGTCTTGTAAGAAAATTGTTTGTGAGAGTGATAACTGGTGTTGCAATGATAAAAGTAAAATCTAGTAGTTTCATGTTGTACATTGCAGCTGGTTGTTGTGGAAGAGGAACATAGGGTGTCGACTCTTAGCTCAGTGTTTCAGACTAGGCTTATCATTCTATCTTCCTGGGTTGGAGAGTTTTTTGTTTCAAGAATTTCTTTCTTGGTTGTAGATGTTTGACCTCACTTTTGACCTTTGTAGATATGCTAATGCAAGACAAGCTGGAATGAATATCAAAGCAGTCCCCATTGGATGAAATAAGCAATTGTATCAATATGTTCATCTAAACAATAAACATGCCACTGAATCAACGACCTGAACACATACTATGTGCTCAAGTCTAATGCTGCCACTAAAGGCTGCATTTTTTATAAAACTGTAGCAGCATCATAACTCCTCAGCACTGATTGCTTCACAGATCCACAAACATGGTGTGTAAACTGAACAATTAGAATTTAACATTGTTGTGTCGTAAGGACAATAATGTATAGTAAACATTTTCTCATTGCATTGTTAAGTCTGTAAAGCATATGTTTGTTACTGTTTTGCATTTAATAAGCTTTGGAATATAATCTAACAAGTATTGGCTGAATTTAATTGTGTGGGTTACACACAACATTTGTTTTATGATTTACAAAAGTGGAAACATTATTTCTCGAGTAAGTTAACTGTTTCTAGAGTGAGTTAGCTGTATTTATTATACAGGTAAAATATTATTATTGTATAATCATTTGGTGTCATGGTAGTAGCCTTATCTTTTAAAATAACTTAAAATACATTTTGTTAAAAATTTCCAATTATCTCAAATCAGGGTTTGACATACAAGGTCAATGGAGGAATGGTTTAAATCTTTCTTGTTTCTATATTGCATTACAAATGTTTTAAAGATTGAAATTTCCCCATTCAAATAACCACAGAAATTGGCCTGAGGGATAATTTTTGTAATTATATTATTTTTATAACTAGGGCGCAGTTTCTAGGCAATGGTTGTGGTGAGATAATGAGAGAGCTATAATTATGAACACAGCTTCTTCCTAGAATTACTGTCACACACTCAGTCACTGCTGATGTAGGATTGAGGGTTGAAGATCTCAACAGAGGCAATAAAATGCTTGTTTTCAGTTGTAACATCCCATCAGTCATGCTGCAGTGAGCTACAGATTGTATTTACTGGAAGATATTTTAGCGCAGCCTTTGCCATGGTAGCATGCCTTCATGCTGCAGTGAGCTAAATATTGTATTTGCTGGAAGATATTTTAGCACAGCCTTTACAGTGGTAGCATGCCTTCATGCTGCAGTGAGCTACAGATTGTATTTACTGGAAGATATTGTAACGCAGCCTTTGCCATGGTAGCATGCCTTCATGCTGTAGTGAGCTAAAAATTGTATTTACTGGAAGATATTGTAGCGCAGCCTTTGCCGTGGTAGCATGCCTTCATGCTGCAGTGAGCTAAAGAATGTATTTACTGGAAGATATTGTAGCGCAGCCTTTCCCGTAGAAGCATGCCTTCATGCTGCAGTGAGCTAAAAATTGTATTTACTGGAAGATATTGTAGCACAGCCTTTCCCGTGGTAGCATGCCTTCATGCTGCAGTGAGCTAAAAATTGTATTTACTGGAAGATATTGTAGCGCAGCCTTTCCCGTGGTAGCATGCCTTCATGCTGCAGTGAGCTAAAGATTGTTTTTACTGGAAGATATTGTAGCACAGCCTTTCCCGTGGTAGCATGCCTTGAACATGTAGCACAATACCACACCAAGTCATATTATCCTGACAAAGGGCTGATCAGTTGATGTACTACTACCACATTTTAATCTATATTGTGCTTTATTATTGTATTTAATGTGGTAGCTGTGGATACAGAGATAAGGGGAGGGTCTGTTTCAGTAACACTGGAAATGGTGGCCACAGAATGGTACACAGCTCTCCTGAGTATTGCATGAATGTGAATCCACACATGTTGCATGGCAAACATAAAATTGTATTTTGTCCTAACTATTTGAGTGCATCAACATGGTAATTTAAAATTTTCTATAATTTAATATATTTAGGCATGAAAAATCATTGTTGTCAAAGATCCATTAGTACTGAGAAACAATAAATTAGATTTTTGTTGTACAAACATTCAGCTATACAAGTCTATAGGTAAATCTTTAGTTACACACTCTATAATTATTTAACAACAAATGTTTGGTTTAAATGTTCCTAGGGTGGCCCTGTATAAAGATTGTACAAAGAATGTTGATCTGTAAAAAAGCATGGCCACCATGGGCATGGTCATATCATATAGCTATATAGGAAAAATGGAAAATCTTTATAAAAGAAACTACAGAAGCTGAAAAACCAGGTGTAAATTTTTATCAGGTCGCAAACTCATGGATAGGTATTAAGATGTAATGATAATTACTAAGCAGCAGATAGGGATGGTCTTGATCAGACAGGTTCTAGCAGGAGGTCTTGATAAGACAGGTTCCAGCAGGAGGTCTTGATCAGACAGGTTCCAGCAGGAGGTCTTGGTCAGACAGGTTCCAGCAGGAGGTCTTGGTCAGACAGGTTCCAGCAGGAGGTCTTGATCAGACAGGTTCCAGCAGGAGGTCTTGGTCAGACAGGTTCCAGCAGGAGGTCTTGGTCAGACAGGTTCCAGCAGGAGGTCTTGGTCAGACAGGTTCCAGCAGGAGGTCTTGGTCAGACAGGTTCCAGCAGGAGGTCTTGATCAGACAGGTTCCAGCAGGAGGTCTTGGTCAGACAGGTTCCAGCAGGAGGTCTTGATCAGACAGGTTCCAGCAGGAGGTCTTGGTCAGACAGGTTCCAGCAGGAGGTCTTGGTCAGACAGGTTCCAGCAGGAGGTCTTGATCAGACAGGTTCCAGCAGGAGGTCTTGGTCAGACAGGTTCCAGCAGGAGGTCTTGGTCAGACAGGTTCCAGCAGGAGGTCTTGATCAGACAGGTTCCAGCAGGAGGTCTTGGTCAGACAGGTTCCAGCAGGAGGTCTTGGTCAGACAGGTTCCAGCAGGAGGTCTTGGTCAGACAGGTTCCAGCAGGAGGTCTTGATAAGACAGGTTCCAGCAGGAGGTCTTGGTCAGACAGGTTCCAGCAGGAGGTCTTGGTGCTGACAGATCTTAATCGACTCTTTTTTTTGGAGCTTGACCATTGTATGACAAGCAGGCCCGTAGTTTCATATGTCTAAGCCTTTAACGGACATACTATCATAGTTTAAATTTCCATATGTTTTATGTTTCAGAGAAAAAAATGACCTCAAAACTATTTCCAAAACAAAAGGAAGAATCAAAGAGTGAAAAGTATGAACAGCAGTAGTGCATGTTTTGCTTCATGTATCCACCATCAACAGAAGCAGCATCTGTGCTATAAATGTGCATGAATATGGAAGTGTTGGCAGATTGACTTGTCATGTTAACAAAGACAAGAAAAAAAATCAAGATTATACTGGCATGAGTCAACCTGCATATGATTCATTTATGTAACAAAAAATGGTGACAATCTTGATCCAGTTTAACTTTGTGCAACATCTGCACCTACTGTCACAGATTTCAACATCTGCACCTACTGTCACAGATTTCATTATAGGGAGTCCTCAGGCTAGACAGTTTTTACTTTCAGGCTCTCTGATTGAAGGGTAGCCTTACATTGTTTTAAAGGTCAATGCTGTTGTGGATGTATTACATAAAGGGTGTTTGTGTCACACTCCTCACACCGGTTATGTTTCATGTAACAAGTGGTTAGTAGACATTATCTCATAACCCCTCAGCCTCTCACCACAAGTCTTTAGATCCTTCAGGATATATTGTTCCTTGAGGTGCTTACCCAGCTGCCCTAGGGTGCATGGATGGTTCTGCTTATATATTTGTCTGGGGTCTTTTTTTAAAAAAAAAAGAAAAAGAAATAATAACATTATTTGTTTGGTGTCATGTCTGTGTGATGTGCATATGTCGAAATATTTCTCCTCTTTTTTTTTCATTAACCTGCGAAGCACATTTTGATCAGGCATATGTAAATTGTGAAACCCAGTTCTGTATACTCCTGCGTGGATCTGATCAGGATCTGTACAAGACTAGCTGGCGGATCGAAATCTACACTATTTTCATTTAGTCCTGAACAATACTTTTAATTGCTTTACAAACAGTACCTTTTGTAACCCATTTACTTTAAATAAAGTCTAGATCCATGTAGGCGCTTAAGGGCAATTGTCATTCTTCTCCATGTTCCCAATATCTCATAGACTCATGCATGGACAAAGAGCCAGGGGGCAGGATTATATGGACATTTTCTATGTGAGCAACCTTCCTGTCTCTCTCTGGCTGTATTCCCAGATTCTTCACACTTAACTGGGAGAGAGAGTCAGCTTTAGCGTGACATTGTGACAGCCAGCCGCTCCAGAATGATGTCTTGAATATTTATACTTTCTCAAGTCCATCTCTTTCCCTACATCTGTGCATTGTCGTTATTGTGATAGAATGTCTTATCCCCTATCAATGCATGTCTATGAATATTGTTTGTTTTTATTACACTAGATAATACAGCCTTGAGGGTGGCAAAGGAATGTAAATGAGTAGGTTGTGGGGTATGCTTTGTAAATTGTTTAGGAACATGCTGCCAATTTTGAGGGCTCCTTTTGGATTTGGATGTTAAAGCTTTGGTTAAACTATTTAACACACATATCTTTTAAAAAATAAAATCATTGGCTTAAATCATCTTCGCCAAGCCAGGTTTCATATAATAATCTTGATGAAATGATATCAGGTAAAATTTGACATCTTATCAGCACAATTATGATCTGTATAGTTGTGTGCAGCTATTATTGGTGGTGCAATGCACCAGATAAATGTAACCACTGACACAGTTGTTTAATTAACTGAGACTTGAACTTTTGTCAAAGCTGAGGAGTTTAAAATAAAATCATTGACTCACTTTAACAGTTACTCATGAATGCTCTTTAAAAAAAGTAGATGTCAAGCCCAAGTCACATTGGTGACACATTTTTTGATTGCACAATTTATAAATTGTAGATATAGGTATTCAGAACATTAAAGTTATATGTTGTGAGCCTTTTACACAATTCTTGTACAGCAGCCATTAAGTGTTGGGTGTTTGGGCCAAGAGTTTATTGGAAAATTTACAAATATATTATAATTTGCAATGTAGGCATATGGTTGGTTGTCTCATTTGTTTTTCAGAAAGCTAAGACATGTGTAAGGTTGATGCACATGCTCAACTTAAGAGCGACGACTGCAAGTCAAGCATGTATTTATTGTTGGAAGATTGCCATCTGATGAGTGGCAGCTGTAATGTTGATGAAATAGGTCTGTAATGTTGATGAAATAGGTCTGTAATGCTGATGAAATAGGTCTGTAATGCTGATGAAATAGGCTTTAAATGAAGCTTAGAACCATTGCTTAGTTTGATTCTTAGCCTGTTCATCAAAAATTGATCAAGCTTATGGAAATAGTGTAGATCTGGATCAGCCCACTCCGACTCTGTCGATATCACTTGCTAATATAACATTTACCGATAGTTTATTTGCCAATAATTAACCAGTAGTTTAGGTTATTAAGAAACCAATCTGGCTAAGAGTTAATAAGTACTTATGGGGACTAAAACCATATTTTGTTTAGTTCTATCAAAAGGTTACTTACAAGACTTTGACATCACAAAATCTGTAAACTGATAAGCTCTGTCTGTTAATGTTTTCCAGAATATGCCACCAGTTTTGTAAACTGTCCATTGCTTTCTGTCGACTCTACAAGGCACCATTATTTATGGCTCTTTCATTTTGCTTTTGTTTGCCTTGAAGTTATGGAATGAAAAACACATTTTAAACATTTATTTTTGTTATTTTCCTTTGTTTGCTTGCAACAAAAGAATTATCAAAATCTTAAAGAGTCATAATAAAGTGCATTGTCTATTCTATTGTTAATTCTATATTATGTGACAAGAACAAACATGTAAAAAAAACACAAGTTCATTGCAAGGAAGCTGTTACATCCAATCCTGTTCCTGCATATAGAGGTGTTGCTGTTGTTTTGTAATTGCTGCAGCTTTTCTTAATTGGTCTGAACATTATTAGCTATAAACCTAATTGGCACAAGAACAACACCTGGTTGATTTGGAAGTAAGTGTTAACATATTGAACAGTTTTATTGAAGGTGCTAGCAGTTTCTTGGTAAAAGCATAGATACCCTGTTATCAAGAGTTCCCAAGTTTTCAAAATAACATCTCTTCTGTCCAATTCATCATGCCTTCTGTTCTTATCCTTCTGTGTAGAAACTAATATAATATCAGATAAGCGGTTCCTTTTTCTGTTGAAATCTCAAAGTTTGATGAATGATTTTATTTGCCTTTATAATAATTGTCCAACACATCACCGGTATGTCAGACTGACCTAATGTTTCCATGTGTCCATCCATGAGCCGTGCAATGGTGTGTCTGCCCTCAGACTTCCTCCATCCCTCTGTGATCACTAGCTGATGCTAATAACTATCTAGGCTATATCACAGAGTACAAATTGTATAACATAACAGAATGGCATGCTGTCAACATATGTTGATACACAAGATTAATAACAAGCAAATTGTAAGATCGGAACATCTTTATACATCTGAATTTTAAAACATCAGCAGGGAGGGTATGTTCAGTTTTATTTTAAACAGAGATATTTTATTATGTTTTGGTGTTAGCTCTTATTATTGAACACTTATTAACAATGATAGCTTATTAAGATGATCTTGTCCCTACTCAGGTTTTTGTTCAAACCCACCCCCATAACAGCAATAGTTTGATGGCCTGAGTTATAGTTAAAGCTTAAGTCCTTATCCTACTATATTTGTTAATAACTGAAGATAACAATGAAATTCCTTACTGATCTCCAATCAAAGATGCCTTGACATTGTTCTATAGACTCAGCAGCAAAGGATGAAGATCAGACAGTTCCCAAGAGGAGCTTGTTGAGCTGGATAAACAATATTTGCCTGCATCAATAACTTCTTAGCAGGCAAAGGGTTAGGTGAAGGAAACAATGATATGTTTGGTATATGGAATCAAATTGCTTTTAATTGGTCTGATTTAAATATTATATTAAAAATCCAACCAATCAGATCTGTAATATTGGTCTTAGACACCAGCTTAAAACTTTAGCCTGGGTAACAGTTGCATATAATAACACAGAAAAAGCATTTGAAGTCGCTACTGCCTTGCCATACCTAATGCATACACAAGGATGCATGGTCCCATGTTTGTGGCATTGACAGGGGCAATAAAGCTTCACTCTAAACCTGATTATTCACCAGCGAATTTCCTTGTCATACTTTTTATGATGACACTTTCTTAGAGAGTAGGATTCAATGAGAAAATATGACCATATTAGGAGTGCATTGGTTTTGTTTGTTGATTGTTCCTTTGACAATGTTAGACTTTGTTCACTTGCAAATCTGTAAGCCTTTCGTTTCCTCAATACAATTTTGAATCATTTGGAAGAAAAATAAGCATGTCTTTACATATTTCCTTACATCAAAAGTGTATAAAAGTTAACTACTCATTGTGATGGCTTTAAATTTCATTTTAAGTTTAAACAAAGGAAATCTCTCAGTAAAACAGACTTAACTTTGAAGCTTGGCAATATACTGACAGTAGTTTCATACAATTTTTCATCTCTCAAAAGACCTTGCTTGTGACAATGAAACAGACTTTTTCCTATGACAAAAATTGACATATATTTCCAAATCACCCTAGACATACTAATTTAATTGTAGTTTAACTACTGTTCCTATTGTAAACTCCCTACATTCCCAACCCTGGCATTGTTCCTCAACTATCTAACCAGCATTCAATGCAAGACTTAATTTGAGACAATATTATTTTGAAGTGCCACCATTTGTGGACACTGGCACCATCACATCAGGGAGATCTCGGAGAGATATCTGTGTAATCCTAGGATCCATTTAGTAAACTCTGTCTGCTAAACATAATTAGATCTAACTTATTCAGATAGGGTAGATCCTGATCAGCCAGTTATGACTGGGAGATGTATCATCTGGAACTGCACAGTTTGCTGCAGTGTCTCTAGCTATATGTTTTATTAATGATGTGATTAGCAAGTAAAAGTGTTTGTATTACAAATGTTGCAAGTTAATGGTTAAGCTTCCTTTGGGCAAACCATTTAATGAAATGATCAGCTTGATGATGAACTTTGTTCAGTGGATGGGTTATGTGGCCCTCAATGTTTATGGGCAATCAATCTGTGGCACTTGTAAATCTTCCACACACGACTGGGCTTCAATAGGACCTGGTCAAGTGTTGTCCAAGTATCCAACAGGAGTTGAGTAAAAATTCAGTTCTTCAACTGAATTCATGGCCATGCTCTGATATTAATGCTATATTTTTCATTACTGCACCATACTTATTGCTGTCTACTATTGGTGTGCATAGGAAACAAAGTATTGAGGTTCTATTGTCTTGGTAACATTCTTTAAATCATTGAGCAGGTCCACCTGGAACATGTCTGTTACTGCATCCACAGTAAAACAATGCCCTATACATTTATCATAGGGTCACTGAAACCTAGAAAAACAACCCTTATAATGTATAGACAAAGAAATAAAGCCACTGATGCTTCTTTGATATCAGGAATCAAAGAACCATGCATACAAGGGACATAAAGTTACAAGCAAAATCATTAGCCCTTAACTTGCTACATATTGTTTAAAAAAAGCCCATGCTAAATTCTTTATGTTTTTTTACTTTAATATTATATATGTGACAGGTCAGGGTTGATATACTTATATCAGAGATTGAGCAGTAAGTAATGTAGATCCTGATCAGGCAGTTTCCAGCAGGAAGATGGTTGGCATGGACCTACACTATTTGCCTAAGCCTTATAAATATGTGAAGAGCAGGCTAAGAGTTAAAATATATAATATGCGGTTTGTTCTGTCACATAGTACATATTGCAGGAATTTTGCAGTGCTACACAAATTTTATGGTAGCTCCTGCAAACTTTGCAGTAATGTGAAAATGTCACCTTGAAGAAGTGAAAGAGTGTCATACTGTCAGGAGTGTTGTTGTCAGGAAGATCAAGGTGTAAATACATGTTGCCTTGTGACAGGCCCAGATGTGATATATGTAGTAATATGATACGCCAAGAGGTAATACACATAGCATTGTGATAGGCCAAGTGGTAATACTCTTAGCATTGTGATAGACCAAGGCGTAATACATGTAGCACTGGGACAGGCCAAGGGGTAATACATATAACATTGTGAGAGACCAAGGGTAATGCATGTAACATTGTGATAGACCAAAGGTAATATACATGTAACATTGTGACAGACCAAGGGTAATGCATGTAACATTGTGATAGACTAAAGGTAATACATGTAACATTGTGATAGACAATTTAAGGGGTAATGCATGTAACATTGTGATAGACCAAAGGTAATACATGTAACATTGTGACAGACCAAGGGTAATGCATGTTACATTGTGATAGACCAAATGTAATACATGTAACATGGTGATAGACAAGGGGTAATACATGTAACATTGTGATAGGCCAAGGGTAATACATGTTACATTGTGATAGACCAAATGTAATACATGTAACATGGTGATAGACAAGGGGTAATACATGTAACATTGTGATAGGCCAAGGTAATACATGTACAATTGTGATGGACCAAGGGGTAATACATGTAGCATTACGACAGGCCAAGGGGTAATGCATGTAACATTGTGATAGACAAAAGGTAATACATGTAGCATTACGACAGGCCAAGGGGTAATGCATGTAACATTGTGATAGACCAAGAGGTTATACATGTAACATTATAGGCCAATGGGTAATACATAAAGCATTGGAATAAGCCAAGAGGTAATACATGTAGCCTTGCTTACGGCTTACCACTAGGGCTTCTCACATCCCCCATTTTCTTGAATTTACTTACCTTCTAGGTGAACTGTTTTTGAAAAGGAATTCTAAAAATGGTACTTGTATTGTTGTGAAAGCCAAGGTGGTTTGCTGTACTAAGCCTGCGGGATCTTTCCAGCCAACTAAGTATAGGCTGACTGATTTCCAAAGCTTAAAAACAGAAATAATTCCCAGCCAATAACACTTTCCAGAAAAAACTGTCAAATAAAATGCAATATTTTGTTTCTATATCAATGCTCTGTGACCCATTTCACTGCTCTTTACATTTTTCAATTCACTTACTTAGATTAATTGTATTTATTTCTTCTTCTTATTCCAGTCGGCAGTTTTATACCTAGACTTTTCCTACTGGAGCCATTAAAGCTGGCAGCCAAGCACACTTTACAGCCAACTTGTTAACAAGAAGGTAAGTAAATCACTGTCCCTTGTCAGTTTGTGACCACCCTTGTTCTCTACTTCTCGTACCATAGTCTAGTTTTAGTTTAGCTCTATGTGCCCAGAATCATATTCTCATTATGTAAGAAATTGTTCATTCTTGTTATTGTTGTGCCAAGTTAAGATTTTTGCAGTGCTCGAGAGCATGCATCAAAGTCTACAAAAGCTATGTAACCGAGGGTTGGTTGGAAGTGATTAGGAAGAATTAACAAGCGAGAGGTGCCTTCCAGCAGAACAGTTTGATATTGTGGACTTCCTCTACCTTACCTATGTGACCAAACACTTCAGTTGCAAACCAGCTGAACATGCTGATCTGAGTTAGAAATTTTAAAAAGTTTGAAGGTCTTTCAGTTGAACAGCCCACATTTTAGGAGATGTTAAAATCTTCCAGCTTATCTTACTGTCATACCAGTAATTTTCTATTGATCCTGAAAAAATGAAACTGTTCAAATATGGCCTATCAGCTAATTTGTTGGACCTTGTGTTTCAGCTGAAAGTTCCCACTGACCCCAATATGTCATCAATAACCCCATATCAAAAACATCTTGATAGCCATTAAATTAATTTAATTCAATTACCTGTTACTAGAGAAGCAAGCTATTGACTGTTGATGGGTAATATATTGGCATGTTTTGTGTCTTGTTTCCACACACTGTATCCAATGTTGCATTAAAGCTGTTGTAAAGTATATCACATTTCAACAAAAGTCATTAGGACATGTCAGCTTATAATGCTGGAGTTTCTGTTTTACTTTCTATGTTATACTTGCCAGCTACCAGTTGTAGTTTCACCGTATACCACTTGATATTGAATCAACCCTGAGGCCTTTGATAAAATAATAGGTTTTTAGCGTGTTGCTAGCTAATTTTCAAATCATGGTTCTCCGATCAATCTTACTCTGAGGTGCTTTTCAAACTCGTTTAATCAGGTTGTTTATTCCTTTTAAAGGTTTTTACGCTTTATTCTTCTTGAGAAAAATATTCATCTTGAGCAAAAGACATTACCCATGCTGCAGCCTGATCAAGTTAAATTGTTCCATTAAGATGGCAGGCTTTCAGCCCTATTTGGTCGATTTACACAAAACAATCTTGGTAAGAAAATTGTTTTTTGCCTGATCGAATTTGGACTATCTCATGTTTTGGGGCTCAGTGATAAAATTTCTGTGAAACTTTTAATCAAGATAGAAAATATTTCCTTCAGACTGAAGAATGTTTTCAAAGATGCTTAAAGCTCTAAGTCATTAGATTGTCTGATTTCTTGAGAAAATAAGGTGAGGTTTATATAATAACAGTGAAGTTTTTGCCCATTCAGTATTGTTATAGGCACATTTTTTTCTGCTCCTTTTTCATATTATTTTGTACAGAAATTGTACTTGAATATGAGCCTTATAAAGGTAGATTTTGATTCAGTTTGTGTTTGGCAAACTAAACTATACTCATTGTATCATTTTCATTGTGCTGTGTAATGCAACATCTTCGTGCAATTACATCAGGAAAAGTCTGGTCAATACCAGTACTTTGTCCCTGTTACAATCAGCAATAGGACAACAAGACCCTATGTTATTATATATTTTTCTAATTATTGTCACATTAATTATTGTACATTCGCTAGAAGTGAATCATTTTCTTCTGATTCTTTTCCAAGCAACTTGACATCACAAACATGTACTTGCTTTTAGCTCCACTTTCTTCTATGCACTTTGAAAATTGTTAATGATGATTTTGAAATGAAAACAATGCCTTTCACAGCACTTTGAGCACTTTGATTCTCATTAAAAGAAGCTAAATATAAAATTTACAAACTTACGTTATTGACAATACTAGGAATTTATTTATATCTAATTAGAAAAAAGATTGTTGTTTTTTCCTTTTATTTCAATTTTTACATTTTGTTCTTCCTTGTCCCTTTTATGTAGAGAATTTTGCCTGGATGAAAGATTGCATTTTAAAGCTTCTCCAGTCAATGACACATTTTGGATATAACTTGCAGTTTTCTGTCAGTGTAATTATAGACTTATGTTGTACAATAACTCAACAGCGACCTTTGATGCTTCACATCAATGCTTTCATGTTTCTGGCATGGAGTGTGCAATAGCTTATGATGCTCTAGTTTCTCTTTAGGGGAAACGTTGAAATTGTTCAGAATAAGTTGCCAGAATGGTGACATCCTTTGAAACTTTTTAAATTGCAAGCAAGTTTGTATGATTTAAATGTTCTATATAATATTCATTAAGTATGATTGTCATTTTAAAACCTCTTAATTATATACCAAGGTCAGAAATTATCTGGAATATACCCACACCAAAACCGCAAGCTTAAATAAGCTTGCGACAAGTTTGCGACAAGATTGCGGTAAGATTGCAACCAAGCGTGTTGCAATCTTATTTAAGCTTGCGGTAAGATTGCGATAAGAAAGCCGCAATCTTAAAAGTAAGCTTGCAAGTTTGCGATAGGAACCATTACGATCTTGATTGCTCGCTTGCTTGCAAGCTTGCGCGATCATGCCAAGCGAGCGGTTTGGCTCGCTTAGAAGCTCGCTTGCACGCTTGCAAGTTTGCGATAGGAACCATTACGATCTTAATTGCTCGCTTGCAAGCTTGCGCGATCATGTCAAGCGAGCGGTTTGGCTCGCTCAGAAGCTCGCTTGCACGCTTGCAAGGTTGCGATAGGAACCTTTACGAGCTTGATTGCTCGCTTGCAAGCATGCGCAATCATGCCAAGCGAGCGGTTTGACTCGCTTGCTCACTTATCCCATGCGTGCGGTTTGGCACGCTTGCAAGCTTGCGCTATCATCCCAAGCTTGCAGGATTGTTCACTTAATAGCTTGATCATCCCAAGCTTGTGGGTTGTTTTTTTCTTGGCTTGATCAAATTCGTTGAGTGGATAAGGTTGTGGATAGATTGACATAAATAAAATCACTAGATAACATTTGTGGTTTTCACCTAAAAATCTGATACAACAAAAAATTTACAGGGAAAATAACACAACAGAAAGATATCACTAGATAACATTTGTGGTTTCACCTAAAAATCTGATACAACAAAAAATTTATAGGGAAAATAACACAACAGAAAGATACTAAATATATTCCACTTTAATTAAAGACAATGGCAAAAAACACAAAGAACAAGTGGTCATTTATTAAAGGAAACAAATAAAAGATGCTTATCAATTAATTTATATTCTTAACCCATATCTCGCTAAGCACTTATTATTAATATGAGAAAGCATGACAAGCCATTTTCGGGAGTCTAGCAAATAGGATTTTAACTGATTAAATCAAACTTAAGTATCTATTTATCATTAAGAATAAAATACATACAATGCACTCAAGAAATAGTACCACAGGTATTGTGTTCAAAAACAGTTCATAGTCAGTTCTTGTTGATTTCTCAGATGACAACTCCAGTTCTGCTTGAGAGGATCTTGCATCCTTCCTCTCACCTGCACAGCAAATGTATTTTTTCGCCAATTACATCTGAAAAAGAAAAAAAAATCCAACATTATGCATTATTTAAATTTATTTTTTTATTACCTAATTTTTTTATTTAGCAATGTTAGACCTATTTAGTATGTGAGGGTCTTGTGTTATTTGCACCACACAGGCACCTTATGATTTTTCTGTCAAATTATGATACAGAATAAGTGTTCAAAGATTGAAAGAAATAGATTGGAAATTTTACCAAAAAACGGAAATAAACAAAAAACAAATTTAGATGCTGACACAAACTTTTACAGCTCTGGTCATGATGCAAACTTGCCTATTCTTTAAAACAGCAATTTGAAAACAGCAGCAAATAACAGGAGCTATAGGCAAAAGCACCCCCATATTTTCTATGTTTAAAGCCTGAGCTGAGAAATGCTGAACTATCAAGTACAGCTTAACGAAATACTATCTTGGTTACTTTATAAGCATTAATATGCACAAAGGGGTAAAAGTAAAACACCAGACCTGGTAGCGCAATCAGTAGAGTGCTGGCTCCTGGTACTAGAGGCATCGGGTTCAGTCTGGGCTGCAACATACCAAAGTCATGTTAAATGGTAGTGTTATTGCTCCCTGGCTAATACTCAAGCAAATAGACAGGTAATTCTATGACTGGTCAGTCAGGTGTCAGGATAATGTGACTGGGTGTATCATGCCAGGTGTTCATGGCATGCTATAATCAGTAAAGACAGCTCTATATTGATTTCGATTGAGCACTGTCTTCAAATAAATTAAATATTGTTGGTGGTTTGATTGTTTATTGGGTTCATTGTGCCACCAACAGTAGTATTTCAGTTATCTGGAGACGGTGTTCACTTGAAGCCGATATCGTGCTGCCTTCACTGTGTATAGTATGCCGTGAACAACTGACATGATACCACACGCAGTCACATTATCCTGACACCAGGCCAACCATAAACACACAGATAAAGCCAGTAAAATCAAAATGTAAGTTATTACAGCAAGATTTTTTTTTATTAATGTAAGTGAATACAGAGAACAAAGGAAATTGAAATTTAAAATATACTAATTAATTTTAATATTATAATATTGCAATCAAAACAGACTTGCTGACTTGAAGCTCCTCAGCCCTTCACCGCGTGGGTTCGAGTCCTGGTAGGGGTGAGAACTTTCATTTAGGGAGGTTTTCCTCCACCAATAATTACCTGGACGTCACCAATATGGCCATAAATGTGTCAGTGCGATGTAACAATAAACATTTACAAAATCAAAACAACATGCTTTCCCAACAATGACAACTTCATGTACAAACAGCTGCGCCATGCAATTAATGATTAACACTGTAAATGCTAAAAAATAGCAAATGCATTAATACAATAACTGGTACAAATGGTCAAAATGCTGCATAGTTATCTTTGTACCTTTTCAACTTTTGTCTGTCATCCATGCGTTGCTCTTCACTGACTTCCTTATTGACATCAGTCTGCAATTCCGATTCTTTTTTGTTCACTTGCATCTGGCTGTTTCAAACTATTACAGAAAATAAAATACTTTACATGAGTGGCAATACCATACAAGCAAACACAGTTTATGATGTGCTCAACCATCATGTACAAGTTATCTTGGATATCTATTACAGGTGACCTAAATTTATTTTTTAACACAACAATGTAATCAACAACAAAAATATTGTGTTGCCACTTGAAACCGTTTTATGTGCCTTTATTCCTATAGTATAAAATGTATCCTTGTGTAAACTCAGAAATATCCGGTAACTGGATATTACCGTTAATCGGGTCACTCTAAAAAAAACAATATTACAAAAATGTCTTACGTTCGAACTTGTCAGAACCTTATCAACTCTAACTGAAGCATAAATTAAATATACAGTAGATAACAAATGTTTATGGAAAAGTCAACGGTTTCAGAAAACGTTTGTGATAAGAAAAAACTAAAGTGAAATGTCGGAACTGAAAAAAAAAATGGCGAAAATATTTGACACGTTAATTTTGCATTCTAAACAGTTAATGTACTAAACTCACTACGTTAAGAAAACCTGATTTAAAATATGTTGCTTCTTATACTTGTTTAAGTAGATCAATGTCTCACCTCTGCTTAGCAGTCCAGTGAAGGAAAGTCGATTTCTTCATCTTTTTCATCACATTTTTTGCATCTCGTTGAAAATTGGCGCGGCCGGAAGTGTAGACTGTGCTGTTGTAAATCGGGACCCCTCGGCGATTTCTTCAGTTATTTTCCGAAAGTTACGATTGACTTTTACTGAATCACCGTAAAAGCGACTTTCAAACTTGTATTATTAAATGGTGTTTATTCACATTCCCAATAAAGTGAGAGTGGTTTTAACATGATACTCTACTGTCTGTTCTGTAATTTTTTTTGTCCTACTAGATATTAGACTGTAGATCTGCTTGACCAGGTTTTCGAAAGACAACAACAACAAAAAAAAAGTTATAAAAAAACTGACTTCTTTGGAATTGGATCATTTTTTTACTGAGCTATTATTACCAAATGTTTTGTAGCTGTCTTAAATGATAACATAGTTAAATATTGCTTTTGTGATCAGTCAGGTCAAGGTCACTGTAACTTAATTAGCAGTTTGCTTTCCATGTCTAGGCAGGATATATATTGATATCAGATGTAGATATTGATATCACATTTGGTAGTTAGCTTGTTTATGGGATACCCAAGTTTGGAATTGTTTTTGTTGTCCATTAGTTTGATGGACTGAGTCACTGTTACTAATTAAATTTTATTTTGTTCCTGTTCATTATCTTCTTTTTTGAGGATTGATCAAGTTAAGTAGGTAACTAGCTATCTCATGGGAAGAATTAATATGTTTAGAATTGCTTAAGGGATCAATTGTCGTCAAGACAAGTTATAAAATATATTTTTGGATTTTCTATAAATAACTCAAGACAGGAGTAAAGTAGTGTTACCAAATTACTTTCTAGGGAGAGTAAGTCTGGGACTGTATTGTATATGGTTGTGTGATCTCTGTTTAATAATAAATAATGACAAAATAAAGTTTAAAAAATTGGCAATTAGTACAATGTATTTGGAGCTATTTTATGTCACATTCAGCCGAGCTTTTTTCATAACCAACTGTCCATCTAGCTGCATCAACAGTTTGCTCGTAATCACTTTAAAGGCTACCGTTTTGATCCTATCTTAACCAACGCTGGTCAGAATGTCATTAAATGTTTGTCTGTATAAAATCTTGGATGAGTTAATAAATAGGTCACATGATCAAAAAGTAGGTGACTTAGTCAAATCTATAAAAACCTTGAGAACAAGACTTTTTGGGGGCCTAATCTTCACAGAACTTGACCATGTTTCATGTCTCTTTCAATGTTATTTATTTAAAGAAATACAAAATAAATTTCTTAATGTCTTGGAATAATTTTATGCTTGCAAGACCACAACCTATCTGCAATCCTTATGTTAATTAATTTTAAGCTTGCAAGACCGCAAGCTTATCGCAATCTTTAATGGAATAGAAGATTACAAGCTTGCAAGGCTGCAAGCTTCTCGCAATCTTAATGGTATTTAAGATTGCGAGAAGTGTGCGAACAAAACCAAACCGCAACCTTAATTTCCAAGCAAGCGAGCGTGCTCGCATCCGCAACCATAGAATTTAAGAAATGCAATCCTATTAAGATTGCGGCAAGCTTGCGCAAACTTGTCGTAAACTTGTGACGAGCTTGTCGCAAGCGAGCGTTTTGGTGTGGGTATTCTAAGATTGTTATTTGTATACAAGTGCCATTATGTATTGATATAAATAAGATATAAATAAAATAAATATTATGTTTTACTTTCTACCATATTTAATCTAATCATATCTATCAGTTCTAATTATAAAACTCACCATAAAATTTTAACTGTTTTAATTTGTTCTTATGTTTTATCTCATACGTGATGGGGTGGTGTATTCAAAGACAAGAATTGATCTTGTTTCTTTTTTTTACTGTAATTCTTCCATCTTATCATCATAGTATCATTTTCTTTTAAACTCTTAGCCTGGTTATCAAATATTTATAATGTTCAGGCAGATAGTGTAGTTGAAGATCAGCCAGCTCTTAATGGGAGCGGTCTAATCAGGATCTGCATTATTTGTTGCTTTGTCTCTATTAATATGTAAATTAAGCAATTCATGAAATATGTATTATATATAATCAAAATAAGAGCGTAAGCTTTGAAACAATTAAAGCATGTTAAGGGTTTTACTTGTCTGTATCAGATAATCTCCAATATTACATTAAAGTTAACAAAAACATTTCTGAAAAATTCCTCTAGTTTTGTCAAATAAATTCAAGTCAACAGCAAAAAAAAATGTATTTGTTTTGTGTTACCATGGATATTGAAGCTGTACTGCTGCATGATTAATTATCAGATCACTCGGGTCCATTTCATTACCATTCTCGCAGAAACCTCGAAAGAAAACCTTGCAGATTCATCGGATTCATCTCCAACTAAATCTCGAAAGATGACATTTCTGTATGCGTGATTGAGTAATGTTGTTGTAGCTTATAGAGAATGGACTTTCATATTTTGCATGGCAAGGCACCTCATCAGCGAAAATAATCTCTTATCCTTGCAAAATGGTTTATCTTACTTGATTACCTTCATAAAGAGAGAAGGTCTTCTGCTAGAATCACAATAGATTTGAAAAGAGTGTTGATCACAGATTGAAATGTTGGTGAAGAAATATCGCTAAAATAAATAGGTTTGTGCTGAATGTCTATAAATGGTTTTAGACAATATATTTTCCATGTTTATCAGGCAGGAAGAAATGCTTTTTTAGATATCCAGATATTAAAGTTAGATGGATATATAGCATGGATTTATGCAATTTTTTATCATATTTATACCTGTTCATTTGAACATGTAGAGATGAATTTAAGATTAAACCTCAATATATGGATATTTCAGAAATTTGATTGAAAACATCCATGTTTATTCACTCAAGGGAAAATTTTAACAGCAAAGATAAATCTCAGCATATTGCATTTCAGTCTAATTTATAGATGTGGCTTTCTATATATTTTGACAGGACACAAATCACCCTGTAGCAAAGACAATACCATGAATCTCTTTTTTGTCAGGAACATGTAGAGTGGCATTTTAGCCCCAGATAAAGGAGTACACCTCTTGCTAAATCCTTTATTTCTCCTCGAAACCCATTTTAACTAGTATATGGTTGACTAACAAGTTTTCGTGGCAAACAAGTTTTCGGGGATTTTTTTTTTACATAGACGCCGTTTGACCTTTCCAAACGCTGTGTTTTCAGAAAAAAATGGAATCAAAGGATTGAAAACTAAACAGGTATGTAAGGAAGAGAATTGTTGAAGTTGTTGATGTTAAATTTCCCCAAATATTGTACATTTTAATGCCTAATGAGCGATTAATTGCGTTAGACCCCCGAAAACTTGTTACACCATGCTACTCGTTAGAATCATTTCAGTATGACAATTTCAAAGCGTACCAGTTAAATAGCATTTGCATATGATTTATGGGTTATATGGTAACACAAAATCTGATTTGCGGCTTTAGTATTATTTCTGTTTGATATGAAAAGCTATATAAAAAGGTGTCTTCGGTTTCTTTTAAGTCAGACTGGATTTGCCCTTGTCCTAGATTAAGAGTGTTTCTGGGTCACTGTTTAAGCAGAGTGGCAGATAGGTATAAGAGTGAGAATGAGCACAATTCCCAAGTATTTTATATATCAGAGAGAATAATTAATTTATATCTGGTTATATATTATTGTTGCAATGCATCCCATAAATCTTTTTAAATAAATGAAACTGAGCAATAAATGAAACTGAACAGTGTAAGACAATCAATATGAAACTGAACAATGTATGACATTCGTTATGAGACTAAACAAAATGACAGCCATTATAAAACTGAAGAAGAAATGACAGGAAAAAACAAAACAAGAAATGACACTGAAGCAAAATGCGTTTCATGTTACATTCCTGATCAAAGACTCCATTTCACTCATAGAATCTTTACCGGTGGTCAGGTGGTCACAGTGTTCATGGACATGTTATCCTAGTGTTACCCTACTGTACTTATAGTGCCAGAAACAAGAATGGTCAGGTGGTCACGGTGGTCATGGACATGTTATCCTAGTGTTACCCTACTGTACTTCCAGTGCCAGAAACAAGAATGGTCAGGTGGTCACGGTGGTCATGGACATGTTATCCTAGTGTTACCCTACTGTACTTCCAGTGCCAGAAACTAGAATGGTCAGGTGGTCACAGTGGTCATGGACATGTTATCCTAGTGTTACCCTACTGTACTTCCAGTGCCAGAAACAAGAATGGTCAGGTGGTCACAGTGGTCATGGACATGTTATCCTAGTGTTACCCTACTGTACTTCCAGTGCCAGAAACAAGAATGGTCAGGTGGTCACGGTGGTCATGGACATGTTATCCTAGTGTTACCCTACTGTACTTCCAGTGCCAGAAACAAGAATGGTCAGGTGGTCACAGTGTTCATGGACATGTTATCCTAGTGTTACCCTACTGTACTTCCAGTGCCAGAAACAAGAATGGTCAGGTGGTCACAGTGTTCATGGACATGTTATCCTAGTGTTACCCTACTGTACTTCCAGTGCCAGAAACAAGAATGGTCAGGTGGTCACAGTGGTCATGGACATGTTATCCTAGTGTTACCCTACTGTACTTCCAGTGCCAGAAACAAGAATGGTCAGGTGGTCACAGTGGTCATGGACATGTTATCCTAGTGTTACCCTACTGTACTTTCAGTGCCAGAAACTAGAATGGTCAGGTGGTCACGGTGGTCATGGACATGTTATCCTAGTGTTACCCTACTGTACTTATAGTGCCAGAAACAAGAATGGTCAGGTGGTCACAGTGGTCATGGACATGTTATCCTAGTGTTACCCTACTGTACTTCCAGTGCCAGAAACAAGAATGGTCAGGTGGTCACGGTGGTCATGGACATGTTATCCTAGTGTTACCCTACTGTACTTCCAGTGCCAGAAACAAGAATGGTCAGGTGGTCACAGTGGTCATGGACATGTTATCCTAGTGTTACCCTACTGTACTTATAGTGCCAGAAACAAGAATGGTCAGGTGGTCACAGTGTTCATGGACATGTTATCCTAGTGTTACCCTACTGTACTTCCAGTGCCAGAAACAAGAATGGTCAGGTGGTCACAGTGGTCATGGACATGTTATCCTAGTGTTACCCTACTGTACTTATAGTGCCAGAAACAAGAATGGTCAGGTGGTCACAGTGGTCATGGACATGTTATCCTAGTGTTACCCTACTGTACTTATAGTGCCAGAAACAAGAATGGTCAGGTGGTCACAGTGGTCATGGACATGTTATCCTAGTGTTACCCTACTGTACTTCCAGTGCCAGAAACTAGAATGGTCAGGTGGTCACAGTGTTCATGGACATGTTATCCTAGTGTTACCCTACTGTACTTCCAGTGCCAGAAACAAGAATGGTCAGGTGGTCACAGTGGTCATGGACATGTTATCCTAGTGTTACCCTACTGTACTTCCAGTGCCAGAAACAAGAATGGTCAGGTGGTCACAGTGGTCATGGACATGTTATCCTAGTGTTACCCTACTGTACTTCCAGTGCCAGAAACAAGAATGGTCAGGTGGTCACAGTGGTCATGGACATGTTATCCTAGTGTTACCCTACTGTACTTCCAGTGCCAGAAACAAGAATGGTCAGGTGGTCACAGTGGTCATGGACATGTTATCCTAGTGTTACCCTACTGTACTTCCAGTGCCAGAAACTAGAATGGTCAGGTGGTCACGGTGGTCATGGACATGTTATCCTAGTGTTACCCTACTGTACTTCCAGTGCCAGAAACAAGAATGGTCAGGTGGTCACAGTGTTCATGGACATGTTATCCTAGTGTTACCCTACTGTACTTCCAGTGCCAGAAACTAGAATGGTCAGGTGGTCACGGTGGTCATGGACATGTTATCCTAGTGTTACCCTACTGTACTTCCAGTGCCAGAAACTAGAATGGTCAGGTGGTCACAGTGGTCATGGACATGTTATCCTAGTGTTACCCTACTGTACTTATAGTGCCAGAAACAAGAATGGTCAGGTGGTCACAGTGGTCATGGACATGTTATCCTAGTGTTACCCTACTGTACTTATAGTGCCAGAAACTAGAATGGTCAGGTGGTCACAGTGGTCATGGACATGTTATCCTAGTGTTACCCTACTGTACTTCCAGTGCCAGAAACAAGAATGGTCAGGTGGTCACAGTGGTCATGGACATGTTATCCTAGTGTTACCCTACTGTACTTCCAGTGCCAGAAACAAGAATGGTCAGGTGGTCACAGTGGTCATGGACATGTTATCCTAGTGTTACCCTACTGTACTTCCAGTGCCAGAAACAAGAATGGTCAGGTGGTCACAGTGGTCATGGACATGTTATCCTAGTGTTACCCTACTGTACTTCCAGTGCCAGAAACTAGAATGGTCAGGTGGTCACAGTGGTCATGGACATGTTATCCTAGTGTTACCCTACTGTACTTCCAGTGCCAGAAACTAGAATGGTCAGGTGGTCACAGTGGTCATGGACATGTTATCCTAGTGTTACCCTACTGTACTTCCAGTGCCAGAAACAAGAATGGTCAGGTGGTCACAGTGTTCATGGACATGTTATCCTAGTGTTACCCTACTGTACTTCCAGTGCCAGAAACAAGAATGGTCAGGTGGTCACAGTGGTCATGGACATGTTATCCTAGTGTTACCCTACTGTACTTCCAGTGCCAGAAACAAGAATGGTCAGGTGGTCACAGTGGTCATGGACATGTTATCCTAGTGTTACCCTACTGTACTTCCAGTGCCAGAAACTAGAATGGTCAGGTGGTCACAGTGGTCATGGACATGTTATCCTAGTGTTACCCTACTGTACTTCCAGTGCCAGAAACTAGAATGGTCAGGTGGTCACAGTGTTCATGGACATGTTATCCTAGTGTTACCCTACTGTACTTCCAGTGCCAGAAACAAGAATGGTCAGGTGGTCACAGTGTTCATGGACATGTTATCCTAGTGTTACCCTACTGTACTTCCAGTGCCAGAAACAAGAATGGTCAGGTGGTCACAGTGGTCATGGACATGTTATCCTAGTGTTACCCTACTGTACTTCCAGTGCCAGAAACAAGAATGGTCAGGTGGTCACAGTGGTCATGGACATGTTATCCTAGTGTTACCCTACTGTACTTTCAGTGCCAGAAACTAGAATGGTCAGGTGGTCACAGTGGTCATGGACATGTTATCCTAGTGTTACCCTACTGTACTTATAGTGCCAGAAACAAGAATGGTCAGGTGGTCACAGTGGTCATGGACATGTTATCCTAGTGTTACCCTACTGTACTTCCAGTGCCAGAAACAAGAATGGTCAGGTGGTCACAGTGGTCATGGACATGTTATCCTAGTGTTACCCTACTGTACTTCCAGTGCCAGAAACTAGAATGGTCAGGTGGTCACAGTGGTCATGGACATGTTATCCTAGTGTTACCCTACTGTACTTCCAGTGCCAGAAACAAGAATGGTCAGGTGGTCACAGTGGTCATGGACATGTTATCCTAGTGTTACCCTACTGTACTTCCAGTGCCAGAAACAAGAATGGTCAGGTGGTCACAGTGGTCATGGACATGTTATCCTAGTGTTACCCTACTGTACTTCCAGTGCCAGAAACAAGAATGGTTCTCAAGAGTATGGTTTACCTTATTGTGTACACAGGACTTGTGTGGAATATCATAGATGTTTTACCAATAGTTTGTTTTCATTCTGTCAGGGCTTGGTAAATTATGGGAAATATGATTGACATCTGCGCTGAAGGGTTTCCGTCTTTATGGAATGTGTTGTCATCAGATTGTTTGTCCAGTTCCAAGACAATTGTATTTTATTGAAACGACAGAGGGGTTCAGAGTTGTTACTATGTGTAACAGATTCGTACCACTTCAACTTCATACCACATAGGGAAAGTACCAATTTGGTAAATTTTAACTAAAAAACTATGTGGGTCAAGCAGGCTATATTTTCACCTGTTCACAGTGCTGTATGAAGGTTTAAGAATTGTTGTTCATTTAATATTTCTCAAATGGGTTACATGAAAGTTTAATACATTATGAAATGAGATATCTAAGACATCAAGACAGTATAAAATACAAATGGCACAGCATTATGTCATGTTCATGGGAAAGGCAATTGCCTAAATATATTTTCAGCCAACTACAAGTCAAAATACTTATCAGCTGTCCATCCTTGAAGTGTGTCAGATAACATATTTTGTTGTTTGAAATATATATTGGACACCCTTTGATGTTTGCATCAATGCTTGCCCTGTTTACTCTCAAGGATGATATAACAGCTCTAAATGAGGAGAGGAAGAGTTGTCAACTGTGAAGGTCAAGTCTAAATACTTGTAATGTTGTTTAAAGTGGTGTTTTTTTCCAATTCACTCTACAACATATATATTGATCTTTGGTATTATGATTTATTAATTATTTAGGCTTCATGAACATAATTTCTACAAGCAATATGCAAAACAAGCTTTCTGAGCCCTGCACATATTTTTTGCACATAATTGGTTTTGCTTTTTGCATGTATTTATGTGTAAAACCATATTTTCATTAGTTTTATGAAAATAACTAGAATTGTTTCCACACAGTTACGGGGTATTCAAAATCAAAGATTTTATTAAATATTTACAATGTTTTCATTACAAAGATATGGGCATCCTGATGCCTTGGACAAGTGCAATTTTTAAACACAATTAGTACAATAATTTGTACTTACAATTTTAAATATCTCTGGTTATCACCTTCTAGTCTGCAAAGTATAATTAATCAGTCTTAGGCACATAATGTTGGTCTAGATCAACCTGTTCCATTGGTAGCTGTATGACCAGGATCTGCACCATTTGCTACAAAGTGTCTACCTTCACATCTTGTTAGCTCTGCATGAACTTGGTAGTAAATAACTTAGTCCTTAGTAAGGATTAGTAGCTAGTATAAGGACAACTGTGCCCTGTGACAATTCCAATAAATCCACAGGGCCCAGGATGGGACCATAAGAACCCCAGGGATGGTACCAGTATGCTATAGCTGTGCCTGCTGGGCCCTGTGCCATGCTGGAGAAATATTAGGCACAGTCTGACTCACTGATTGGTCCTTTGAAAAGAAACAAGTGGCCACAAGGCAGAACCTATCTCACAGGCATGTTTTGTTTCAATCTGAAAAAAGTAATTACTAGCGCTTACTTAATTTGATCAAGTGACAAACAAATCATATTAGGGCTGTCAAAGAAGGCACCATTGTATATTAACCCTCACTCATATGAATGAGGAAGAATATTAAATTTCTGACAATTATTGCCAAGTCTTCCCTCCTCTTGTTTGATCTTTTTTTCATGGGGTGAAAATAGGTCTGTAGATAGAATATTAATCAATAACTAATGGTGACGAGAAGTGATATACCAACTGGTATAATCACGGCTGACAGGATTCATCATGTGTATATGGGAGTTACCGATGGGCGTTTCTCGGGAATGATTTTGACGGGTGAGGTAAAGGTTTGTACCAACAAGGGATGAATATTTAATGTAATTAACAGCCAGATATGTTCAAGCATGCAAATATCAAATAGAAAATAGATCACAGCCGACTCTGGCTGCCAGACTAAACTGTTTGTTCACGCAGCTTGCCCATTATGAGAACTGTGATGAACAGAAATGATAACATTTTAATAAATGAGCTTGAAGTGTTCATGCTTGCAACTGGCAGCCCCTCAAAACTCCCCAAACTGAACTAAAAAATCAACTTAACTCTCTTGAGTACACAGCATCATCATGAATATAGTCTCGTACTGAGAACAGTGACAGTACTTACAATTCTTAGCCAGCTACATTTCTAAATTTCCAGTTGTGATGATAAACTATTGTCTTAAAACGTCATGCATTATCAACATTAGTAGAAGTAAATAATAAGCTTATCTATATTTACACTTTTTCACTTAGTGTGAATCAATTTTTGCTAATTAAGTTACGAAATAACCCAGAATATTGATCATAACCACATCTGTATCTGTCGTAATTGCAGCTATCTGGTACTTATTGCCAGCTATCTTCTAACAACATGTGTGACCATCACTATAGAGTTCTAAATTCATCAGTTGTTGTTTTATAATTAATAAATGACATTTAGCATCAATTTTAATATTAAATGTTCTTAAAAAGTGGTCATAAATGGCAGAGCTGTTAGAAATGCCAACACTAAAGTGACATGGTCACATTTGGCCAATTTATATTTTTTGTTTAATTTTTATTGATAAAAAAAAAATCAAAATTTTGTTAACTACATTGAGCAATGGAAAAAAGTATGACTACTGGTCAAAAGATGATATGTGAACCTGCTGTCCTTCAAACATTGTGTTGTCCTGTGGTTGGGAGAATCCAAAGTGCTGTGATGCTTTCAAGTATGTTTAAGCCGTTTTAGGTCAACAACCTAGTGTATCTCTGGACTGTGAGGGCTGTAGAATATTTACAGGGTGCCCCTTGTCGAAGGGTAGAGTTGCATGACTTCTCTGTCTCCATGACCTCACACAGCATGGATTTGAGTACCAATCTGGATGAAAAATGTCTAAGTAGAACTACTGGCACATAGCAACTCAGTAGAAAGACCCTCACGTATTAAGTCTTTCACCCTGACCTGGAATCGAACCCACGTGGTGAGGGGCTGAGCAGTCAGTGGACTGAGATTGTACTACTTGGCCACTGCTGCCCCTTCATTAAGTTGTGAACATGTTTACTTATTTTCTGTGGAGATTTGATCACATTCATGCCACTGACATGTGTACTACAGAAACAAAATATTTTCAGAGGCAACTGGGTTCTAAAACAAAACATAAGAGGCACCCAGGTTTTTAAACAAATCAATTATTTTCAGAGGCAACTGGGTTCTAAAACAAAACATAATTATTTTCAGAGGCACCCAGGTTCAAAAACAAATCAATTATTTTCAGAGGCAACTGGGTTCTAAAACAAAACATAATAATTTTCAAAGGCACTCAGGTTCTTAAACAAAACATAATAATTTTCAGAGGCACACGGGTTCTTAAACAAAACATAATAATTTTCAAAGGCACTCAGGTTCTTAAACAAAACATAATAATTTTCAGAGGCACACAGGTTCTTAAACAAAACATAATAATTTTCAAAGGCACTCAGGTTCTTTAACAAAACATAATAATTTTCAGAGGCACACAGGTTCTTAAACAAAACATAATAATTTTCAAAGGCACTCAGGTTCTTTAACAAAACATAATAATTTTCAGAGGCACACGGGTTCTAAAACAAAACATAATAATTTTCAAAGGCACTCAGGTTCTTTAACAAAACATAATAATTTTCAGAGGCACACAGGTTCTTAAACAAAACATAATGATTTTCAGAGGCACACGGGTTCTTAAACAAAACATAATTATTTTTAGGGGCACTCGGGTTTTAAAACATATTTTCAGAGGTTGACTTACATGTCTGCACTTGAGGAATTGCTTCTAAACAGATGTTTACAATAACTGGGCGAAACTCCCAATGTATAAATGTCAGATTAATTATTCTGATTAGAGACTACAATGTATGAGCATGTACAGAATGCTGGGAAAATGTGATGATGAATCGCTGATTAAGTGTCAACAAAAAACAATTTGCAAGTTATGTGGTAAAATGAAATATGGAAGGCAGATTTAGAATTATAATTTTGTTTGTTCATTGGGTTTATCTTCCCACCAATAGTATTTCAGTTATCTGGAGATGGTGTCCACTTGAAGCCGATATAGTGCTGCCTTCACTGTGTATAGCATGCCGTGAACACCTGGCATGATACCACACCCAGTCACATTATCCTGACACCGGGCCAACCAGTCGTGGAACTACCATTATATTTGCTTGAGCGTTAGCAGGGGAGCTATGCCACTACCATATTAAATGACTTTGGTATGTCACGGCCCGGGATTGAACCCAGGACCTCCTGTATGTGGATCCGACAGTCTACCGATTGCGCTACCAGTTCCACTCGAATTATGATTTTTATGTGGGTCTGTGCCTCTGTATATCTGTCCTGCTTTTGTGTCTTGACCATATTATCCATATTATTTACATATTGACCATACTTTGACCATAATTCCATCTAACTTGACTATCATACAGATGTATACTTGAAGGTGTTTTGTATAAAATTTACAGGTGCAAACATTATGGTCAAGGTCATGTTTAAGGTCATTACTTATAATTGATTTGTTTTGTTTTTGAAATGCATCACACTGGCCTATTATGATCATTACAGCAGTGTGCTGGTGGAAGACCCCAGACAAATCAGCACACCGCAAATCAGTTGGAAGACCTTCACACATTAAGTCCTTCACCCCAAATGCTGAGAAGCTAAGCAGTCAAAGGAGTTACAAGTTGTGACTCTACCACTATGCCATGGGCACTCCACTTCCAATTGGCAACTCATGCTTTATATTTGTGTCTGCCATAACTGTGCCACATTCACTGGTATTCTGCTATAACTTCCCTACATAAGCAAACATCATCCTCTTACTGACAATTACTTGAAGATTTGGTCTGTATTAGTGCACCCCTCAATGTCAAGGTTATAATTAACATCATTTTCAGAGTATATGTCAATTTGTGTTGCTATTTATGTGGTAGTTGTTTACATTGTTTAAAATATTACTATAAAAATATCAATGAGAATCTCAAACAGGAATATATTCTGTATATTCTGTGTGCTTTATACCAGTCTCCAGTTATAGGATACACAACAACCTGATGACCTTGATCACAGTTGGTCAAATATACATCCCCACAATATTATAATATTTGCAATGATCCATAGATTATATGTAAAGATGCTGTCCTCCTTAAGAAAGTGCTGTCTTTAGCTTGTGGGAATTAGAAGACTGTCATTCATGGTTTTAAACAGCTGAACCCTTTGTTTAACTTAACTCTTTATTATCTTCAAACTGCACAGTCATGCAACAATATACAACATGTATATGTTATGGCTGGTAGTGGCTAGAACAGAATATAAAGTAACTGTTTATTTGGCAGTTTAATCAGCTTAATCGAACATGGTCATAAAAAATACACTGATTGGTTTTATGATTTAAATAAATATATTGTGTAAGATGTCTGTTTCTAGGGTCATAACATCTGCTAAACTGTGACCAGGATGTTTTGACAAGTCTTAAATATACACAAACTGAATATATTTTGCTAATATAAAATATAACATAATCTACATGAGATAAATCAGCACACAAAAAATAGTTTTCTGTAATATTTATTAGATTTATGACAAAAAAAACTGTTCTAATGAAATGTGCTTAAAACTTAACAGTACCTCTGATTTGAAAAAAAAATAATTTAAGTCTAATTTGTCACAAATGATTACAGTTTGAAGCACTTTTTCTCTTTCCATACAAGTGTGCGACCTCACATGCTGCCTTTCATGACCAGAAAGTCTCGGTGAATGTTTCGAAGGGTTCACTATTTATTGCAAGAGTTCTGGAATGTTTTCCTCATTTTGATAAACCTTTATGGTGTGACTTTTATCAGGATGATTTGACTTTATTTCTGGAACTTTTTAGCCTTGATATTTTTAGAAATATATTGTGTAAAATTATGTGATTATAAATCTTCTTCCTGAAATCAATTGTACTTAGAGTGTTTTGTGTAATGGTCTGTCACCCCCAATATATACAAAACACAGACTGCCTACACACACACACACACACACACACACACACACACACTGCCAGTACCAAACAGGGAAATGCAGGCATGTGATCCATATACAATGATCATTGTTGTAGATAAGATCGCATTACATTCCAGTTGCTTCAGATGATCCGGAGCCTAATGTTTTAATCAATAGTGAAACCTGATACGTTTGTCCCCGTCTGTGTTTATGTCAGGCGATCACTCAACGATTGCCCAGACTGTGATGCCAGGTATGGAGCCATTGTTAAGAATGCATTTCTGTGTCTGTTTTTTATAGTTCTGCAGTGGTAACTATGTGCCAACAGTCCAGCATGCATTGACATGCACACTCAAGGTCATATAGGGTGAGTGGATTGCCGTATGAAGCATGGTCAGATGGTTGCAGTATTAACCTCAGAACCAGAGGGTCCTTCAAAGATAACAAGGAATATTGGTCAATGGGCTAGACATTGTATTATGCATTGCATCAGGGTACTTACTGAGTTCTTGTTTTTGTCTGAAAATGTTTTTTTTTTTTTAATTAAGATGTATCTCAGCAACATAATTAACACAATTATGGTTATATTTGGGTCTTTCAGCTGTTATTTGGGGAGGACCCCAGACAAATGTTTCAGTTGAACAAGTCTTGCCTTGCAGGTCAATGGAAGACCTCCCCTCATGAAAGTTCTTGCACCGAACAGGACCTTAACCCACACAGAGAAAGGTCATGGAGTTAGAGCAGTTACAAGTTGGCAACTCTTTCCATTAAGCTTTGGTAACCCCTTTTGGAAGCAGAAAGTCAAGAAGAATTTTTATACGTAAAGAGAACTTTTTTTCTCAATTTACTTCCAATATGTACATTTAAATGAAACTGTTTGATTTTGTGTTATTTCCTGAAGGATTGCATACAAAGTGATCCAAGATCAAAGATTCAGAATGCCTTCAAGGAGACATGACATTAATAAAGGAGGTGTTTACACATGTAGAACTGCAATCACTGCCCTGCTGTCTATATTTGATGTCACTGGCAAGCTGTCTATATTTGCAGTCACTGCCAAGCTGTCTATATTTGATATCACTGCCAAGCTGTTTATATTTGCAGTCACTGCCAAGCTGTCTATATTTGCAGATACTGATAAGCTGTTGTTTTTATTCATTTTAAATTCACAGCCATTTTGTGCAATTTTAAAATATTGCCTAACTAATAATGTGATATGGAGTTGAAATTCCCTTGAAACTGATATAGCATTGTCTTCACTGTAATATCAAACCTAGACAACATGTACCCGGTACTAAGAACTTAGCCATTATAACATTTTACTGGCCTGAGCAGTCTGACCCATGGCTTCATCTGTTAACCTTTGACCTCCCTGATCAATGTTCTGTCGATGACTACTACACCACTAAGATGGATTTTAATTCAAATCATTTTCCATTATCATTCTATCTCACCTTTGTTAATAAGCCAAAATTATTCTTAGTATCTTCTAACATCCTCATTCAAAGGAGTCAAGACCTTGAAAGTAAGTTGGCAGCAAAAGTTGCAGTAGCAGGTTGGTCTGGATCTACACTGTATGCTAAAGCCACATCAATACATGCTTTGCCAGCAAAGATATGCAAGAAACCTTTACAACAACATTTCTATTCAAAATAGATCCAAACAATTTACAAGAACAGATGCTAAGATAAAAGCATGTGATCAATTAATGTGGATGCCACCAATTATGTAGAATATGAGACAACTGCCATTAAGAAAGAAGCATTATGAGGTGCCAGTGTAACTTAAAGCGTGATCTGATTGATATTCATCGGAGGAAAAGGAGGATTGAAATAGTTTCTGAAATTAAAGTTCGTGCATTTTTTTGTCAGTGCGCATTAAAAATAATTAACTAAACAGTTGTTTTTATGGAAACAAACATGAAATAGTTAAAATGGTAGATTGCTTATGAGATAGAATTTATTTATTTTGCAGGCTTATAAATATAACTATCTCAAATTGACTTTATGATGCATTGTAGTCTTGTGAATTTTGAGGATTTTGGATTATTACTGTTGTAAGTATTAGTGATTTCTAAAAATTGCCATAGTCTGGTAAGTTATAAAAATACTTGTGATATTTAATTGGTAGTTTTAGTAAAAAATGAACAGTCTAGGTTTAAGACCATCTTTGTCTCTTAAATTTCTGCATTTGCTGATAGTCCATGGTAATACTTTATTGTTTGCTTACAATGCTGCAAGACACTTTGAAACCAGTAGCATGTGGGAGCTGGCTGATCTGAACCTACACTACATGTATTTGCATTTGCCTGATCCATTCATGCTTAGCAGGTGAACATATCTTTTATTGAGAACATTTTTATGGGGTTTGTGGGGAGAGTAGTGTATGTTGAAAGTCTAACAAGTATCTTGATATTATAAAGTGAAACTAAACATGGTTATGAAGATAGCCTATCTGTGAAGCAAGATTGCCCAACTACAGTATAATCCTATCACAGTCTCAATGGTATTAATTTGGTTGCTGTGCAGTTAATATCAAACTGCTGTTTACAGGTTTATTTCCTGATGTAATATCGTCCATTTTGTTGCCATGCCATTTTTTTCAGGGAGACTTGATTTGAAATATTTACCGCAGCTACCAAGAGTGTAATCACATTAATGAATACTTTATTGCCTGCAGAGGCCTAAACACTTGCCATCCATTTTGATTATGGAAACTTTATGTCCAGCAGGCTGCTTGGTAATGTGTAAAATTGCTCAGATAACAGCACAACAGATTTTTGTATGTTCCTGGACCATTTCACTTTGGAAGAAATGTATTTTACCTTCTGTTTTTGTTAATTATAGCATGTTGGCTTCATTCACATATACACTAATCAAAATTCCCAACGACACCCTAGTAGTCACATTTTCCAACCTCCCAATATATGCATGGGTTATTTTTATCTTATAAAATTGAATAACTGTGTTTAATAGCTTTATAAAAGGTAATTTAAAAAAAAATGGTGTCATTTCTGTTTTGAAACATATCCCATCTGCATATGTCTCGATCAAAATACCACAGAGAAAGTATTAAAAAACATATAGAGTATTTCAGGTATTCACTAAAAGGGCGTTGGGATTTTTGATAAGTACATAAATGCATATATCTTTTGCCTCCGGAAGGGGGTAGCACATAGTCACCACTGTGTCTGTCCATCTGCCAGTCCATCAGACTGAATTTTCATCATTGTTTTGTCTGGAACATCTACCCTTCGATATATTGACTTCAGACTTGGAGGAATACTGGATCTTGATGAGTTAACATGCAGTGCACCAGGACCATTACTCTATGATTATAAGTTATCTCCCTTGATCTTCACTCACAAATGTTACTTTAAATCTGTATATACACTACTAACTGATAATTTTAGTTTTTTACTGGCTTAAATTTACCTTTTGAACATCATAGTTTTGGGAATCTAACTCACTTCTACCCATACCCATTTTTATCATGAAGCCATCTTGAACATTAGGATAAAAAATAAAAAGTAGATTTTGCAGTCAAAGTTGTCATACAGCATTTATTAAATAATGTAAGATTTTGAGTTCATTTGACTGTTACAGTTAACATCAGGGCTGAAATAACAATCAGATTGACTGGATCCTTAATATTTGCTTACAAACCCATCAATACTCAGCATCAGAAATCAGTAAGAGTTGCTTGGACCAGTGCCATTCATTGACAGAAATGCTAGACCCTGTGACTTGTGCAATTTGCTAATGGTCTTTAATTTGTTCATTTTTTAACACAGTGCTAAGCAGCTGAGTTTGTACCCACTGGATAATATTTGACATGACTAAAATAACCTTGGGCACAATAGAGCTTAAATTTTGTAATCAAGATGATAAAAATAAGTGAAAAATTATAGTAATTATTGGAATTTTCACTAAAAATTTAATTCTACGAGTATTGACATTATGCTAGTTCTATGCTATGAGAAAGTCATTTTATTGGTAATATTTGCTTTAGGGAACTTAAAAGTTTTATGTTGTAACAACTATATTATTAGGAATACAAATTCATGATTATTTCCCATTGGAAGTAAATTGCAAAATGCAACTTTATTAAAATACTCACTTATACAGTAATCAATATTTATTGTGAAATAATGTTGCCTGTATGAAACCCAATTTCTGTTGTAAAACTATTTACAAACATGTAGTATCAAATTAGAAAACTCACATGTACCTTACATCTCCAGGTGATGTAAAACTTCTTGGTTTGCTTTTGAGGCACCAACCATGAGGGCACGCATGGTCTTGTGGGTAGAGTCACCAACTTTGATCTCCTGTGACTCCACGACCCCTTACCACATTGGTTCAAGTCCCAGTTAGTGTTAAAACTTCCATGTTGTAGGGTCTTCCAGCTGACCTGTGGTGTGCCAGTGGATCTACCCTGACATTTGTGGCAAATTCCTCAACATTGTAATGATTATATTTATGTCTTTTGCTATTTCCCAGAAAACAACAACAACAACTTCCCTCCAAAAAATTTTATTCCCATTTGTGACTGTTAAAAAAAAATCCATTTTAATAAAGTGTAATGTGTTTCTTGGAGGGACCATCAAGTTAATGAAGCTGTAGATCTGTCAATCATCTACAGTGCTATTTCTGAAAATGAGCATGTTTTTAATCATGTAGCAAATGACGTTCTTCAGCAGGCAATCCATATTTCCTATCTTCCATGATTCCTTCAAAGTTTATTATTCCTTCACATGTATGTTCTCTGTAATGGAGAGAAACTAGAGAAGATAAGATGAAGACAACATGAGTAGATACAGTCTCCAGTGGCAATAATTGTTTTCCTTATCAGTGCAGCTCAGATCTGATGGTATTGTTCCATAAGACCTTTTCCCCACCCTGACCATTCTTGTCTTCTCCCCACTCTTTCCTTCTCTGATTCTAAACATACAGACTGTCACCAGAGGGATACAGCTCTACAAGGATAAGTCTTATCAATCATGGACCTTGAATCCATCCAGGCTCTGCCCTTACTCTGCCAATTTTGGAAATAACTGTAATAAAAAAAGTGTAAATTTCTAACAACTTCAACCCATATGTTACAAGACATTGGTAAATACTTAGAAGTAAAAGGAGTAGACTCTGATAAGGATGATTGTCTGATTAATCTCGATCCAAACTGTTTGTCTATGCCCGATCAACTCACTCAGGCTTTGAGTTAATTAACTCTGCCTCCATGTCCAGATTGTCAGTGACCAGTGGAGTGGACAGAGCAAGGTCTACTGGTCAGTGTCAGGTCAGCTCTGGGGGTCAGCTGATTGGAATCTGTTGATTATGGTCACCCTTGGTTACCATGTCAGCAGCCACTTGTCTGAAGTCACATGACTATACCCATCCACTACTGCAATCAACTGCAGCTATTTGACTGGCATCTTTACCATTATATGCTTTTTATCCATGAGTCATCCTGCCCAAATAGATTCTGTCCTGAAAAAAGTAAGTTGATGGTGTTCTTTTTTCTAAGAGATTCATTCTTTACCCACAAACACAATAAAGGCACTTTTTCAAATTGGCATCAGAGTGTCGGGTTTCTAAAACGGAAGTATTAAATTGAAGCTTCGTAATCCTGCCACACAATGAAGAGACACACTGTAGGAATCACATGATTAAAGTTCATGATTAATTGCCGGAATGTCATGAAAGGAACTTTTAGAATAGATAGCAGGACTGCAGTCATGACATATGAAAAATGGAGATTTTTTAAACAATTTCTTAAAAATGTCCCAAAAGTGTTTTGAACAGGCTGAGGGAAGGTCATTAATTGTAATGTAATCAAGTTAACAGGCTGTTGTCACTAGCATCACCATATGGTGGGTGGAGGGTCTGTTGCTTCCAAATGATAAATGAGACCAGTGTACGAATAGTCATCCTGCCTGAAGTTTCTATCATTTGACTTATACTGATTGGTCATTGTGAGTGTTGCTTCCAGGATTTGAGGTTCTTAAACTTGGAATTTGAGTGTGAGCAAATCTTGAGTGTTTTACTGGTCAAATTTTAATATATATAACACTATTTGATTGAACAGATTTAAAAACTGTATGACATTCAGCCAATAGGATCATTGATGCCATTTAGTCAATAGGATCAGTGAGTTTGTTCTTGGGCTCAGAATTAAAGTTTTTTACCCTCAGACCCTTGATATTGAGATAACCATTGGAAATGCTGTCAGCCATGGGCTCGTCCAGATTTGTCATACTGAATTGGGTTTCATGCAGTCATATTTCAAGTAAAAGGAACACAAGGAATTGTCCTGTTTGAAGATGCAGTCATTGGACATGAATACAAGCAGACACTTCCTTGATTTCTAGAACAACACTTTCTAGATTTCTTGGCCCATTGGGAGGAACGTATGTAATTGATTGTGTTGTAGGCAATAATGTCCAACAGAATTGAAGGAGCACTGAGTCACAGAGTCTCTCCTTGTCTCTGTCCCTGTGATAAATACTGGAATGTGGAAACACATTGTCTTATGGTAATGAAATAATCTCTCACACAATCGTGAGACAAACGGAGAAAACATCCCCAACCCCTCCCTTGTCAGATCCTGTCCTGGGTCAGACACTTGAAGATTTGTCAGGGAATTATTCATGCAAGGAAAGATAACAAAATTCTGAAAGGGGTTGTTGATTAAGAAAGAGCTTATTTGCTTATCACATTTTACTATAAATGTGTTGAGACTTTTTTGGCGATGCAATGCAGTTAAAGTTGGATATAATTTATTAAAATAATTAATATAGCCAAGCAGCTGTACAATAGTACATTTGTCAGTTAAATGACTCATGGGAGCCATGAATATTTTATTGAAGTCAATAACCTAAAATTGACACATGGAGACCACAAGGAAAGCAGCCATTTGAATATAAGACTTTTTTAATAATTAGCATCAACTAAGAACCTGTGATAATCATTGCTTATCTTTGGACCAAACCCCAAACGATTAACTACCAAATATTAGCATTTTATTACTAAGTAGCAACAATTAACTAGCAAATTCCAACAATTATCTACCAGTTACCAATAATTAACACATTGTTACTCTGTGATAATCAGTTATCTATCTCCCTTAATTTTTATTCACCAAAGTTACTGGAGCAAAGTTGTTCCTTAGCAATCACCATATGGCCATACAAATTATTTTTTGTCCTGTTTGTTTATGACAAAACAGACTTTAAAATGTTTTTTAATTAATTTTACTTACATTTGAAATTTCAGATAAAATGTAAATAATAATACATTTTAATTTTCTGCCTAAAGGTTTGACAGATTATAGTTTAAAGTGAATAATTTTATAAATGATAAAAACTAGTTTACATCTGTTGCTGTTTTATCTCTCTATGACATTTACCTTTGTAGCCACAGATTAAAATATCACTGTTAAAGCAATTTATTTAAATTTCTGCCAAAAATATATTTTCCAATTCCATATTTTTAGAACAATCTAATAACTTCCCTCAGTTTGTTGCTACTTGCTATCAAGAGAACATGATTAAATGCACCCCTGGTTGATAGAAATACCTCACACGATGACATGACAAAAGTAAACATTTATTAGAGTTGCTGGGAGAGCTTGAAAAACTGAATTATTACACATTTCTGATCCTTCCACATGAGCTTAAATTGGTGTTTATTGCAGCTACAGTAAGGAGCTTGAAAGATGTATTATTGCACATCTCTGATCCTTCCACATGAGCTTAAAGTGGTGTTTATTGCAGCTACAGTAGGGAGCTTGAAAGATGTATTATTGCACATCTCTGATCCTTCCACACGAGCTTAAAGTGGTGTTAATTGCAGCTACAGTAAGGAGCTTGAAAGATGTATTATTGCACATCTCTGATCCTTCCACAGGAGCTTAAATTGGTGTTTATTGCAGCTACAGTAAGGAGCTTGAAAGATGTATTAGTGCACATCTCTGATCCTTCCACACGAGCTTAAATTGGTGTTTATTGCAGCTACAGTAGGGAGCTTGAAATATGTATTATTGCACATCTCTGATCCTTCCACACGAGCTTAAATTGGTGTTTATTGCAGCTACAGTAAGGAGCTTGAAAGATGTATTATTGCACATCTCGATCCTTCCACAGGAGCTTAAATTGGTGTTTATTGCAGCTACAGTAAGGAGCTTGAAAGATGTATTATTGCACATCTCTGATCCTTCCACACGAGCTTAAATTGGTGTTTATTGCAGCTACAGTAAGGAGCTTGAAAGATGTATTATTGCACATCTCGATCCTTCCACAGGAGCTTAAATTGGTGTTTATTGCAGCTACAGTAAGGAGCTTGAAAGATGTATTATTGCACATCTCTGATCCTTCCACAGGAGCTTAAATTGGTGTTTATTGCAGCTACAGTAAGGAGCTTGAAAGATGTATTATTGCACATCTCTGATCCTTCCACATGAGCTTAAAGTGGTGTTTATTGCAGCTACAGTAGGGAGCTTGAAAGATGTATTATTGCACATCTCTGATCCTTCCACACGAGCTTAAAGTGGTGTTAATTGCAGCTACAGTAAGGAGCTTGAAAGATGTATTATTGCACATCTCTGATCCTTCCACAGGAGCTTAAATTGGTGTTTATTGCAGCTACAGTAAGGAGCTTGAAAGATGTATTAGTGCACATCTATGTTCTTCCTCAGGAGCTGTTGGTGTTTAGTATGGCTACTGTGAGAGCTTGAAAGATGTAATACACTGATTCTTCCACAGGAGCAACTGAAGGCAACTGTTGAATAATTAAACATGGCTCTCTTGTACATTCTTGATCACCCTGTTCTTGTATAGTAACATTACCTTATCCATACACAACAGGAGAATTGCTACATTCTTGATCACCCTGTTCTTGTATAGTAACATTACCTAATCCATACACAACAGGAGAATTGCTGCATTCTTGATCACCATGTTCTTGTATAGTAACATTACCTTATCCATACACAACAGGAAAATTGCTACATTCTTGATCACCCTGTTCTTGTATAGTAACATTACCTTATCCATACACAACAGAAGAATTGCTACATTCTTGATCACCCTGTTCTTGTATAGTAACATTACCTTATCCATACACAACAGAAGAATTGCTACATTCTTGATCACCCTGTTCTTGTATAGTAACATTACCTTATCCATACACAACAGAAGAATTGCTACATTCTTGATCACCCTGTTCTTGTATAGTAACATTACCTTATCCATACACAACAGGAGAATTGCTACATTCTTGATCACCCTGTTCTTGTATAGTAACATTACCTTATCCATACACAACAGAAGAATTGCTACATTCTTGATCACCCTGTTCTTGTATAGTAACATTACCTTATCCGTACACAACAGGAGAATTGCTACATTCTTGATCACCCTGTTCTTGTATAGTAACATTACCTAATCCATACACAACAGGAGAATTGCTGCATTCTTGATCACCATGTTCTTGTATAGTAACATTACCTTATCCATACACAACAGGAAAATTGCTACATTCTTGATCACCCTGTTCTTGTATAGTAACATTACCTTATCCATACACAACAGAAGAATTGCTACATTCTTGATCACCCTGTTCTTGTATAGTAACATTACCTTATCCATACTCAACAGAAGAATTGCTACATTCTTGATCACCCTGTTCTTGTATAGTAACATTACCTTATCCATACACAACAGAAGAATTGCTACATTCTTGATCACCCTGTTCTTGTATAGTAACATTACCTTATCCATACACAACAGGAGAATTGCTACATTCTTGATCACCCTGTTCTTGTATAGTAACATTACCTTATCCATACACAACAGAAGAATTGCTACATTCTTGATCACCCTGTTCTTGTATAGTAACATTATCTTATCCATACACAACAGGAGAATTGCTACATTCTTGATCACCCTGTTCTTGTATAGTAACATTACCTTATCCATACACAACAGGAGAATTGCTACATTCTTGATCACCCTGTTCTTGTATAGTAACATTACCTTATCCATACACAACAGAAGAATTGCTACATTCTTGATCACCCTGTTCTTGTATAGTAACATTACCTTATCCATACACAACAGAAGAATTGCTACATTCTTGATCACCCTGTTCTTGTATAGTAACATTACCTTATCCATACACAACAGAAGAATTGCTACATTCTTGATCACCCTGTTCTTGTATAGTAACATTACCTTATCTATACACAACATGGGAATTGCTACATTCTTGATCACCCTGTTCTTGTATAGCAACATTACCGTATCCATACACAACAGGAGAATTGCCACATTCTTGATCACCCTGTTCTTGTATAGTAACATTACCTTATCCATACACAACAGAAGAATTGCTACATTCTTGATCACCCTGTTCTTGTATAGTAACATTACCTTATCCATACACAACAGGAGAATTGCTACATTATTACAACCATTTCAGAGTAGTCTGGATTATTTCTTGGTTCATTTTTAATTATGATTTTCTTTGTGATTATTGTGATTAAGCATATAAAGTGTATACAAAACAGGTTTTTATTTCACAATGATGATTGTCTTTTTTAAAACTCTTTATTCATTGATCTGCATGTTTACATCTTACATATCTCACTCATGATAACAAAGTCATTAAAATGGTAGTGCTATAGCTGCCTTGCTAACATTCAAGCAAAATATCAAGGTAGTTCCATGACTGGTTGGCCTAGTGTCAGGATAATGTGACTGGGTGAGGTATCATGCCAGGTGTTCAAGGCATGCTATACACAGTGAAGGCAGCACTATATCTGCTTCAAGTTGTCACCATCCCCAGATAATTACTGTTGGTGGGACAATAAACCCACCAAACAAACAAAATCAGCAATTGGATATGTAGAGTATTCACATGGAATTTTCAGTCTTTATGTATATTTAAAAACAGGTATGTTAGTGACAATGTCAGATCGCTCAATACCACTTGTCTTTTATTTGTTGTCTATTGCATCGGTCAGATGAATTACTCGTATCATTATTAATTTTGGCCTTTATTTTGTCAACTTAAACTTAAACGCCTAAGGGATTTACCACTTACGATAGGGTTAAGGTTGTCTTTTATGTCATTAGTATGTATTGCTTAAGATTTACAATCTTGTGATTAGTTTTTGTGACACAATGCTGGCATTTATTGGAAAATGTCATAAAAAATATAGAATATACTTAAAATCAAGTCAAAAGAAATATAACATTAATAATTCAGATATTTTTTTTATTATTGCAATTATTCAAATCAAATCATAATTTGCTAAGCTGTTAACAATTATTCTAAAAGGAAAAGATGGAAGGAATAAGTAACACCTGGTGAAATACAGTTTTTGTTAATTAAATGGCAATTTATAATAGTGCTAAATAATATTGAATATTTATTTATGTTAATTTATAACAAGTAACAAAATACGGTACACTACTTAATATATAACAAATACTGAAATAATATTATTCTTGCATCAGAAATAATTTCATTAAAAGGATATTTATTTAATTTCAGTTTTATTCTGTGTAAATTAATGCAACTTTTGTATCTGACACTTAACATTTTTATTAAGCTACATAAAACACCTGTCCGTAATCTCATTGATGTGAAGGTAGTCATTCATGATGGTGATAATGATTCTGTTAATGATGATTATGATGATGATAGTGATGATGATGATAATAATGATGATGACAATAATGATGAAAATGATGATGATGATCATAATGATGATGATTGATGATGGTGTTGATTAGAAGGAGTAGGATGATGATGATGATGATGATGATGATGATGATGATGATGATGATGATGATTATTGGACAGTCATCTCTGAATGTCTTCTTCCCCTGTACAAAATGTAGGCTGTCCCCAAACTCACTGATGCATTTATGGAGAACAACCCTTGTCTGAATGAAAGCATTAGTAGATGGAAGGCTGACAGAAAGATGTATTTTCTCCTCATAACAAATGGGAAGTGTTTTACTAGTGCCATCACTTGAGAGCACTGTCCCCTTATCTCAGGAGACTGGGATCAGATGGGTCTAGATAAATGATCCCTCAGTGCAACAATCCCATTCAGGAGTCACAACCCTAAAACCACTGCATTTGTTAAAAGCCTATGCAAATTCTTATCTTTTTACCTGGAAAAGCAATGGGGAATATTTCTCAACACTTGACAGCAAATAGTGTTAATACTGATCAGACAGCAAGGCCTGATAATTTCTTGTTGCTTCGGCATTTGTTTATTTTTCTACACCTATCCTTAGGTATATTGTTAAATACCTTTAGTCTATTTCTGGAAACTTAGCAGCAAAAAGTGAATATCCAGATCCTATCGTCAGATCAGGTATGATCTAGATACACATATTGTGCCTAAACCTGAACAATCAATGCTAAGCAGACTAAGAGTTTAAGTTCCTCGCAGTTAGTGTCTTTCTGCACTGAGTTGCCAGACGTTATGTTATATTGCATGCGGTGGAGAGTCAAGGGAGTCAGGGGATTTATGGGATTGATTGTCCAGCACAGGGATCAGCAAGTGTCCTCTGATCGAATAAACCATCATCATTAATTACTTCTCCCCTGGTGACTCTTCGAGCACTTCCTGTTTGACCAATGATTCATGTTGCATGCTGCTACAAACATTCTGAAATCAAAGTGTTTGAGGTGTGAGTTTACCTTGTAAGCGATTTAAGATGTGCAAATAATGGTCAAAATTATTCCCTGGTAAGTCAAATGCATTGGAAAACAGGCAAGTCCTAAGCAGCAAAAAAATAACCGCTTTTGAAAGTATAGATCAAAAACTGGGACAGGCGTTACAAGACAGTCACAAATATTTGATAACTATTTTATTAAAAATACATTACTTTTGGCATGATTACATTTTTCTGCAATTAGTTTTAAAATAAAAGCTGATAATTGCTTCTGGACTCAACCAAAATACACTTTGCTCAAAATTAACTCTCAATTATTTATTTTCTTCAATACTTCACCCCTGTAAATACAGAGTGCACCATTTTTTTCCCAAACTTGTGCAATATCTGATGGTATGAATGACCCCTGTCATACATAATCTAGTTCAGAGCTGCACAAGGCAGTGGGGCCATGCACAGAATATCGCAAATATCCAAGTTAGCGGAACACTCGACAAGCAACACCAAAAACATAAATACATGAAGTGAGGATCACATGTTCTCAGGAAGATTTTTATTGTTTTTGAATTTTGCCGAGAAAAATATGCCCTATTACCATGAATGTGGTCTGGACCATTGTGTTTTTTAAATGAATAAATAATATGGGTGCTTGAGTAAAAATGCTGGAAAATATAAAATTTAATTAAAAATAGCAGTTGTAAACACTGGTTATATATTATTGAAAGTACCAAGACTGACATGCTACCTCCATGTCCTTAACTTACTGAAACATAACAGCCAGTGTGTGTGGATTTCCCACAATGCATTAGGCAAGATAAACATGGCTATGTTCAGCACCATTCCTGGGTTTGGTTTGAACATTATTATTTTTACCACCATATAATTGAAAAACAGTGTAGGGAACAAATGACCAATTGAAGGTACTTGTTAAGATGATACTTTGTCAATTCAGCTGATGCTTGTGGTTGTTGCTGTCAATAATGCTGAATATACTGATCAACAATGGGATGCATGTCTGCTGGTTTGTTTGTTGTTGTTTTGGGGGGTGATGTCTGAAGAAAAATTGTTGTCCAAATCAGCCATTTTTGTTGTATCATACTTTTTAAGGTAAGTTTGTCTATCAGACTAATAGCAGACCAGATGATTTGGTCCTGTAATGTGTGTCTGTCAGGATATGTAGGGTTTTAAGGTTCTGCCTCTTGGGTTTGAGGGTTTGTCCTTCCTAACCTGAGACATACATAAAGATCTTGTTCTATCAGAGCTTGTATTTTAGAGTGCATGCAATAATTACGTAGCCTGCTTATCATAGTCAGATTAGAGTAGGCACCAAAACAGTCAGTCAATTCTAATTACATAAATGAAATTCAACTAGTTTTAAGTGTAAAGCACGAGATGAGTGGTAGACCTATTTTATACAAAAAAGTGTATTTTGTATGTGACTGGTAGTAGGTCTCAATTAAAACTGTTGAACTAACAACGAGTGAGAGGGTGATATACAAAATGCAGGACAAGCCATTCACTAGATAGTGAATTTGATGACCCTGAAACCCTGTTCTAGCTGCTTTCAGTGATTCAAGTGCTTTAATGGGATCATAAATATCAAACAGTTCATTTCTCTAAAACAACAGAATTATCAGCAACAAACAAGGAAGCGTCTTCTCCTGTCTCTCGCTTGACTGGTTGCTTCAGTTAGGATCAATAAGCAGAAGAGAAGGGATAAAATACTGCAACCCAGTCAAGCCATTTCTCCACTGGAGGTTAATTATTTGTCACCAAGGGAGAAAATGGACACTGTTCTGAGTGGTAGAAATTATGCCCTTATTTGAAACCAGAAGAAATAGCAGTGGTCACACATATGGAAATAATTACATCTAAATAATTGTATCCATCTACAGTAAGGAAATTGGTACCTATCTTTGTTTTTTAGAAATACATCACAGCAACACAATTATGGGTAATAGTGACTTCCAGCTTTTTGTGGAGGAAAATCTCAGACGAATGTCTGGGTACATCCATGGTGCCCTGCAGGTCAGCTGGAGGACCAATCTGCATAAAGTCCCCTCACCCCAACTGGCACTTCAACCACAGCAGTGGTGACAGAGGAGTTGCAACTCTGCCACTCAGCCATTGGTTACACATAGTTAATCAATTTACCAAAAACATTCCCTAATTGGTATGTATCGGGTGAAGAAGTATACATACAATTGTGTATGTTTCTTGTTAAAATAGACCCCTTCAATATCTGTTCATAAATTTGTATCTAAAGTTGATTTTTCTGATCATCTTCAAAACATCCATTACGTGATATCATTGTATTTTGCTATCTATCCATACTTTAACATCACAACAGTGTTTTTTAGTACACATAAGTTTGAACAAGAGTGTTTTGTAAAAGATTTGTTTTGTTTCTAACTACATTATGCTGACACAATCATATAAAGTATAACTATCATATAATGGACAAAGTACAAAACAATAAACATATAAACTGATTAGTTCTCAGGATTTAACAAAAATAGGGTCTTATTTTTTGAATTCTGTCATTATTGACAAGGATCAAAGTTAATTAAGGAAAGTACACTAAATCCATGCCTTGACAAGTGTATGGGCAAATATTTTGGGAAGCTTGCTGAAAAACCTGTCAAGATATGACAGCTTCATTTCATTACATGTAATTCAATTTGGCAAGCATAAGAAAGAGCAAAAACAATAAAAACCAAGAAGTATTGTTTCCAATATATGGAAAGCATTACCTCATGTTTTCTTATGCAAGGACATTTTATTTGATGTAGTATTTCCTGTTCAATAAGTATTTCAAGGAAAACTGAATTATTATTTTTCTCTGTGTTTGATTGTAAAATTCAGAAAAACAAGCATGGAGTCTTAATTTACCATTTTTTTCTCATGCACAAAATGGGAACCAATAAAACTGCTTCCTTTCCAAAGTCTAACAAAACAAACAAACCCAAGTCTGTAGGAATGTAAGCTAGATTTCCAATATATTTTTAAATTTAAAAATAGACAACTTGCACTTTGAACAGAGGATAAAGTTTCAGTGGTTGGACCTTATGTTATTTCAGGTAAGGTTTGCCATTGTTTTTGAGCTGTTATAGTTGGATATCAAATTGAAGATTTCTATTAGGTTTAAAGTTTCACTAAGCTGAGTTTTGTTGAGAAGATCAAAAAGAAAATCTTTTATCTAACTTTATTTTAAATCGATTTAGATTTCCCATTATCTTTTAAAAAAAAGCATGTCTGAAATTGTAAAGATATATTAGAAAGCTTCTTCATTCTTTTCTAAAAGCAGATATTATAAAATAAAGAAAGATATCACAGTACAAGACAATAAGATTACTAGATATATACATGTACATGTATTGGGTGAGGTTAAGATTCTTTTATGATCCCCAATTTTATTGGAAAACTGTACTTTGTGTCCGTAAGCATGTCTAAACGTAATTGAAAAATAACCTTTTACACTGATGCTTTAGTTTGATTGTATTTACTCAAAAATCTTTCCAGGAAAATTCCCCAAAAGCTTGATTGATTCTGATACCAACAGTATATGTTCTTTATAGCGGAAACGCACAACAAATATTACCATAAATAGGGTAACTAAAGCCGTCACTCATTTCTTATCAGCCAGCATCAAATCAAACATCTGAATGTTGGTTCATCATTAGACTTTCTAATTGTCCACTATGGTGATACTGCTTCATAACGAATAACTATCTTATTACTCACACAGTGTTTTAGTTTTAGTACGACCTTGTGCCCGCCAATCTTGGCAGTGGACTACTGTTATGAAGCTCAGGAAAAACCTCTGTTGATATGTCTAGAATGATGAATTAGAAAGTATAATCTTCATTAATCTTCATCAACTCGGTCTTCATGTTCCAATCAGAAAAATAAATATCCAGATTGCTTCCCACAATTCTACTGCTCATTGTCATAGAGAGTATAGCAAGGGACATCACTCTGATCTATTGTCAGGCGCTATGGTTACTGTAGTGTTTAAACAATCAGAACCCCAAGCTGCTATGTTTGTCTTCTCATCATAATCTGGCATGAATCCCATATTATCAGACCATCTTCAGAGTTTGATGAACAACATGCTAATGAATCATCATTTAAACTGGAAAAATTAGCAGCAGCAATTTGACATAATAAAAAAAAAGAATCTCAAAATATAAGTTGGAACCATTTACTAATAAGCAGAGTAAATACTAAGTACTTGACATGACACTATCATTCAGAATTTTAAACTGAAAAAAAATATTAAAAAAATAAAAATAGTCTTTATCCTGAAAATAATTAATGCATATTTTCACAGACAAGGGTTTATTTAGTATGCTTTATTTTTTATGATGACTTCCCTTATCTTTAGGTTATTAGTTTATTCATACTTTAAATGACATACAAGAATGTCTTTATCATACAATTTATTTATCACCATTTTGCATACATTGTGGATGTCAGACTATTTATGTCAGACAAAGATGGCATTTATGAATATGAACTGCTAAATATGCCTTTCTCTCATCTATTAACATCAAAATGTGAAAGTTTAAATTTAAAACGAATTTTTAAACATGGATTTGAGAAGGCACCCTATCATTATCTAAGAAGCAATAAAATCTGGAATGGTTGGTTGCTTTTCACAGTCTTAAGCACTTTAAAATGAACCATAAATGACATTTATTCCTTTTAATGGTGAGGCTGCAGATTATTGTTTATAAACATTTTCAGTAATTTTGCTATAACTCAGAGGGCCTGATCAACCAGACTGGCCATTATAGAGACCAGAAGGCCAAGTAAAATAAACAAGTCATTGGGTAGAGATGAAAAATCTCTGTAAGCCAGGCTATGGTGGGGGGGAAGTTGTTTTTTTTTACTATTTAATGCATTGCAAGATATGTCTGGGAGCATAAGGTGTGGATGCCTGGATGATGGAGAAATACTGAAGCATGAACAAAGTTCTCTTTCCACCCAGTCTGTTATGTGTCAACCTGTCAGTTCAACTGATGCTTGGGGAGTTATTCCCCTTGTTGATCCTGTTTCCCAGGCGACCTATAAACAAACACTTTCCAGCTGTCAACATAAAAAGAAATAGTCTCCTAAGGAAGGGGTGGGGGGTGGGGGTGGGTGGGGTGGTGGTTTATTATTTTCATTATTATTACTTCTAAATGAATTTTGCCAGGACTTTGTTATTATGTTTGTTTTTCAAGATGGTTCATCAATAGCTTGTTTTATATGATTTGGATGGTGTCATTTTTTAACAACCAGACCTGCTTGTGAAGACAACTTTTTTAACAGATTCACTGCTTGACTATTTTAGTAAATGCATGTATTATTGGACTATCATGTGTGTAGGGAATCCTTTTACTATGTAACTTCCAATATCTAACTATACAGTACATAAGACAATCAAATTCACCAAACATCAAGTGAAACTGTAAAAACTTCATGTAGGGAGCAATAGTATTACCACATATAAATAAATAACATTATTCTTAATTTTTTTGTTCAAATGGATTGTGGAAAAACATGAGGACTACATATCTGTACTGCAAAATTAATATAAACAAAACAATCCTGAGAGACAAATTCCATACTTATTTATTTTTTTCATAATTTTTATAAAGTCCTTTGGGCAAAAAAATCAGAAAAGAATTATTTAGCTGTGGTTATAACCTGAAACAATGAAGATATTAAAGTCATTCATGGTTGTGTACCCTTTTGTAGACAGTTAACTGATCGCTTGTCTGACTGGACAGCCAGTGAACAACTGTGGATTATACAGACATACAGAGGGATTAATTTCTTTTGATAAGATAATGGTTCCCTGTGATTCACATAACTTAAGTCTTAACCAGACCATAAATATTGAAGTAATCAAATTTGTTTCTACACTGACATAGTCTATCAGCCTTGTTGAGTTGAAATGTCCTTAGGGAAATATTCCAGTCAAGCAAACGAATCACATTGTACATATTGTTAGCATTTCAGTTTGTTATATCTTGCTGGTTATGTAACTTTTAGTGGTTGATTCTTAGCATTGTCACATTTCTTATTCTGTTCTGTTGTATAGACTATGAGGCAAAGCAGAGTGCCTGTTCTAAATGTGTGCAAAATTTGGTTTGCACATATAATCACAATATTATAAATAGAAATAGATTTAAAACATTGAACACATCAAATCATTCCAACACATCAAACCACTTCTACAATGAAGAATATAAAATTTAAATTGTCTGCCACAATAATTCAGCACTGACCTGGCAGTGCAAACATACGTCTTTACCAATCCAGATAGGGGAGGATTGGGGTTCAAACTTGAACATGACATATCAGAGTCATGCTACCTGTAAGTAGTATAACTTTCATCTAATGCTCCTGCAAGTATGGGGTATGTCCATGATGGGATGGTCTTGTATCAGGATAATGTGACTGGTTGTGGTACTATGACAGGTGTTCATGGCATGATTTACACAGTAAAGACAGCAGTATATCTGTTTCTAATGGACAGTGAATCTACATGACTGTTGGTGGGACAATTATAACCAAAAGCAAGAATTCAACAATATTTATTGACGTAGAAAAGTATTCTGTCTTGGTGTGTTGTTATGTACCGGACTGCATTTATATTTTTGATTTACTTTTAAGCTTCAATATATTTAAATATATTTTAATATATTTTATTTTGTTAGATTTGGAAACATTGTAAATGCTTTTAATGTAAAAGGAATCATACATTTTATTTAAAACAGTTAACTGTGATAAGGTTAGTATCTAGACATTTATGTGTTGTTTTTTAAATATTTTAATATTATGACAATGATTTTAGGTGATGCAGAGATTTCTTTGTTTCATTACTTAGTAAGTTTATCTGTCTTTTATCTGTTGATAAACAGAAACTAGACCAATGTAAGGCATGTATGACACTATTGTTGTCATAAAAAACAACATGTGTAACTATAAATGAAAGAAGGTACATGCAGGCTTACATCCAAAACAACATTAATAGGTGTAAACACTTAAAAATGCAACAGAAGATAAATTACCTGCAAGATTTTGTCTTCACCTTATCATTTAGGTCAGTCAGATGTCATTATTTTTAACATAAATGCAGTTTAAGCTGCACGTAAAAAATCCCAACTTTGTAAGTATTTAATCATAATTGAATACATTTCTGCTTTTCACTGCATGAGTCTAGTCTATAAAAAATGATTGTTATGTGGAAAAATGTCAAGATAGAAAGCTAATGTTTTTTCTTAGTTTGACCTAATTCAAGGCAGAAATAATCTTGGGAGAAAATGTAATTTCTATCAAATTTGATTTTTTCTTCAGTTTTTTTTTTCTATTTTTTTTCTGTGAACTGTCTTGACATTTTCTTTAATCAGATGGGGTGTCTGTACATCGGAACTGTTACATTCTAAATTTAATAAAAATTACTTATACAAATTTCTTTTTCACAAAAGTTTAATTCGCTGTTATATATCAGAATAAGTTGGAGTTAATTTCTTTTTTTACAACTGATTTCTTAAATAAAGTAATATTTATTATACCCTCTGTATTTAACTACTAATAACATATGGACTTTATTTAAAAAATGATTTTTGTTACAAGGTTTTGTGAAAAAAGCTTTTATTTCTGTAATTAGTATTATGTTAACCCTTTAGCTCATGCATATGCCATTTTATGCCTTTGTAAAGCATTCACAATTATTTCTTTTATCTCAAGCTGCATCAACACAGCTAAGGGTTTATTTGTAGACTAGTTTAATCTAGGTTATATAATTATATGCCCAAAATGCATTTGTTTAAAATATTTAAAACTGTTTTAACAAAATCAAGTGAATTTTTAAAACCTTATTTATTTACTATAAAAGGAAGACGGTTAAAACTATTGTAATATACTAAAACTCTATCATACCTATATATTTATTATATACTTAATGAAGGCATTAGTGATGTCAACATTGTTGTTCATTATAATGATGATGATATTTATAGCCATTTGAGATGATAGAGACTACCTTATCAAATAAAGACAAATGAATCACTACAGTGTACATTACAGTTATGACTCATGATGTACATACTTCAATCATGTTGCTATATATTGTTATAATAGCAGAATTTACCCAAGTCCAATTTTGAATTTAATTGTTTAACTTAAACTGAAAAAATTAGTGAGAAAGCCTAAATACACGTAACAAATGATGTGAAATTAAAAGTTGAAGTTTAAAAATCTGAGTTGACTTGAAGTTGATTTGACAATATAATTGGTGTTAATAATCCAGATTTTAATATTGCCTGACTTTTCACTTTTTTTCAGCCTGTTGCCTCGGAGAATTGACATGAATTTAATTTGTTCAAGTGGAAATTTACATAAATCTAATCCAATAGTTCAGCTCAGCCATGTTGACTTTCAATAGCTCTTAACTCTTAACCTGCTAAGTATGAATTATTTAAGACTAGGCAGATAGTGTCGGTTCTGATCAACCAGCTTCCTGTCGGTAGCTGTCCATTCAGGATCTGCATGATTGGCTATAGAGTCTCTAGAGGAATGTTCAGTTTGTCACATGTGTAGCTGTATGAACCATATAACTTACAACTTATAAACTGATAATAAAAACTTGCAGCATGCAAAGGGTTATATAGTCCAGACGGGAGATACTTAGTAAAATACTTCCCTGGAATTGTTGGGTCTTCTATTGGCTTGTTGTTGCTGTGGCAGAGGTTTATGTTGTTACAACTGCATTTGCTGTACTTGCTGCTATTATGATTGTTGTTGCTGCAGCTATTAGCCATATTGTTCCTGCTGCTATTGTAATTATTATACATCATTTTATTGTACCGTAATTACACACTCTAATCATCTGTTTATTAACAATTTCTTGTGCTGAAAACTTCTCCTTTACTAGTCATGAGAGTTTCATACTTGTATGGATGAATTGACGTGTGAGATTAATCAGATTACAACGTTAATTCTAGAGTTATTGCCCTTTGTTACTTTACTTCGCAAATACTTATGCAGACAACTTTTTATTCATACTTACTTGGATGATTAAAGTTGGTATGCACTTGTGTTTAATAGTCCTGGGGAGAACTACATTATTCATTCCAGAGTTATTGCCCTTGTTCTTTTATTCTATGCTGAATCTTGTGCCAAATTCTAAGTTATTTATTGAAAATTATTTATACCTAAGGTGACTTATATTGATGTGTAGTTGTACATAAAGGTGAGATAACTCTGATAGCATTGTTCAATCAGAAGTTATTGCCCTCATTTTAATTGCTTAATACATTCTTATGCAGATAACTATTCCTGCATCCACCCACTAGCAATTTAATAAGATGCTTTGTTGTTGTTTTTTAATTCATTCTTAACTGAGTTACTATTAACTACTTGTTCTTAACTTTGCAAATATCAGAAAACTAATTATTAGCAAAATAGATTTGAGGATTTTAAATAGATAAACATTCAGAGACAACTTATAATAAAGAATATTGTAGCTACTTGTTTAAAATAACCCTAGAGGAACCAAATTAAAGCTGATACAAGTCAATAATCTGACAATATTTGGTGCACCATATTAGTGAAGATCTGGAGACTTTTTGTTTCTGGAATAACTCTGATTATTAAATGTAACTGACACACAAAGTTAATTCTATTTCTACTGCACATGCCTGACTGCTGCATGATTTGCTTACCAAACATAGATGAAAACATTATAGTTTATATTCATGACAAACCAAGATAAAAAATGCAATTGGTAAATTATCAAATGTTCTTTCTTGATTCTGTGCATTCTGCTGCAGGGAGCAACGATTCATGCTGAGATCAGCATTCTCATATTCTCCATACCCCAACAATAACTGATCCCTGGTGCATCATAAACTAATCCAGTGACTTGGAATAAACAGATCCCTGCTTCAGAGCAGTTTTCCCTGATCACATGACCCTCTCTTCAGTCTTGTGCTTGTGATATTAGTCTTGTTCTGTTTAGCACTGAATTGATCAGACACAGGCTGTATGATCAGGATCTGCACCTTCTCCAGCCAAGTCTCTTAAAGTATGTCTAGGCACCATTGCAGGTAGCTACAAGAAACCAGCTAATAGTTTGTAAGGTTTATTTATAAAACATAGCATGGAAGGGGTTAGAATATATCCCATGCTGTCAGTGCACAGATATTGTAACATATCCTGTACTGTCAGCACACATTCATCTGGATCCATCACATCTTGCCAATGACTTGTCTATTTCCCCCATATGCACCAGAATATCTCTGTCCTTTGCCTGCTATTATTGTTATTAACATGTTTGAAAATCACTATTAAATAGATAGCACCTACACGCAAAAATATCTTGTCATAGTGCTGTAGACACTGTAGCAAATAATGTAGGTCCTGATCTGATATCTTGTACAGGCTGGTCTGGATCTACACTGTTTGGAAGGATGTATCAGTGCTTAATACCTGATTGAATATCTTGTACAGACTGATCTGGATCTACACTGTTTTGAAGGATGTATCAGTGCTTAGTGCCTGATTGAATATCTTGTACAGGCTGGTTTGGATCTACACTGTTTGGAAGGATGTATCAGTGCTTAGTGCCTAATTGGATATCTTGTACAGGCTGGTCTGGATCTACACTGTTTGAAAGGATGTATCAGTGCATAGCGGGGTGAGAGTTAAAATAATTTTGTTCCTTCTCACATTTCCAACAACACTTTCCCATTGGAATTTGTCTTCCCAATTTAGAGTATGCCAAATGAAATAGCTCTTTAAATTTGAATTATGTCTGACACTTCTTTATTTCTTAAGGATAATTTTAAATATAAATATAAATATTTTATGAGCACAAACCACTAAAATTTTCTCACATTTTTGTATTTTAATTAAAAGCCACCCAGTCAGTCATTGTGCTTGTAAAGCTGTTATCTGCCAGTTTCGATATGTGTTTTTTTTTCTCTCATGCAACCATATAAATCATTGTTCCTTAAAAAAAATAAATCCTGCTAAATGCTGTTTATTGGTGCCCTACCTCCATATGAAAAGTTAAGCATAACACTTCCCTTATCATTACTGAAGGGTATTTGCTATCCAAACTATGTTGCACAGTAAGCTGTTTTCAATGTAAGAAAACACTGTGACTACTAAGAAATGTGACTTTGACAAAACATGCATATTCTTTTATTATATACCTATAAATGTTTATCTTTAAAATTAGTTTGTATTTTCTTGTTGAATACATACAGTCGATTCCACTCTCCGTATTTGATAAAACCCCTTGTATTTTACTTGTTGCTTGTGTAAACTGAAAGTGCATATATGACAGACTCCTTTTTCTATAAATAGAACAGATCGGTAATTTTCAGTTATTTCCAGTTGTTTTCCTGTTAAACACTTGTTGTTACCTTTAAATATGACCAATAATTGTTTGTTGGTGGTATTATTCTTCAAAATAACGAAACAAAGTGTGTAAATAGTTTTACGCAATATATGCTAGATTTCTGCGAGATATGTAACGGAAAAAAACTTACCTCAGTAAGGTAATCCGCGGTAAAAATAGTTCCAATTAAAAAATGTATTTATGGTCGAAAAAAAAGTGTTCAGTGTTTATTAAAGGTATATAATAAAAGGAATACTACGCCTCTCACGCAATCCGGGTATTACACAGCCAACTCAAACAATCCGGTTCAGTAGATCGCACGCTGACATAGTATTCAATATATATTTTTCATGACTCATGTGTCTTAGCTGTATTAGCTTATAAAATTTTTTAAACAAACACATAACATAAATACAAGCAAGGCAAATAGCATAGACCATGATCTGCCATCTCCTTCAGGGAGCTGTCTGATCTTGATCTGCATTATTTGCCAGCACCATTTGCATGCCATTGAAAGTAGATAATTAAGAAAAGGTATGGATTAATAAGAAAATGTAGCATGGGCTAAATAAACCAACTGCACATAGCTTAGCTCTTTTTGAAACAAATTTGCAGCACTTGATGTCTAGATAAGTTAACTCTGCAGCCTGCTGTCCTGTCTTATTAGTGCAGATAAACTAATTCTGACTTGGTAGGAGCTTGAAATTTCAATTTCAGCCCAATTAATGGCTGTATGAACTTTTCTCTTGTCTTGGAGTTAATTTTGGCTGTCATGATAGGTTAAGATTGACAGGTTGGTGCAGATGTGGCTTAGCAGGTAGTTTTTGCCCATACCAACCCATGCCAGGGCAAAACCTCACTGTCTTTATTAATAAACAACATTTGAGTCTTTGTTACCAGTTTGCAGCAACATGTAATAGTAAATGGACATGTTGCTAGGGACTCTAAAGGAAAAAGTGCAGAGCATGAGGATATCTGGATCAAGACTGATATCTGGATCAGACTGATATCTTGATCAAGACTGATATCTTGATCAAGACTGATATCTGGATCAAGACTGATATCTGGATCAAGATTGATATCTGGATCAAGACTGATATATGGATCAAGACTGATATCTGAATCAACCATATATCTGGATCAAGACTGATATCTGGATCAGGCTGATATCTGGATCAAGACTGATATCTGGATTAAACTGATGATATCTTGATCAAGACTGATATCTGGATCAAGACCGATATCAGAATCAAGACTGATATCTGAATCAAGTCTGATATCAGTATCAAGACTGATATCTGGATTAAGACTGATATCTGGATCAAGACTGATATCAGAATCAAGACTGATATCTGGATCAAGACTGATATCAGTATCAAGACTGATATCAGTATCAAGACTGATATCAGGATCAAGGCAGATATCTGGATCAGAGTGATATCTTTTTAACTTATAGTAAGCAGGTGAAGAACTGAAGGTAGATCACTGGGAATTGAGTTTGTCACACCAGAAGGTGTGTTGTTCATTTTTAGCATGTGAATAAAAAACAGCAACACTTGTCTTGGTTGATCAAGAAATCATGGGATGAAAATTGTGTCATTTTTAAAATCTCCACCCGACCCCAAAAATGTGTGTCACAATGCTGGATTACTGATGATGATTACATTGTGAACCTTTAAATTGTAACATTTTGTGATTTTTTTAGGAGAAAAAGATACAATTCTTGTTTGAAATTTATTGTGGAGGTGTATTAATTGTATGATAGCAAGATGTCCTATAAATGATACATATTTTGACTGGTCCAAATAATGGAGATAATATGTATCAGGATTAACAGATCTTCCTTGGGATTTGTCAGTTATCAGGGAGAATAATAATTTGTAAACAAACAATTTATCCAGATAATTAAAACAATGTATACTTCAACACTACCTTTTTAACAATATTTAATATGATATGTAACAGACATGTTAACTGGATTCAAACCACTTGCTGTTTTAAGAATTATCATGTAATATTAAATAGAAAAGATTGCACTGCAACCTGACACCAGTGTCTATGTTGTGGCTTATCAGCATTGAGAGTGGCTGGGTGGCCAGAGGGGAGGCAGAGACGGGTAATGTGAGCCTTCTGATTGGCTGGAAGATCTTTGTTGCCGCGGCATGGGCTGTTGTTTGGCCTCGAATAATAGCATGTTTATACAGCAGACTGATGATGCTGTTGTGATGGTGTTTTCTACCCATAATCTTCTGAAGTGTTCATTTTATGTTTATCAGAAATTTGCTCCGATGTGCTTTATTATGATATGAAAGGATTATATGGATTTACAGGATTATGATCTTGAGTGTTATGTAGGTGAATGTTTGGATTAAATCAGTTACAGCAGAGTGTTCACATCCGTGGCTTCAATCTGAAAATAATTTAAATTCTTGTCAATGCTTATTATGTTTTTGTTTAACTTTCTTTAGGATAAGTTGGTTATTGTTAATATTGCGTCTTCTTTTCTTCTCATATAAGGTGCTATTTCTTTATGTTCTTAGAACTAAAATTATCCTTTTCTTATCTCGTAATATCATTCTGTTTTCTATTTAATAAAATAAATGACCCTGTCATATTATAGGTTTATAATAATGTTATGAGTGATCTTACAAAAAGTAAATTTGTTGATCAGGAATTTCAAGAAAGTAATGTCAGTTTTGTGTAGCTTTTGACATTTATATAAATATAAAATATATCTATCTATGTTTAGGACATGCATATTTGGTTTGAGTATCACCAATTATTATTGCAAAAGATGGAAAAAACATCTAACTTAATTAAATATCAGGGTTATTATGATATTAAATCCATCCTTGTAGATAATATGTTAAGAATGTATTGTTTATTGCAGTAAGTTGTTATTTCATTTTTTTGATTGAACATCATGTTTTTATGATAATAAATCTATCCTTGAAGATAATATATTATATAAAGAATGTATTGCTTATTGCAAAAAGTTGTTGTTTCATTTTTCATTCTAAAATTAAGCAACACCATTTTAACAACACCCATGTGCTTTCTGAATTTGTCATAATTTTGTTTTGAAACAGTGCTAGGAGTATACAATTTTGAAGAAATAAAATCTGATTTGGTTGTAAAATTTACTCTTTCATTGAAATCTGGAGAAACACTGTTAAAATTTTGATGTTATTTTCTAGAAAAACAGTACCAATTTCGCTTGTCATATTGCTAAATATTTTTTGGAGACCATAAAATAGAATCAGTGATTAAGAAACACTAAACACATGTACATGTATATGTTGTATTTTTCTGATTTCAGAAATCCCATCAGAAAGTGGCTATGACATAAGGCATATGTGGTGAAACATAGTGACATTGCTTACATTATCTGAACTCTGTGGATTTAACTTGATTTGGAAATTTTACAAACAGGTAAGCATCTTCTAATTTAAATCTTGTATCTTTATTTATTTATAGTCTAACTATTCCATTCATAGATGTCACTTAAAATTTTATTATGTCTGTCAAACATTAGTACTTTGACAACTGTCAACTGTATTGACAATCAACCTCTCTATACTTCAAGTAATGTAATGTGATGAATGTTTTGTTATGCAGAATTATCATGTCAGTGTCTTTAATTGTCAGAATGTTAGAATGCCTGCACCATTTTATCTTCTCACATATATTTAAAAAAATATTCTGTGCATGTTCCACAATAGATTCACCTTGACAAATAAATTTATTTTCAAAACAGAATTACTGTCTGGTTTGAGAACAATAAACATTTGTTGAAAAATCAACAAAAACACACTAATATGCTCAGAAACACATGTTTAATTCACCTAATTACACTACTATTAATTTACCTATATAAGTAAATGCAATTAGCCATTTTTGGTATTCTGTAGAAGAATGGAGAGTGGAAGTCTGCACGTAATACAGCAGTCAGTATGTATAATTCACGACCCCAGATAAGGGGATCATTACACAGGCTAGAACCTTTTTGTCTCTTCCAAACCATTCAGTGTTGGTTCTACTGAGAGTTCCCTTAATTGGATGGTTTTAATGTGTGACCACAACATAGGGTTTATCCGACAATTATCTGATTGGTGCTAGATCCTGAGCTGAGTAACATTATATGCAATATGTACACTTGATATCTTATTATGTGATAGGATGGATGTATGGATCTTGATACATCAACTGATCATTTGGTGAGAAGCTGGCCACTTTTATTTGTAAAATATATACCTCCATTGGCAAGATTAACCACTATAATTGTTACAAATTGTTATTCTTTGTAGATGAAAGCAATAATTGTATACAATAATATTCATAAAAGACTTTAGTAACAGTAGTTTCTAAGTTCTAAAACATGACACACAATGCTAAGCCAATAAAATCTTACTGTAACTGGTTTATTTGGCTGAAACTGAATGTCTTTGAATACTCTCATACGGGTACATTTATGATGTTATTATTCTTTTACTGCTTTTCATTTAGGAATTAAAATAATCATACAAAAATAACAAAAAACTTTTATTATTTTTCCAGTGAACTTGCATTATGGCATCTGTTTTAAGAAATATACCAGTACACTTGTTGTAACCTTCTTTCATACCGTCTCTGATTGGCTTAATAAACACCGTATGACAATTCTGGGAAAAAGTGTGTTTTTTTATGTTACTGTAGGTTGGTAAGTGGTATGTCACAGCTAATGTAGAGTGGTAATTTAATCAGTAGATGATAAAAATGTCTGCCTCATTTATTGGAAGACTCTTGGAGTTCATATGAATACAATGTAAATGAAGGTAATTCATTAAACCAGTTTGCAGCTGTCTGGAACTATATTCAGCTGGGAAAAACAAAGCATAACATTATTAATTACTCAGGAAATTTCAAATAATAAAAAAAAAAATAGTGAAAAAAATGTGATTGCAAAAATGAGTTAACGTATGAGCTATCACAGCTATTAAATTTTGAGAATAAAAAAAATGCGTCATAGACTTTTGTTTACTGTAATAGTTTAGGATAATAGTGAAATGTTTGTTATTTACTAGTTGGGTTTATTTATTGAAAAAAAATGTTTATTTTGTTTGTAAAATACATCTCAGTGACACAGGAGTAGTTATTATAGCAGCACCTAGCTTGTTTGGTAAAGACTCACGAGAAAGGTCTGAAAAGAACCACTGGCACAATAAAGATAAGATTGAAGACCATAATTATTTTAAAATTGCAGAAATTTAATATAAATATGTAAAACCAACAATTTATTGTTATTTCTACCATATTATTTTCAAGTTGTAGTCATTGTGCCATTGGCATTTTGTAGTTTGTTTGCATCATCATTTTCATCTTTCAGTTAAAGCCTTTAATAGGTAGTTTAATTTTACTTTCTGCTAGAACTTGACAGTCAAAGTGAGAATAATGTTGTTTGATATGGTGTACATTTAGTTTGGAAAACTCTTAATATTAAAGAAATAATGTTGTTTTGATGTTGTCATCTAGAAATTATCTTAAGTGTTTATATTAACTTAAAGGCAATAATCGGTGGTAAGGGGAGTAATTAAGACAATCAACACCTTAGTGTAAAGCAATTAATTATATCTCAGAGTGTTTCTATGGTTTGTATAACTGGAGAGTACTTACTGCCATCCCATAATGACCTAGGATTTCCTACCCATAATTCCCTATTGGGATCATTTTCCCTGAGCTTGCAAAGTTTCAAAGTTATCAACACTGGTTATACTACCTTACTACCTGGACCTCCAATGGCTTAAGTAGTTTCATGGTAATTTTGGCATTTATATAATTCCTGTACTTCTTCCATCTCAAGATGTTTCTATGACCACCCTGCATGAGAACACTCTTATTTCAGATGTGACTCTACACTGATATGTGTTTGCACTGGTAATTACATGTTTTAATGGCTTTATCTCCCAGAGTGGAATGGCATGGTTCTCGAGATGCTGATTAACAGACCTCTATCAATGACTAAATGAAATCACAGTTTTTTATCCAACATTTCACATTTCAATGAAGGCATGCGGCCACAAAATTCGGTTTTATTATTGTTTTATTGTAGATTTATGCTGCATTATATTGTTACCTTCAGTGTTTGCACATTTTTTTTTGCTTTCTCTGAGAACTTTTGCATTAACAAAAGTGGGACAAATGACTGTATCAGTTACATATGGTTGACACAATAGTATAGTGTGTTAGTGATTGTCAAGATATGTAGCTGACACTTTAACTTACCATACTGTACATTTAAACCACCTACTTCAGTTTATTATTGTTTGTCGAGTGATGAGCAGTTACCATGATAGATAAACCAGTTTTTGAAAATATTCTTTTAAGACCAAATATTAATTAAAGAGCAAAGATAATTTTTAAAAACCAAGCCTGCTTTATAAGTTAATTTTTCATTTATTTGCTTAAAAATATATCCATAGGTACCCAGATATATCCATAGGTACCCAGATATAGCCATAGGTACCCAGATATACCCATAGGTACCCAGATATACCCATAGGTACCCAGATATACCCATAGGTACCCAGATATACCCATAGGTACCAAGATATATTGCTGAAGTAGGAGCTGGTTGATGTTGATCTACACTAACTGTAAAAGCTTGGTCAGTTAATGGTTGTCAGGCACTGAGTAAAGCTTCACCTTGTCAATAAAACTGAACATGGTCTAATAACACTGCACCTTTACTTCTTAATTAAAGTATGGGTACAACATTGTTGCTGCCAAAAAGTCTAGTCACCCACAGGGGCTCGCTGTATTTACTATGTTAAGAATAACACTTCTAACTGGTTGATGCATTTTATACTGCTATTAAATTGAAATGAACTGTCTAATAAAAGTTTAAAGCAACATTAAGTTTTCAATACTGTCATTTGTTGAAATAGTAGTGTTTAGGGAAGTGGCTTCATTTGTGGTTGTTTAATTCAGCTTTCACAGCGGATTGTGGCACTGATCGCGTGCAGACAGCCGAATACGTGTCAGACACGCGCTCGCAGCAATGTAGTACAACTTGTGACAATGGACCGCTGTGCATCGCTGTGTAGTGTAATTGTTTTAGGTTGGTGTAATGGTTGTCTGCTTTTGTTTGCATGCATATTTTGTAACATTGGGCTGCAGGTGACATGCAAATAAATATGTCTTAATTATATCAAGCAAGGAAAACTATTGTTCATTTTTTATGACTTTTCGTGCTGATGGTCAGGCATTAAAGTCACTGTCACCTTCTGTAGTTAGACACCCAACCACACCATAGGTTCCAGACAAAGTTGTGTTGATGTTGAGGTTTTGGTAACTTAAGGTGGCCGCTTCAAAATCTATAGAGAGACATTTAAAATTGATATTAAACAGTCTATTGTAATGCTTAGCATTATTACTTGACAGAGGGATTACAATGTATCTTGAATATGGTTTAATGGTATTAAATTTATGCAAAACTTAAATTAATTCACTATTGATATGTTCATTGTCACAAGAACTTGTTTGTCATTCCCAGAATAATACAAGCGTGATGAAGGTAAACAAGTTTGTGTCATGTGTATATAATATATCATATAAAATGTCTAGTCCTAAGGAATAGCACCTTTTGACGATTTGAGGTTTAAACCTGATACCTTCTGAGCCTGATACAAACACCTTTTGAGTCAACCAAGAGTGGTACAATCTTTATTAACTGGACATTGTTCTGTTAAAGTACATTTGACATTGATCATTATCGATTGAGATCGGCACTTGTTGTACTCCAACGCTACAATCTCAAGAAGTCAATAAAAGTGGGAAATTTAATATTAGATAACAGGGAAAAGTTGAAAAACATAAAAACTTCTTGGAAATTTTTTGCTTTTAATTAAATCAAGCCAATATAAAAATTTGGAGATTGAATATGAATCCTCAAAGGTTCACCAGAGTTTTAAATGTTGTGAATTCATTTTTTTTTGCTGCCATGTCACTTGTCATCATTTTATGGTAGCGCTGTAGAAGGAAGTGGATATTTGCTTTAGTTCAACAAGAACCTAAAGTGGAATGAAGTTTCTAACAAATTAAGATTTGCCATGGAATACTGCTTGGAAAATACATGAGTCATATCAGAATTAGAATCTGGTATAATGTACTAAAGAGGCATTTATTTCTCATATCAGAATGTAATGATTGGTTTCCTTTTATGATTTTGATAGCAAGAACAATTTAATAGTATAAGCAATTAAATTTAAACATTGGTTATTGTTTAAGTCGGGAACTGATTGTATGATTTTTGTACAAATATTCCAACTGAGAGCAATATAACAGGCTTGATTGTTGCTTTTTGTTTATTGTGTTGTTTAATAATTCATTTATTGTTGTCCACCAAAAGTAATATATTTTAGAAAGCCATTCAATGAAGAAAATGTAATCATTCTAAATTATAATTTTTAGAACAACCAATTGTCTTGATAATAGAAAAAAAACTCTTAACATACAGTTATAAGAGCCATATTAATAAGATGTTGCTTGTGTTATGCATGTAGAGTTGCCAAGTTAAAATTCACCCTCTTCTTGGCCTCTCACCATGTGGGTTCCAGTCCTGGTCAGTCTTCTTGGCCTCTCACCATGTGGGTTCCAGTCCTGGTCAGTCTTCTTGGCCTCTCACCATGTGGGTTCCAGTCCTGGTCAGTCTTCTTGGCCTCTCACCATGTGGGTTCCAGTCCTGGTCAGTCTTCTTGGCCTCTCACCATGTGGGTTCCAGTCCTGGTCAGTCTTCTTGGCCTCTCACCATGTGGGTTCCAGTCCTGGTCAGTCTTCTTGGCCTCTCACCATGTGGGTTGCAGTCCTGGTCAGTCTTCTTGGCCTCTCACCATGTGGGTTCCAGTCCTGGTCAGTCTTCTTGGCCTCTCACCATGTGGGTTCCAGTCCTGGTCAGTCTTCTTGGCCTCTCACCATGTGGGTTGCAGTCCTGGTCAGTCTTCTTGGCCTCTCACCATGTGGGTTCCAGTCCTGGTCAGTCTTCTTGGCCTCTCACCATGTGGGTTCCAGTCCTGGTCAGTCTTCTTGGCCTCTCACCATGTGGGTGTCTGAGTCCTGGTCAGTCTTATTGTTGGGAGGTCTTCCAGCTGATCTGCTGTTGCTTCTACCCAGACATTTGTCTGTGGTCTTCACCCACGCAAATCATCAGGGTATCCCTGTAATGAATACAAGTGTGCCATTGCATTGTATTTTTAAAACAATAAACAAACAGCATTAACCAACGAAAATGAAACAATTTTTCACAGCTTTATGAGCCAATTAGTTTGGTCTGACTTTAGAACTAATATCTTGCAGCTGAAGTTAACTAGGCAGGTATCATTACATCCTGGTACATGTTCGTAACAACCATATTTTAACATACAAAAGTGGTTACAAAGATCTCTGAGTGTATAGCAAGAGATCTGGTAAAAAATGTGGAAGCTGGCAGATCTGCATTGCTTAAACCCCTGCAAGTCAGAATCCTTGGCAGTTAGCTTTGAAGGTCAGAACAGCTGGCATCTGTGGTTGTCCATCCAAATTGTCTTCTGTTGTGTTTACTTTTTACCCTGCTTTGACATTCTGTATCACATACATCAATTAACAAACAATCAAAAGACATTCTTTGCTGCTGAGAAAAAAAGTCATTTGTAAACAATCTGCATCAAGAATGTGTTTGTAGTCATTAAAAGTTAATATAGAAGAATTCCATGATTTAGGTCAGAAGACGTTAGTGGTCTGTGGATTTTGCAACGAACACCAGTACAATTACTGTAGTAGAAATTGGTAGCAGTTTGTATTCTGTTGAATTGTGATACCATTCTGATAGAAGGTTATTATTATTCCATCAAAGCATATCAACATGTTGTTAAAAGCATACAACATTTTCTCAATGTCTCTTGTATTATTATATAATAGTTATGATCACTTTTAAAATTAATATTTAGGACTAGGGTCACACCTATAATACCAGTCTGTTGGTAAGATCAATAATTAAACTTATACACATTTAGATTCTCTGTTCGACCAAGATACTTTCTTAGAACCATTGATAGACTAATAACTTGGTACCTTGTTGCAGATTATTAAAACAGCAATGAAGAAAAAAATGTCAAAATATTCAGATATAAGCTTGCCCAGCCTTCACATGGAGTGCTTTATCAGGGCTCTCATGTTCTTAGTCTGCACTTGCAAACACACTGTGACTCACAGATCTAATGTTGACTTCCTAATGTTCTGTTCCTATCACCTGCAATGTTGATTCCAACCAATGTTTGCCTTCTTTCAATGTTTGATTCCAACCAATGTTTGCCTTCTTTTAATGTTTGCTGTGCTCTTTAACAGGTCCCAGCATTTTTTGTCTCCATTTTCACCACCCACCAGCCATGTCAGCATCATTGTTCAGTATGCATTTCATAGCGTCTCGCTCTCTCTCTATATATGTATTTCAGTTAATTCAACATCCAATTGTGCAAAGTAAATATTTCGTCCCGGTGAAATGTATTTGCCTGAAGTAATGGCGGGAATGCCTGTACAGGAAGTAGTGGCATTTATTCCATAATGCACCATTTGATGTGTGACTGGTTCCAAGATGTGAGTAAATAAACCTGACACTGTCACTTTTGAATGGCTTCCATATATTAAAGGCGGTCAGCACCGAATTGATTCAATGTAAATTTCTCACTTAATCTCTTTTATGAGCAGTTTTGAACACCAATCGACAAATCCAACATGTGACTTAGACCTAGTGCCAGTCAGACCCAGCATGTAACTTAGACCTAGTGCTAATCAAATCCAATGTTTGGTCAGTAGTGGGGCACCTGTACCACACAATGTGGGGGAGGGAGATAGTAAACACCTAGATAGTGGCAGGTCCTCCACCTGACAGATTCTAATTGTCCACTTGAAACATGCCTTTCCTGTGTAGGAAAACAGCCTTCCATTAGGATCCAATGTCCAGGATTTATTTCCGTAAATTTGAATTGTGATTGAAATAATTGCAAAATTGGACATCCTGAAAGATGGGATGGTATTTTCATAGTTCAGTTTAATTCCTTGTTGTCTGGATAGAAGATATTTGTGTGTATTCATCACAGATAGCAGATTCACATTTTTGTGTCTGTACTTAGCAGACGGTTGGATAAGGTCTGTTCCAGGACGCCATTAAGCCATCTGTCACCATTTTCTGGGCTCCTTAACGAGGCTTCTGGCCTTAAGAGGGAATGATAGAGTAAGCATGGGGGGCTGAGATGTGGCGTCATGAACAGAAAACCAGACAAAGATAGCAGACAATTGGACAATTGTAATAGGTGATGTTGGGAAAACAAAATAATGATAAAAAAAGAAAAAGAAATTCTTTTATGTTAGTCTTTTTGTGAAGATAAAGTGACCACTATTATCTTTTATTTTTTGAGGACTGTCCAATCACATGCTTTAACAGAATTAAGGCTTTTTCAGGTAAAGAAGTTCTGTGTTTTTCATTTAATTTTTTGTGGTTTATAATCTCCTATATATCTGTATGATTATGTAATATAACATTTAAATATGCAATTCTATTGATAAAGTATTTACAAAACTCACTTATTCTGCTTATTCATAAAAAAAAACTTCCTTTGCTAAAGCATCATTAGACAGATAAGAAATACTTCTCAGTTTATCATAACTCCTTTAATGGTGTATTAAAAGATAATTTAAATACTCATACATAAAAAAACCCTCCTAAACAATGTAAGTTTGCAGATTAAGATGGCTATAAAGAAGATAAGGATGGAAGCTATTGTCTTTAATCTAAAATCATCTAGAAGCGACCCTGAAATATTCTTCAGAATAAACCTTGGCATACCCTCCAAGCATTATGGCAGTTTTTGCAAGTAGTTGGGTTTAACCCTTTATCTGCTAAGCATAGATTGATTAGGCTTCAGCAAATAGGTTAGATCCAGATAAGCCAGCTCAGGCTTCATTCTGTGTGTCTTTTTTGCATTTAATAGCAAAGACAAAGAGTTTAGTATGGGTAATTGATAAATATAGCAGGATAGGATTCAAAGGGCAATAACTGTGGAGAATGCAGTGAAATATGGCACAGTTTAGTGGCAGTTTAAGTTTAATGGGTGTTTTATGGAGATGTTTTATGAATATGTTGAAGCCAGAGTTCATTGGAATGAAGATGATAATAGGGTGAAACTGTCAGCTTCTCCACCTTGCCTAAATGTACCATCTGTCATGCTGCCCCTGATGGAGGAGATTGAAGTACATGTTTCACAATCAATAAGGATGTCTCCATGTCATGAGGACCCAGGTGCAATGTCAGGCCCAGGGATCATGTTGGGTCTAGTGTTCATGACATGCTATCATAGTAAAAGCAGTACCATATCTCCTTAAAAAACATTCTCAATGAACTAAATTTACTCTTGATTGTATGCTTTACTCATTGCATTAATTAAAAATGGCAAATTAGTGAATTGTAATGGATATAATATAATATATATAATTTCTATTGAATAAAAACATGTACTGAACAAATATATTTAAAAATCTACTCCTATATTAGTCATATCAAACCTAAATGACAGAGAAACATGTATATCACAAGCATGTAAGCTCTCTAGTATGTTGTCAAGTACTTGGTAAGTGTTGAACAATTATGCTTACAAGGATTTCATAAAGCAAAGACCTGAACTGGTCAATCCTTAACCATTGTTGACCAATGTTGACCTGGTGTTGTCCACTTTCAGGCTCCAGCATGGTCTTGTTAGGGTTTTGTGTCCACTCTGTTTATACTTTAAATGGTCAATTATACCCAATATCAACAAAGTGGACCCATAAACTGCTGTGCTGATCTCTGGCCCTACCTGGACAAACTGCAAATATCCTGGTCACTTTAACCATGAGCAGTTATTTTTGTTAATAACTTTGACAAACCTTTACTTAATTCTTTAGTTTTACAGCTACTTGAAAAAAAATGCACAAAAAGTCATTATTGACTTCATTTAGAAACTGGTGTAGATCCAGATCAAATACCTCCCCAAGGTAGCTGGTTGGTATACATCTGCTGTTTTATGTGGTTCTGGTTAATATTTTCAATAGAAATAATACCACAGGTTCTCTCAAATGTGTATATTTTAGTTTAACATGCATTTGTTAAAACTCAATGCTGTCAATACCTGGGGTGAACAAGTTGACCAAATTTCATTGATTGGTAAACTATTATTTGTCAATTTTCTAAGTAATATGAACTCATTTAATAATGTCTCACTTCTGTAATGCACTCTGGTTTTTGTATGTTTTCTTTTTAAAAAGGCTTGAAAATATCAAGTATTTATATAAAATTTGATCTTATTTGTGTTCATCACTTATATTTTGCATATGATTGACCAAAATTTATTAAGCTAAGATATTTTTAACCCAAAAATAGGCCAATTTCTGTAGCTAGGGTACCTAAGGTACATTCCAAAACCAAATCCATGACTGTGTTTGTTACTTAGAGTATTTATTTTGTGATCTGATAATATACACTATGTTGATGATAATCTTGTCAAGACAGTACAGAGGATAGACAAAAGTGCAAAAGGTTCAATCCCTTAAACTGAAAATAGACAAAACTAATCAACTACTTGCATGAAGTGCATCATCACAAACTCAACAAACTCAGATTATGCCTTGCAAAAAAATAAACTGTACTTTTTCAATTGATGTCAAAATTTGTTGATAGCTTTAGAATTGTAATACTATTTTGATATTTTATACCTATACAATGTATGTACCAGTAGTTACATAGTCTAATCATCCCAGGATCACCAGCCCTGGTATCACAGTCCATAGAGCATGGACTCAAAGGATAGGCTTAAGTTTAAACTCAGACAGCTACATACAAAAGTTCTAAAATGATAGCGATATATACACTCAAGCAAATATAAGAAAAGTTTCATGGCTGGTCGACATCGGTCAGGATGCGACTGTGGTAGTAAACAGTGTGTTCATTTTGCTCTTCAAAGTGAAGGCAGTACTATATCTGCGTCACATTAACAAGACCTCCAGTTACTGATACATTGTTAGTGAAACAATAAACCCAATTAATCCAAAACATCTTCTAATCATTGTGCTTTAAAGTTGTTAAATTTACCATAGAACTTAGCACCAACCCTCAATTGTCATCTAACCCGTGGAGAATGTATGTGGCCAGAGGAAGTTTGGGGTCAGTGTTGACCACGGCTATGTTGACACTCCAGGCAGGGTATGGTGACTAACTACAGGACTAAATGACCAATGTTTGGACAGTCGGCCACAACTGGTCACTTCAATTATCCTCATATCTAACTCTGTATAACTGGTCTCTCACATACAGCTGCCACATGCGTCCGGATATAGCATTAAGTGGTGTCCTCTTGGAAAGTAAAATGTGCAATATCATTGTTTGGCATGAAGCATTGTGCTTATGAGGTTTTTTCCCTTTTGAAGCGTGAGTAAGGATATATTTTAATATTTTCTTTTAGTCTCATGATATCTGTGTGGATTGTTTGATATTATAGTAAATCAGCAATACTGGAAATAGTTTTCTGTTCACTTGCAGCACTCTGGATTTGTCAAGGTTATAACTTTAGTTTGGAATGTTAGTCAGTGATATATTATAAAGGTAAGATCATCTAAACAGTCCATGTATAAGTTATTCTAATCAAAATATTTCATTTGTGCATTCAAAGGCTTGGAAAAAGTTTTCTGCTATTGATAAATACTTTTAAATATATATATATATATATATATGTTAATGTAGTGTTACTATGTTCTGAAAACCAGTTCTTTCATTTTAGATTAACTCCACTCAAATGTTCCCTTCCTGAGTAGAACCAATACTTGGGTACATTATGCAGTCAATACCTGAGGCAGTGTAGTTGATAGCCTTGCCCATTAACTGACAACTCATAGTTGGTCTCTGAGGATCAAATCCCGTGGGCAGTGTAGTTGACAGCTTAACTGGTAAACATACACTCATAGCTGGTCTTAGAGGATCAAATCCCATTGGCAGTGTAGTTGACAGCCATGCCTATGAACAGACAACTCATACTTGGTCTGAGAAGATCAAATCCCATTGGCATTGTAGTTGACAGCCTTGCCTATGAGCAAACAACTCACAGTTGGTCTGAGATGATTAAATCCTATGGGCAGTGTAGTTGACAGCCATGCCTTTTAACAGACAATATGTAGTTGATCTAAATAGATAAAATACCATGGGCAGTGTATTTGACAGCCTTGACCATTAGCTGATATTTCATAGTTGGTCTGAGAGAATCAAATCTTGGACCCTCAGGTCCAGGGTCCATTGCCTTACAGCCGTCTCATGCACAAACTGATCATGCTCCTGCACGTTGTACATCCAGATCAGCCTTCTCTTGTTGGAAGCTTTCTGATTGGGATCTTCTTTATCTGCTTTTAAATGTTGGGAATAAGACTAGAAATGTTGGCGAGTAGATGTCATATAAATAACAAACAAGTTTTGAGTAAGGATTATTAAGAAACATAGGATGATACAGGTTTACCCACTTTACCATAAACCACTTGGTCTTGTGGGAAATATATTTTTTAAATAAAAAAAAATTCCTTTACCTTATGTTTATTGTAGCTATAATTTAAACCTTTGAGAGTTTGTATTGTTAAGACATTATAAATGCTTTACTTTTATGCCCAACTCTCATATAACAAAACCCTGCAGTCTGTTGTGATTGTGTCTTATCTATAAATTATGGTAAGTAATTTGTACAATGGTTTAAAACTACAAGTATACAACTTTTATTTTCTGTATGTCTGACATGTCATCTGGGTTTTGAATTAACTGGGACAGTTTTATGTCGCTTTAAGAATTTTCTTGCAAGAAGTCATCGAAAAATGATTGAAGTTTGATGTCATCTTTATCAGATGTTGGTTTATATTTGAGGGCATTCTACGGATATGGAAGTTTAATCTAACTTTCTTGTCTACCAAAGATTTATTGTTTTGCCAGTTATTTGGTATAGCAAGTAAAATTGTTATTTTTGTATGTGCATGTGGGATGTATGCTCGATGGTATTAGTTGGAATGCAATATCTCTGAACACAAATTTGTTTTGCTTTCTTTCTATTGAAGGAAGTAATAAATTTCCAACAGTAGTGACTGTTCATTTTATTTTATTTGAACCATTTTATTGGGTTTTCATTTTCTTATCCTCAGTTTTAACAACAAAAAGCCTGAAAGTTCAAAAAGTACCATTGTGTGTATTTGTTTCATACTTTCTTTGAAACTATTTAAAAATGACACCAACTAGTCCCAGTTCAAAAATATAAAAGGAATTTTATTTATACTTTCCATAAAGCTGACAGAGCAATTCCTAGAACATGCACTTTGTACATTATTATTTCAACTCTTACTCTCAACTTTCTGAAATGGTTCCATGTTTTACCCTCTCACAAAGGCTAAGAACATTACAGATACACCCCCCACCCACCCCAGTAATCAGTAATCTACCTGTCCAGGTGCCATAGGTGTCAGACTTGTTGAACATTAATGTCTGCCCCTCTGTCTTTCATCTGCCCACTAACATATAGCCCTCCTGTCAGCAGGGGCTGTTACAATTGTTACACTATCTACCATCACTGGAACTGATAAGCCCCAGAGATTATAACAATGGCTTTGATCTCCTTTACAGAGTTTAGCCTGAATGATAGTAATGTCTGATATCTAAACATGACTTTGTTGATTGTAAGTGATCAGTGTCAGGTAGATTGATTGTACCATCTGATTTGTCAGCTTCTAGGCATGGACACTGCTATCTGATTGGTCCGATTCAAGTCATTAATTCTGCTTGGTCAGACTCCAGGACTTTAATCCAGGTATTTGATTGGTCAGATACTTTAGACATAAACCTAGTCAAAACAATTGTTTCAAAAATTGTCTGAGAAGAAACAGATACCTATATCATTTCCTGTTTGTGAAAGAGTTTCATTATTATTTCCTGTTTTCTAAATTAAGTCTTAGATTTTGGCTGATAACCAAGGTTTATAAGCTTTATAATTAGATTTTTATTTCTATATCTGACTTGTTGTCTCTTCACTAGAAGGCTCATGCTTAAAAGTACAAAATGTCTGTAATAATGACATATAAGAATCAGACAATTTCCCCTTTATAAATGTGACATCAAAGTGTATCAATATGTTCCTTGTTTAACACTAAGAACAGCCTATAACATGATATCAATCACTATAAACACCTTAAAAATATTGGCCAGCTAAAAGTAAGCACAAACTTAATGTAAAATACCAAAATCAAAAAGTATACGTAGTCTGAACAATTAATAATAAGATGGGCAAAATGATCAATTGTAACCTTTAGCCACTCAACATTTTACCTTTCTCTAGTTGTTTTCTTTCTGTTAGAAGAGAATACCTTACATTCATTATCTTTTTTTCTCACCCTGAAAACACCTGACACCATATATTTTTCAGCAGACTTACAATTTCTCATTCTTGAATGACTTTCTATGAAGGGTAGCTTTGATGTTTATTTGAGGGTTGTTCCAGAGGAATTGTAGCATTATGTCTAGAACTGAACTCGGGCTGTTACAAATGTTAAGCGTATGAATTTGTATTCATGTGAATATCATCCAGTAGAAAATGATGAATGTATTGGTTGATAAGACGGAAGTGTGGGAGTTGGATATATCCAGAAAGGAACCATTTAATTAAGAATTTCTTTTAATACGTGACTTTTATTGAGAATGTTGTATGTAAATTGCATGTTTGTTGTATTATTTGATGTAATAGCTAAATAATAAAAATTATAATTCAGAATATGGAGTTAAATGAACAATTACTTTTTTAGTACCACATTTTTAATTGTATAATAAAATGTTATTATCTTGATTGTTGGTTCCAGCAGGATATTTGTCAGGTGACTCCACTAATAACAGCTGGGTGTAGCCACACTGATATTTGTTCTGTGTGTTATTATTTATTACATCGCACTGACACAGTTACTGTCATATTGGAACAGAACGTCCAGCTAATTATTGATGAATATAGACCCCAGACAAATATCTGAGTAGAACCATTGGTGCACCACAGGTCAGCTGGAAGACTTTTCCACATGAATGTTTTTGCCTGACCAGGACTCTAACCTATGCAGTGAGTCCTGCTTGGCCACAGGTGTCCATATAATGACTGTGTTAGTGTGTTTTATATATCAGAACAATAGATGTAGACCTACTACCAGTACCTCTTGTATAGCAGACAAGAAAATGATTGCATATCAACATCTTACTACCTTTTGTTACTAACCCAAACTGATTGTTGCTCATCTTCTTGCTTCTTTGTGAAAAAGATTTATTGAAAAAGACTCAGCAGCTAATAGTGCAGATCCTCATCAAATGGCGCCAAGGTTTTACTCTTCCTGTTCATGCTACATTAAAATATGAGCAGCACTTCTTTGTTATTTGCTAACACTAACATGCACAATGGGCCAAAGTAACAAGATAATGGTTTTATACACTTGGCTGCAAATAGTGCAGATCTTGATCATACAGCTCCCAGCAGATCTACACTATTTGCCTAAACCTGATCAATCATGCTATGCAGGCTGAGACTAAAATATATTTTGTTATTACTATAAATTTAAAATTTGTTTACTTGTTTCCAGAATGTTAAGTTACAACTACCGACTAATGTCTCAATAAATGGAAATCAGGAGTAAAAAGGTCCCCAATAGAATCACGATTGTTTATATTTCGGGGCAGCTTTGTTGCAGCTTTTGACATAATTGGACATGAAGTTGTTGTTTCTGTCTGACATGATATCAGCTGTTTTCTTGCAGCCCAGCCCTTCTCATCTGCTACACCCATATAACATTTCCTTCCCAGCAGCACAATAGAGTTACTCCCCCCTTTTTAATGCCACTAATATTTTCTGGTCTGGCATGGCATTGTGGGAAAGTAACTTCGGTGTTCTCATTGTGTGCTTTTTATTTGTTTTGTTTTTAAGTTGCAAACTGCGTATCATGTTTTTAGTTGACAAAGACTTAAATGTTCTTGCTGCAATCAATTTTTCAAAGGCTCTAGTAAATTTCAGGCTGTACCGTGTAATAAAAAAGAATTATTATAAATGGTTTAACATAAAAATTATTTAAGTCTAGTAAAGTCTTACCTGGTTTTTGTGATGATATTGCACAATTACACACCAAAATTGTTTTACATTCTGCACCATTTCCTAATTTTATTTTTTGATCAAGTCATCTGTTAAAAACCCCAGCAATACCAGATAGCCTTGAAAGATGATACTAGGCATTCTCACATGTTGCATCTTATAGGAAGCTATACCTGTATCCAAATCTAATCCAGCCAGTAATGAACTGTTATGCTGACAAGTCTAGCACCATGTTGCCATACATCCAAATACCATCTACAAGTCATTTTTCTCTAATACCGTGTTATAGCTTAACTATTGCTCTACTATAATCCTAAATCTTATTGTGCATTGTTTATGCCTTAGTAAATAACATCAGGATCTACACTCTGTGCATTCAAGTCTCTAGCAGGTCTTCCTACCTGTATAGGAAGTTGTTTGTAAATTTCTAAGAATCTGTATGGTTTATGAACAAAAGTAGCAGTCTGGTTTAAGACTGCAGACTTCTGTGATTCTGCATGTTGTTTCAGAGTGGGGAATTCATTTTTCACACAGCTGCAAAAGTGTTCTGCACATGTTATAAATAAACAGTTTTTCTGAAAGGTATCTTACAGCTATGAACACTAGAATAAAACAGAAAACATGCATGTTGCTAATCACATTACAGCCTCATAACAAGACAATTCCTTAAGCTTTATGTCAAGCATTTTTCTCATAAGCTTCGATGGAGATACAGTTTTGTGGGTTTGTTGTTGCTCTACTGTGCTGCTTCACATGCTGCTGTCAAGGACAATTACAAGAGACGAGGGGATGATTGCTACGATATCGGCCTCTGGAATGTATGCAAGAACATTTACCAGCCAGCTAAACTCACACATGGGAGGTTATGGGATATCCCTCAAAGGACTAATGGACCATCCATCTGGCATGCTAGAACCATGTGACAGCACAGATTGCAATCTAGTTCTATTGTACTAACATGCTATACAAGGATGAGAGACCTAGGAGAGCCATGTATCCTAACTTTCTCAGTTATCTGCTTACAACTTTATGTAATGGTTAAATGTTACAATAAAAACCTTGCTGACTAATCTGTATCTACACTAATTGCCTGAACCTAATCAGTTTGTGCTTTGCTGGCTAAGTACTTTTTGAATAACATGCTTAAATGTTCAAAGAATTTTGATAGCAATTTTATGGAATTACCAATGTTGCTTCCTTGCTTTTTATGTTGTTTTTGGTGTTGTTGCTTGTGACAGCTTCCAGATTTATGAGAAAACTGAATTTTGCAAGCAGGAAGAATTGATCCTGCATGACCTTGACTTCCTTTGGTCAGCCTTCATGCCTGGGAAAAAGTAGTTGCTGTACAGCAACAGATATATACAACTTATGTCGATGGGGACTATATGCATTTATCATTAATTGTGTCCAGGCTTTAAATGTTAATTTCAATATTGTAATCGGTTCAAACTAGTTGATCAAATGATAACATTGTTTTAATGGATATATTCATAAAATGTACATTTATAAAGGAACAATACTGTGCAGGAACATCACTCAGTGGCTAAAGGGCAAAAGAGGGAACAAAATGTTATTAGAATGAGATTTACATTGGCTATGCATTACATACTAGACCAAGATTTATGTAATATCCCTAACAGTACTTGACTGCCTTCTGTGACTCTATACCAGTTTTGATCACAGAATAGTATTGTTGATGAAATTAATCAATGCGATTGCTGCGCAGCCATTTACTATAGTTGGTCTACCAAGCTAATAACTGGGAGTTAATTTTAACTCAGTGTATTTTGGTAAAGTCTGGTAACAGCTATGAGTATTATTTTAGACCTATTTTTATTCAGAATACAATTGTATGGAAAGCATATTTTGTTTAATATAATAGTGTCTGAAATTGAAAGTTGTAGCTTTGTCCCAAAGTATATATATTACAAAGAGGAGATTGTTTTCCTGCTGAAGACTTGCCATCTTTCTAATGCATTGCACAATCTTTTTACTATGGGAACATTTAATGAGACTATTATTTTCATACCTTTAATCGCTTACTAGGTAAAATTACGCCACCCAAATAGTGCTTTGCAGCGCTTTGATTTATCCTGACATTTAACAATGGCTATTGTAGTTCGTCAGTTAATGTTCTGCATTATTCTACCATACTCATCTAAGCTCTCTTTAACCATATTTGGCACTATAATATTCCTGAAAACGTTTGGTTTTCAATACAATATAACAATTCTGAATGGCGGCATATAATATGAGTGTAATGATAATGGTGTCTGACTATCTTAATGGAAACATCTTGTAGTACCAGCCGATGCTTCAATATGTAGGCAAGTGTCATCTTACATTACATATTGTACACAACCAGTACACACAAATAGCTCTCTTGTCCATCCAGTGGGTATCGGGAATCCACTAAATGGCACTTGCTTGTGGCATCAATTTGCATTCACTTCGTACATCATGTTCCCACTCAGTTAGTGCTCTTTGCTTGCTGTGCATGGATAAGACTAAGGGAAATTGTGTTGATCCAGATTAGCTAGCTCCCACTGTCAGATCAGGATCGACATTGTCTGCTGCAGTATGTCTTGGCATTTTATACATATAGCCGTAGTTGTCTTGTTTCATTCCACAGTTTACCAAAGCCTGACAACTATGGTTTTCTATATTCCAAGTGTGCCCCTGAGGTACCTAGACAGACAGTGGCACTAAGGATATTATGCCATTTCATGCTACCTTTAATCATAGGCAATAAAACATCTACTTTATTTGCTTCCAACAACAGGCAATGATAAATGTATCGCTACAGACTCAGCAGGGAGATAGCTGATCTGGATCTACACTATCTATGTAAGCTTAATCACTCCACATTTAGCAGGCTTGGAGGTTTTTTTATTAAATTATGTTTGGTAAAGGTCAAATTGATTGTTTATTGATGCAAAATAATTCCTGAGTTATGATTATGTCCAAAGGCCGTAGGACACCAACATTGGCTCAAAGTTATGATGCATAGAAAAGGTAACCCCTGTAATTGATATAGTCTCTAATGAAATGTTTTGGGGTAAAATGTATAGCTATTATTAATTTAAACAAATATTTTAATGTATGTTGGCCTGCCACATAAGCCATTATTTGATAATTGGTTTAAGGAAAAGATAAGGTAATCTGATATGAGCTCTGCCTCATCAAGTTAGGTTTGTCCAAGTTCAAAATCATGACTGCTTGCCATGTTTTTATCATTATTTTATTTATTAACAAACACCAAGATAATTAATAAAGACCTGGGAGATTTTGCAGAGATATATGAATTAACAAATATAATGAAATGGGATTTAACCCCTTCTGTCTCTGAAAACTATCTATTTAACCTGGGACCTCAGATTAATTACCATCAATTTTTGGTATTATTACACAGAATGCATGCTGCATGCAGACATCTTTAACCAATCTTCCTTGTCTTTAGTATAGTTTTCTGTTCTACTGCTTCAGACAGGAAGCTAACGATCTATCAGTTTGAGACAATTCCTGGTACTGTTGCAAAAAAAGTAGTTCTACATAATTCTATGATAGGACATGAAGCAAAGGGTTGTCAAGCAGTTAAAATCGTGTAGCAGTACAAAATCATCAAATATTTACTGGAGTGTCCAGTCTGTTTGAAATAGATATAGAAGTGATTATCAAAATGCAATATTTAACTTAAATGTATAAATAAACATATAAAACATGTAGAAAAACAAAACAGCATTCAGAGGTAGGTGTGATGTTATCAAGTTAGTGACCACCTCTCTGATATACAAGTGGGTTAACTAGCCTCGGTTCTTGATAAACCTTTTGCCTGTGTCCACTTTATTTCTATTGGAGTTGTATAGTTTGAGAAGGGACAGCTCATCTAATACAAAAATTATGTACGGGATTTTATCTACTCATGTTCTCAAAATGCTTACATTGTTTTTATTTTACATTTAGTTTGGACTGGCCGCAATAGCTCAGGTGGTAGAGCGTCGGCTGCACAGTATCGGCAAAAATGCTGGTTAATCCCAATGCCAATCCCATTTAGTTTGTTTCTTGTGATTGTGTACTTGTTTGGCATATGTTTATATTAGTGATCTATCATGTAACAAGATTTCTGTCAGGTGATGAAGTGTAGTTATTGCTTAACTCATGAGAGACAATTTAATTCCATTATTCAAAATTGCTAAAATATACTGTCAGGAGATGCATCTGTAAGATGAAATAAGGTCTCCCATGGCCAAGTAATTGTATCTATAACACTCTTATATCATCTAGCTTCCTGGTACTTAGAGTACACGCTTCTTGACATATTGCCAAAGGAAATATCCTTTACAATAGCAAATAATCACTTAGTTTTCTTTATTTATCATTAACTTATACTTATTTATTTGTTATTTATCACAACTACATGCAAAGCTTATTAGATGTATTGTTGTAGATTCGGCAGCACAAGTTGCAAATCTTGATCAGAAAGCTCCTGATGGGAGCTGGGTGTGGGAGCTTGGTGTGGGAGCTTGGTGTGGGAGCTTGGTATGGGGACTGGGTATGGGAACTGGGTGTGGGAGCTTGGTATGGGAGCTTGGTGTGGGAACTGGATATGGTAACTGGCTAATCTGGGTGCACACTTTTTGCACAGTATTGTCAATTGGTGCTTAACAGGTTATGGGTTAACTTGACAGACACCAATTTTTTCTACCTTTTAGCACAGATTTTTTTCTCTATATTTCAGCATACTATTTTTTTCTACCTAGCATAGCAATTTTCCACTACCTTGTAACATACCAATTTTTCTGTCTTTTAGTGTACTTATTTTTCTCTACCCTTTAACACACTAATTTTTCTCTACCTTTAAGCATACCAATTTTTCTCTACCTTTTAGCATACCAATTTTTCTCTACCCTTTAACACACTAATTTTCTCTACCTTTTAGCATACCAATTGTTCTCTACCTTTTAGCATACATACCAATTTTTCTCTACCTTTTAGCATACATACCAATTTTTCTCTACCTTTTAGCACACCAATTTATCTCTACCTTTTAGCATACATACCAATTGTTCTCTACCTTTTAGCATACCAATTGTTCTCTACCTTTTAGCATACATACCAATTTTTCTCTACCTTTTAGCATACATACCAATTTTTCTCTACCTTTTAGCACACCAATTTATCTCTACCTTTTAGCATACATACCAATTTTTCTCTACCTTTTAGCACACCAATTTTTCTCTACCTTTTAGCATACATACCAATTTTTCTCTACCTTTTAGCATACCAGTTTTTTCTACCTTTTAGCAGACCAATTTAATATTAAATCCTTTGATATGCATACAGTTTAGTTTTTAACATATTTAACTGATTCATAAAATTATAAAGAAAGAAACCCCACAATTATTTTGTTATTATTGAATTAATATGTGTTGCAAGCCATGCAAGAACAGCTCTATATGGATATTTTCTGGGGTTTCCATCAACAAAAGTTGTGAATGTCACCATATATTGACAATGTTTTGAGGTGGTGAGATGCATACACAGAAAAAAAAAGACAAATAATGAAATGTTCATGTCACTGCCACAAGTATGCTGCTGGAGATGCTAACGATGTCTGTCATCAGTCATCAGCAGACCATGATATAAGATTATCTCACTGGCTATGAATATAGCACCAGCTCTTTCTGTCATTGCATGAACACTTCACACCCACAGAAATGTTTTCAGTCAAAATACAACCAGCATACTTCAATCTGTTACATAGACTCAAATCAGAGGGAAGTGTCAGGTGTTGTGAAGAATTGCAACATGTGTGCTAGAAGCAGAAAGCTGACATAGGCCCCTTTTTTTTTGCTGATTTGCTTTTATTTTCAGTTAACATCTTGTTTTCCATGGAGGGTTAAAATGAAATCATAAAATTACTTTATCAGAAACATGAGTTCCTCATTTCCGCTACTGCAAGCTTGTTTGGCATTGTTAAAGTTGATCATATAAACAAATGGTATCTGTAAGGAGATAACTTTGTACAGAACATTTTAAAGCTTTTATAATCATTCATGTTTATATTTTTAGTAAACAAACATTACTGAAAAGGAACATCACAAACCACATAAAGTATGTGCAAGTCACTTGGATTTCATTGTTATCAGCCAAGCCCTTGAATCATTTCAGCATTTAGGAGTTTATTACCAGTTTAAACCATCCAATCAAAAGGAGGCTTGCCTGGTTTTATGGATGGGTAATTAATTAGATTAATAATGACCCCATACCATGTAATGACTGCTTGCTGTGGCAGTGGAAACTGATATACTACTGTGGGTGTCCAAGGGTTTTGTGGCCCTCAGGTTTTATTGTGGGGTTTTAAAACTCTGCTACAGCAGTTTGCAATAAAAGGAAAATAAATGGTAATGATTGGGTCTTAAAAGTGTCAGCCACCCCTCTCCATTGCAGAGGTTCAGAAGGCATCACAGACAACTTCTGTACAGAGCTTTTGATAACTAGAGTTTACCTGCCTTTAGAAAACAATATATCCCATAATTCTCAACCAAATCACTGTTTCAATATGGTGATTTCTAAAAGTAAATTTTTGAGAGAGAATTAAAGGAGTATGTACGAGAAATAACAGAGTTATGGTAGAAATAATGAGTTTTGGGGGAGAAATTAAGGAGTAAAGAGGAAAAATAAAGGAATTTAGCGGAGAAATAAAGGAATTGGTGGAAAGAGATAAAGAAGGAGAAATACTATCATGGACTCTATTTTTATTACTGGAGAAATTGATTAATTTTGGGAGACTTGATCTTTTGGAAGTTGTTTTCTGCCCTTTCTTGGCTGGAGAAAATAATTGCAGAATTACAATTTTCACCATGTTCAAATAAATTAATTGCATACAAACTGTTTATGACAAAACTAATAATTGAATAAATTATATTCTTATAAATGTGTGTAATTTCCTTGACAGATATTTACAACAAACAAAATTCTATTTTTGTATATACAGTCAAACCTGACCATACGACCACCCCTAACCGGCGACCACCTGCTCTATGCGACCACTTCAAAGCCGCCCGATCATATTTGTTCTGTAATTGTAATGTAATAAGTGCCTACCTTTGATCTGCGTCCAGCGACCGCACATAAACATGTCAAACATGCTTTAATTATACCCTAATAGGCGACCGCGTTAATCCACTCACACATTAGTTACGACCACACAATAAGCAATTAATTTACACGTTTGCTCTTTTATGCTAATCACTGCAATCGGCAGTGTCAAACTGGGAAATTACGTAATGTCACTGGGTCGATGTACACATCAAGCCCGCGCTCGATTCACACCTAATCGAGTGTGCCCTATTACCGCTCGCATTGACACTTATTGACCATGTTCCGACTTCGGTTTCTTTAAAAGTAAATCAAAGTTATGTTTGTATAAATAACAATAAATTGATTTGCTAAAAACTTGAAATATACAATTATAAAGTGCAAACTGCAATTGGATACAGTAATGTAATAGAATATCTGTAACAGTTGTTCTTTGTTGCATTACGCATCAACATGTCTAAACGAACGTGCCTTACAATAGACGATCGTGTCCAAGTTGTTAAATTTTTGAACAGTGGGAAAAGTTGTCATGCTGTTGCATCTGAGCTTGGTGTTGGAAAAACGCAGATTCAGAACATTGCAAAACGAAAACGTGAAATAATGGACAAATATGAACATGGAAATTCGAAAGTGGAACGTAAACGTTTAACTCAAAATGACTGACTTATGTTATCGTTGGTTTTTGAATGCGACCGGACATCAAGTGCCAGTGTCACATTCTAATTGACATGCGAATGACATCATCTGTGAAACAAACTGCCATTCATAATTATTTCAGTGCTAAGTGATGATTTGAGAACTGTTGTTTGCATTTTGATAACATGTAAATTGTAGTGTATATACTTTAATTACATACTAATTTTATTACAAGACGACAGAGGATTTAGCACAAAATACAAACTGGCTGTGAAAATCCAGGAGGAATGTACACAATACAAAATGCACAAACATAATATTTGATAAACATACATGTATTTATGTGCTGATTTATTTAATTTTATAGACATTAGTTGACCTTTACATGCCTAACTGTTCTGTTACACTAATAAAATATATTGATGTTATTGCTTTCTTTACTCCTTGCTTATACAACACAATTTGTAAATTTCAAGTGTGGTTCTCACAAAAAGTAACCATGCTGCATTAAGAGACCACCTGTCTTAAGAGACCACCTTTTCCCTGTCCCCGATGGTGGTCTTTTAATACAGGTTTGACTGTAGTTACAAGCCATCCTTATGCAAGTGATTGCAATTTGCCATCGCAAATGTGTCAACATCTAAAATGTCTTGAAGGAAGTGTGTGAATGCATTTCTTGGCTGCTAGAAATGAATTATTTTTCTTGCAATCAAGTTTTCAGGACTACTAGCCAGCCAAGATGAGAGTATAAGTGATAGTTGACAAATTAGCAGATTGTCACAACAAGATGGCTGTTTGTTGATGTGTGTATGAGAAAGATGTCACTGCCAGAAAATTGTTTGACATGTCCAAGTCATCATCCATAATCATGGCCACTGGCTCAAGACAGGGAATCAACTTGCAGATAATTCTTAGCTTGTTTATTCTTGAATTGATCAGGCTGAGGCAAATAATGCAGATACAGAGCAGCTGTCTGTTCAGAATCTATACAGTTTGCTGCTAGATCACTTTCATTGTCTCATTGCTTAAGCTTAAGTTTTTAAGATAGTAACTAGACATTTACAATGGGTTCCTAACTAATACAGCAGACAAGGGTTAATTGTTCTGTGGCTCATCATGTTCTGTGGTTTGCTTTGGTTTCTGTGGGGTATTGTTATGGTTCCCAGCTGGCTATAGTTGTGCTTGTTGTGAGGATTGTTTTGGTTTGAATCAGGTTTTGTTTGGCTTGCTAATTTGTGTCTTTTAATGTTTGGCTCAACGTGGTTTTGTGTTGGAGTTTAGCTTTCAGTTATGGACTTTCTGCTGAAACTTTTTGTGGAATGTATGTCTACACAGTTTATAAAATCAAGTCATCAAAATTCCCGTTTTGCTTGTGCAATTATCAGTTATGTTGAGTTGTTAAAACATTCCCAGATATTTAAAGGAAAGCATGCCTTCTTTATTAATGTTAAACCTTCAAAGATGCATATTTAGACTGATAAAAATGTACAGCTGTTCGAGGTATGTTTTCTGTTTTCATTCATGGAATAGACATTGCTTTAGAAATCAGCAACTATTTCACCAAGAAGCAGGCTAGGAATTCATTTTTTAAGAAACATGAAGACACATAAAAGACAAAACATACAAACCCACAACACTTAACCTGCTAAGCATGACAATTGCTTTGAGCTTAAGGAAATACTGTAGATCTTGATCAGTCAGCTATGTTTGGGAACTACATGGCCTAGATCTGTATTGCTTCCTGCCCAATATTTTGTTAGTACCAGTAACTTTTTCTAGCTAAGAACTAAGAATAAATAAGGATATTAAGTAGATACAGCAGGTATAAGGATTGCATGGTATAGATATTGTGCAGTGTTATGATATTTGAGACATAGCAGTTGCAGGACTTTGATGGGTTTGACAGCTAGCTGTAAGCCCAATATTCCCTAATTGGATTACCATAGTTGTCAGGATTTGTTTGTACTGGGATTATTTTTGTACCTCATTGATAATCTAGTTAAAATTAGTCTTAAAGGCTTCACACCAGAGGCAAACTTTGTTAAAATTCCAGAAGAAATAATTATAATTATAGAATTTTTGAACTGCAAACAAATATGTTTTTGCTGTTGGTTGGAAATAAGACTGTTGAAGACTAGACCTGATTAAGCATATAAAATTAAACTTGCAAAAAATGTTTACAACCTTTTTTTATTGCTTTAAGCTCTTTCATTTTTTTTATAAACTTACAGCTAGTAACCCCAATATATACAGACACCATGGACATTATCAGATAATTAGATACGGATAACTTCATTAATTGTCTAAAGTCATATTTTGGTTATTTGTCCAAGTCATTTCTATTTGTGACTTTCTGATTACAAACACATGAAGTATTTTGTGAAGAAAAAGTGTAATCATAAGAAAATTCTCAGTCTGAAAACTAACCATGTAAATGTCTTTCTCAGATGTCTCTGCTTTGTTATGTGCCAACATTTTGCTGATGATTGTATCTGGGGTAAACTGATGTATCTTATATCCCTTAATTATTTTATTTAGTCTTTTACTGCACTGAGGTGTGTTAACCAAAGCATCATTAGCAGACAACATTCAAAATCGCATCCTGTAGCAGCAGCAGCAGCAGCAGCCGCAGAAGCCGCAGCAGCAAAAGCTTTATACCATGTCTCACAACTTCAGTGGTAATAAATTTTTTCCTGAGATTTGGTTACTGTACAGTTACTGTGTTCACCAGAATCAGTGACGTCTTACATGACAGAAAACCAGCCCTCAACACATCATTAAATGCAGAAAGATGTTCATAGCTCCTTATGAATTAAATGAGCTTTCTTGCTAATTGTGTATGAAATGGGTTTTTTTTCCCTGTGAATAATTAAACAGACTGATGTAGTAGAACATGGGTGGCATTGTCATAAAAATATAATGGAAAGATTTTGTGGCTTTCATTTGTTTAATGGCATGCTGCACTGATTGTTTTCCTAAATTGATATATGAAAAAAACAACTTCTGACTTAAAGAGTTAAAATCCTTTTGTTATTAACTTTTATTTCCTCTTACCATAATGAAAAATAAACAAGCAAATAGACATGTGTGTATATCAAATTTCAACAGTGTACCTTTATTAAATACAATACATATTTGAATTATTAGAAATTTAAATTTTATTACATGAAAGGGTTTCAAAAATTGTACATGGTTAGTAATTCACCACACATGTATTACACAATGGTTGTACTTAGAAACTTAATTGTAAGACTAGGTTGGTGTCAACATCCTGAATGGACAAAGTCCCTTCCAGTTAAAACCTATTCTGTCTAGTTTTGCACAGCAGGACAAAATGACAAAATCTCTCAAGTCAATTTTCCAAGGTGGACAAAGTCCCACCATTCCACATTTTGCAACATTTTTTAATTGGTTTGCACAGTTAAGTTTCATAAAATATAATCAAAATAGATGATTTTTTCCTTTTGTAAATCAAACCTTGGTGAGATATTTCAGTTTTATTTATTTATGGGAGTATTTTTTATCTTTTCATCTTGAGACTGTAGCAGACATGTAGAAGACCACTGTTGACTGTATTGTGACTTTCTATTATTCTATTTCTATTACATCGTGACCAGATGATTTTCAGACCACCTGCTTATAAAATAAAGATAAATAAGTTTTATTTGTCAACTGATCCATCGTCATTATTGCCATTACTATGGACATTACAAATATCCTGAAATATCAAATAACTGCCACATTTTCACATTTGTGCTTGATTAGTGATGGCATTTGCTTGAATGTAACAAAAGATGTTTAAATGACTTTTTAATGCTTGTGAATGTTTGCCAATCCATTAGTCAAAGGTCATGTTTTGTTTCACTTTTACATCTCAACATTGTTGACTTTCTTTTTAGTTGCATATGATGATGAAAAAACTCTTGTGTAAAAAAAATATTCTTTATCATTGCATGATAGGCCTCCTGGGAAACCACCATGGAAATGTAAGATTCTATAAAAAATCTCAAGTTTTGTTTTTATTGTATGAATTTTGAGTTTTTGGGGGTTAAGCTGTGGCAAAGTGTTTTGTTTCTTGTTGCAAAACTATTTCCATTGTCAATTGAAGAATGTGTAGAATAATACCTACTTTTAAGTTAGTGCCTTATTTATGTCAGGTCATAAATGAATCTTTGCTCTTGTGTAGTGTTGTTGTTAAGCTATAGTTATTAAAGATTGGCATTTATAGCAATACTGACAAATGTTAAAGTGTTTAAATGCTTATTTTTTTAAATGCATATTTTTTTTTAAAAAAATTACCAAATCCCTACAAAAAACCAAGAGAAACTGTCTTAGTTCTTGACCACAAAGCATCACATGCACATATTATACTTGTATTTTCATTTAATTTATAACCTTATAAAAATTTACTCACTAGCTAGTCAGTCCTAAGCCTTTCATATTTTTCTTGTTCACCACAAATAATATTGAGGTGTCATTCAATGCAAAAGAGAAAGATACCTGAGCATGACTGTGGTCAGTAGCTGAGGTGTGAAAACACTGCCACACAGCCATATTAGTAAAATAGTGACCTACGTCAGCACTTAATTGATTCTAAGTTCAGTGATTGTCCTCTTATTGATTGTGATCATTTCATGCATTGTAACTTTAATTCAAACACAATGGGACAAATGATAGGAAATATTATGTATTTGTAATTGCCCATGCACTCATTATATTGCTCTCCTAAATATCGTACTCAACTGTTCTGCTAACAAACGTTTGAATGTTACATCCACACATCTAGCTTTTATATAATTATTGGCTGTATGGATGCAGTAATTAGTAAGATCCCTGCTAGATGGATCTGTGTGGTTAGATTTCAATGTAATTTCCAAAATAAACTTAACCACCTGTCATCAGTTTGAATTATTATTCAATGTGTGCCAATGAGTGTTTGCAATTTTAGCTAGATCAATATTTAATCCATAGCCTGCCACGTTTGTTTATTAACCATCTTAAGTCTGAGATAATAAAACAAATGCATAGAGACTAATTATCCAATAATGTAGAGCCTGATTACTGATCCAGCCATAGCTGTCCAATCAGGATCTACACTACTGGCCAATACCTGATCAGTTTGTAATAAGCGGATTAAGAGTTCGAGTACCTCAGGACATTCGAATGAAGTGAGATGAGATGCGATAATTCTGGTCTCTTGGGTGCATGGATGGTTTCAAGGAAGATGCATGGGCTATATTTGAAGTTTTGCAGAAACTTGCAAGAAGATGGATGACTTGGTATTTCAGACTTTGTTGACCCAGTTTTGATTCCATATGAGGCAGAATCAGTGACGTCTTACATGACAGAAAACCAGCCCTCAACACATCATTAAATGCAGAAAGATGTTCATAGCTCCTTATGAATTAAATGAGCTTTCTTGCTAATTGTGTATGAAATGGGTTTTTTTTCCCTGTGAATAATTAAACAGACTGATGTAGTAGAACATGGGTGGCATTGTCATAAAAATATAATGGAAAGATTTTGTGGCTTTCATTTGTTTAATGGCATGCTGCACTGATTGTTTTCCTAAATTGATATATGAAAAAAACAACTTCTGACTTAAAGAGTTAAAATCCTTTTGTTATTAACTTTTATTTCCTCTTACCATAATGAAAAATAAACAAGCAAATAGACATGTGTGTATATCAAATTTCAACAGTGTACCTTTATTAAATACAATACATATTTGAATTATTAGAAATTTAAATTTTATTACATGAAAGGGTTTCAAAAATTGTACATGGTTAGTAATTCACCACACATGTATTACACAATGGTTGTACTTAGAAACTTAATTGTAAGACTAGGTTGGTGTCAACATCCTGAATGGACAAAGTCCCTTCCAGTTAAAACCTATTCTGTCTAGTTTTGCACAGCAGGACAAAATGACAAAATCTCTCAAGTCAATTTTCCAAGGTGGACAAAGTCCCACCATTCCACATTTTGCAACATTTTTTAATTGGTTTGCACAGTTAAGTTTCATAAAATATAATCAAAATAGATGATTTTTTCCTTTTGTAAATCAAACCTTGGTGAGATATTTCAGTTTTATTTATTTATGGGAGTATTTTTTATCTTTTCATCTTGAGACTGTAGCAGACATGTAGAAGACCACTGTTGACTGTATTGTGACTTTCTATTATTCTATTTCTATTACATCGTGACCAGATGATTTTCAGACCACCTGCTTATAAAATAAAGATAAATAAGTTTTATTTGTCAACTGATCCATCGTCATTATTGCCATTACTATGGACATTACAAATATCCTGAAATATCAAATAACTGCCACATTTTCACATTTGTGCTTGATTAGTGATGGCATTTGCTTGAATGTAACAAAAGATGTTTAAATGACTTTTTAATGCTTGTGAATGTTTGCCAATCCATTAGTCAAAGGTCATGTTTTGTTTCACTTTTACATCTCAACATTGTTGACTTTCTTTTTAGTTGCATATGATGATGAAAAAACTCTTGTGTAAAAAAAATATTCTTTATCATTGCATGATAGGCCTCCTGGGAAACCACCATGGAAATATAAGATTCTATAAAAAATCTCAAGTTTTGTTTTTATTGTATGAATTTTGAGTTTTTGGGGGTTAAGCTGTGGCAAAGTGTTTTGTTTCTTGTTGCAAAACTATTTCCATTGTCAATTGAAGAATGTGTAGAATAATACCTACTTTTAAGTTAGTGCCTTATTTATGTCAGGTCATAAATGAATCTTTGCTCTTGTGTAGTGTTGTTGTTAAGCTATAGTTATTAAAGATTGGCATTTATAGCAATACTGACAAATGTTAAAGTGTTTAAATGCTTATTTTTTTAAATGCATATTTTTTTTAAAAAAAATTACCAAATCCCTACAAAAAACCAAGAGAAACTGTCTTAGTTCTTGACCACAAAGCATCACATGCACATATTATACTTGTATTTTCATTTAATTTATAACCTTATAAAAATTTACTCACTAGCTAGTCAGTCCTAAGCCTTTCATATTTTTCTTGTTCACCACAAATAATATTGAGGTGTCATTCAATGCAAAAGAGAAAGATACCTGAGCATGACTGTGGTCAGTAGCTGAGGTGTGAAAACACTGCCACACAGCCATATTAGTAAAATAGTGACCTACGTCAGCACTTAATTGATTCTAAGTTCAGTGATTGTCCTCTTATTGATTGTGATCATTTCATGCATTGTAACTTTAATTCAAACACTATGGGACAAATGATAGGAAATATTATGTATTTGTAATTGCCCATGCACTCATTATATTGCTCTCCTAAATATTGTACTCAACTGTTCTGCTAACAAACGTTTGAATGTTACATCCACACATCTAGCTTTTATATAATTATTGGCTGTATGGATGCAGTAATTAGTAAGATCCCTGCTAGATGGATCTGTGTGGTTAGATTTAAATGTAATTTCCAAAATAAACTTAACCACCTGTCATCAGTTTGAATTATTATTCAATGTGTGCCAATGAGTGTTTGCAATTTTAGCTAGATCAATATTTAATCCATAGCCTGCCACGTTTGTTTATTAACCATCTTAAGTCTGAGATGATACAACAAATGCATAGAGACTAATTAGCCAAAAGTGTAGAGCCTGATTACTGATCCAGCCATAGCTGTCCAATCAGGATCTACACTACTGGCCAATACCTGATCAGATTGTAATAAGCGGATTGAGAGTTCGAGAACCTCAGGACATTCGAATGAAGTGAGATGAGATGCGATAATTCTGGTCTCTTGGGTGCATGGATGGTTTCAAGGAAGATGCATGGGCTATATTTGAAGTTTTGCAGAAACTTGCAAGAAGATGGATGACTTGGTATTTCAGACTTTGTTGACCCAGTTTTGATTCCATATGAGGCAAATAATGATATGATTGTAGCATAACTTTATCCCCATTTATAGCACATTACTAAACCTTTCCAAAAAAATGTTTTTTGTTATTTATAAAAAACAAAAGTGAAATGCCAGTAAATATTGGCTATGTAATAATTAAACTTCTAGAAAATGTCAAGAAATGAATGCATAAATGTAATATTTATTCACGTCTGTGAACTCATTAGCATGATGCTTTTTGTACTTGGTAAAGACGGTTAAATTGTTAAAAACAAAACAACAACAGACAGGATATTCTGTTTATTTAAGAGGCTAGAAAAGTATATATACCATGGTGTGGCCTCACAGACTATAAATATATCTGCAGACTCATCAGCATCATGCTTCTTTGTACTTTTGTATGGATAAATTGTTAAAAAATAAAAGATTTAAGAGGCTAGAAAAGCATATATATATAAGACGGTTTGGCCTCACAGTCGATGTGCAGACTTCTGCATGTAACAGACATTTTACAAACCCTTCGTCATTGCACTTTAAGTTACAATTTATTATTTGTAGCAGTTGATAGCACCTTAAAGTTCAGACAAATGGCAGATTAGACATTACAGAGAGTGTAAATGCCTGCTTACATCACAGTCTTCTATTTATTTAAGGAGTCAGCAACAATTACAGCAGGTTGCTCTGATACATTTGTCACTGTTTTTAAAAGATAAATAATGTGCTGGGGTTTTCATCATTGGCAAAATAGGAGTTAAATAATATGCTAGTCAGGAAAGATTTTAATTATGTTTGGCTTAATACCAGCCAGCCTGATTGAAAACAGTTGAAAATTCAAATATATTGGTTTGGACTTGCAGTGCTGGGAGTTGTCGCCATAACTACTGGTACTTCAAAATGACTTGGTCACTGTTGGTCAAATTGTTACATTTAAAAATAATTACATTATGTTGTACAATGTTGTACTTGAGATGTAATAAATGTATTGCCTGCCTGCCTGCCTGTCTGTCTGATCACTAGAATATATGTGAACAGTTGCTGTCCTTAAAATCTCCCAACTAAGAATTCTGTAGTATGTCTATAAAGTATAAATGACATAAACTATTTACTGACTGGATAGTGACACAATCATTTAAGTACATAACAAGTGCAGATTGTGTGCTTTTTTGTGTCATGTAACTATGAGAAATGGTTGTACATTCATTTTAAATGGTTTGTTCCTGAATATGGCTGTAACATATCATGCTAGGGCCCAATATCAGAAAGGTTTTACCCATGCTATGTAGCAATAACAGCATTAACAGATGGAAATCATCATTATAAAAATTGTTACTTATTAAATTTTTATTTTATGTGCTGTATTGTATTTTTTGGTTTGTTTTGTATAATATTTACAGAGACATTATTAAATTAAATATAGGCCAATACATAAATTATTTGATTGGTTGATGTCCAATTGATTTGCTGACATATAAGCACTGAAATTGACAGTATACCCTGATAGCACCCTTTTTAATGAAATTGTATCAAATAGTTGTATTAACTTAAATAATCAAGTTAATATTTGAGAGTCTTGCAGCTATTTACTAAAATAATCTTTAATTGGTTGACTGAGTACTGACTCTGTTATATGTCCCTGGAAAGTTGTATAGACCTTTCTCTTATGGACTAGGACCAATATGACTGCCTTTGGTCAAATAACTGGGCAAATATAATATCATCCAATTAATACAACTTTATTTGTTATCCAATTACCCTTCTACGCACATGTGACATAATGCCTGTCTAATTCTGTTGCCAGATGTGATGTCATTTCTCTATTACGTTTAACACTAAAAAAAATCAGCCCATTTAGTCCAAGTATAGTAACCTAAGTATTCACATGAAAGACTTGTAAGCTACTAGAACCCCATTGACTTATTCTCATTTATTTTTGAGTCTTATGAAATATAATATTATAAGTGTTCTGAGTGTAAACATTGAAGTTGTTATCCCTATAAAGTATTAGTACATCCTGTTTTGCAGAGTACCACTTAACCCTGCCCTGTTATAGGTCTTTGATCTGTAACCAGTGCCTGTTAGTGGGTTGTTTAATTAAAGAGTCTTTGGATGGATTAGAGGATGCTGTATTTTGTTAATAACCAAAATTAAATTTTATCTTTTCACATTAAAAATGAAAAGGTCTATCAACATATTGCTAGAGACTGGAACTACACTATTTGTATCAACCAAATCTACTTTCATTGCCATACAGACCAGAATTATGTTGGTGTAATATTTAAGAAAATAGTTTCAGTTAAGTGTTGCCAGAACTGCACTGCAGGTAATATAACTAAATATGTGAACACCTGGTTTAAATGCATCAGAAACAGATTCATATTTTTTCCTTTACGTTAAAACAGCTTAAATCACAATTCATTTCATTTTTTTCCCCAGTATATTGATTAAATTTTGTTGTGTGCTACCCTCACTAAAATGTAAACTGATGACTTGACAACATGACAACTATGATAAGCCTTTTTGGAACAAAATTTTCTAAAACTTAAAAAGATTATATATTTATATCCAAAATCACCATTTTGTGCTAATTATAAAATCATTGTGCAATCCCTATATTTGCTGTGAATGCTTGCCATTACTGACTGTAAAATAGCATTATTATTCTCAGTCTATGTGTTCCAACACGCTGACATTTGTTGTCCAATAATTGCTGTAACTACAGCTACAATGGTCTGGGCCACCAGTCCCATCATTATCACTGTGGACACACAGTGAGCCATACGGCCAACACCAGCTGTCACACTATGGTCACCCATGTCATGCTACATGTTGTTCATCACACAACTTTTTATCACTACGCTTAGATATACTGCTAGACTCACCAGCAAATAGTTCAGACAATTCCCAGTAGAAGCTTATATATCATGGTCTAAACCATTTGTCTTATCATAATCAATTTGTTCTTAGCAACCATAATAAACATGACAATTGAAGGGACCATGTCTAGGTTCACCAAATTTGGTGTCAATTTAAAAATATTCAAATCATTGCAAATTGAAATAAAAAAGGAAGATTATTTTGTAACATTGTACCATTCCACATAACTTTTTGTTAAAATTTAAATATCCTGATACGAAAATTAAAAAGATGTAAAAGTTATAATATTGACATAACCTGATCATGCTTTAGTGTCATTTTGTTAGATTTCAGCCCAACTTTCTAATGATAAAGGTTGCTGTGTTCTGAAAGGACATGACTGTGACTTATGGTGAAGATTAACAGAGGGGAGTGTATTTCTCTATTTAATTATAACATAAAACAAGATAAGTCTTCATTCTATTGTACTGTTGGAAGAAAATTGTGTCATAATCCAGGTCACCCATAGAAATAACTTTTTCTAAAAGGACTCCAGAAAATATTAAACATTATAGACCACTTGACTTCATTCCATGTCATGATAGATCACTTGACTTCACTCTAAGACATGATAGACCACTTGACTTCACTCTGAGTCATGATAGATCACTTGACTTCACTCTGAGCCATGATAGATCAATTGACTTCACTCCATGTCATGATAGTTCACTTGACTTCACTCTGAGCCATGATAGATCACTTGACTTCACTCCGAGTCATGAAAGATCACTTGATTTCTCCGAGCCATGATAGATCACTTGACTTCACTCCATGTCATGATAGATCACATGACTTCACTCTGAGTCATGGTAGATCACTTGACTTCACTTCGGGTCATGATAGATCACTTGACTTCACTCCGAGTCATGACAGATCACTTGACTCCACTCTGAGTCATGATAGACCACTTAACTCCACTCTGAATTATGAAAGATCAATTCACTCCACTTTGAGCCATGATAGATCACAAGACTTCAATTTGATCCATGATAGACCACGTGACTTCACTCCGAGTCATGATAGATAACGTGACTTCACTCTGAGTCATGATAGATCACTTGACTTCACTCTAAGTCATGATAGATCACTTGACTCCACTCTGAGTCCTGATAGACCACTTAACTCCACTCTGAATTATGATAGATCAATTCACTCCATTTTGATCCATGATAGATCACAAGACTTCAATTGAAGTCATGATGGACTGCTTAACTTCGCTTGAAGTCATGATAGACCACTTGACTTTACTTGGAGTCAGAAAAGTGTGACAATATAACTTAAACGTTTCCTTGCTGCATATATTTTATAGAACCCTTGATTAGGGGTTATTTCTTTGTGATTTCTCCTTTGTTATACTACATTACAATTATCGCAGATGTGACAGTTTTAATTGACATATAATCAATAATTTGGGGTTTTAATATCATTGGATATATTGATTTATCAGATCATGTTTACTCCTAAATTCTGAAACTTTGACTATTTTCCTCCACCTAAAACTAAGTTATTTATTTTTTGTTTTTTACTTTTTTGCAAATTATTAATAGTATTCTCTTTGTTTATGTGTGTGTTTGTGTGGAAGTTACTAGATTATCTGTTCTATTTCAACTTTGATGTTTTTACAGCCTATTGCATGTATGCTCTATTCTAACTTTGATGTTATTACAGCCTATAACATGTATGCTCTATTCTTACTTTGATGTTATTACAGCCTATTGCATGTATGCATACATGATAAAGCTGGGGATGAGGCCATTAACAGTGCTGAATCACTATTTTCTATTTTTCCCTATTTCAGGTCCGCGTATGAGGGTCGTCACATAATTATTGGCACCTGTGGATTATACACATCAAGGTAATCATTATTTTGTCTTCTTATAGTCTTTCAAAGTGTTTCTAATTAGTGAGTCTTCCCACAAGTACTGCTATATTCTTGTTGCTTACAATAGTGCACATATAATTAGGGAATGTGCTTGTAGACTTAAAGTTTCAGCTGTCTGGCTTAAAACCAGTTTCAGCTGTCTGGCTTGAAACCAGTAGGTCATTTTCTGTGTACCAGTCTGTGTTTAAAGACCCCTTTATTGTGCAATCTGTTGACTTGTATATGTATATGGAGGTATCAATTAAGAACATTTTTATTGAAATAATTATTTAGAATTATATCTAGTAGTACTGAGACAAGTTTGCTATCTATGTAGGAAAATAAAAGACCTCATGTGTATTAATTGGGCCCTCAACAGTACATCAGTGGTGCCATTAGTATTTTAATTTTCAAATTTTTTATACAATTAAATAACAATAGAAACAAAATTAGACTTGCTGAATATTAACTTACTAAATATTAATTAATTTTTTTATTGCTCGTAATATTTACTTCGTATGCATTAAGATAATTATGCAATGTATAAAACATGACAAGAACACACACTTAAATAAATAGTATTCATTCTCTACAGTTAATCCATGTTTTCACCTTGTTTGTGTACATTTTAAATGTTATGATAATTTTATGTTCAAAACAATAAGATTTTTTACTGTATATTGTTGCCAATTATTTGAAAGTACAAGTTAATGTTTTATTAGCAGTGCACATCATTAGGGCATGTGATTTGGATACAGAGAGAGATCTTTAGATTTTGTTGAAATATTAATGGCAATGAGTGGGAATGAAACATACTGCCTATCAATTTGGTTTTTAAATAAATGCTTATTTTGTGTGTACTTATTTTTCATTCAATTTTAAATTACATATACCAATAGAGTTAGTCATGTGTTATGATAAACTTGACTTTTTCTGTTGCGTGTGCTTTAAAAATGGTAGCCAACAGTTTGCCTATATCTAATTGATGTAACAATATCTGGCCTCTTTTTTGTGTGGATTTGTGCATAATTTCTCTAAAAAAACATCATACTTTAGTCTAAGCTTTCTACCATTTTCAATGGTATCTCAACTTTGGGGCAGTAAAACACGTTAATCAACACTTAAAATATTCATTTTTTTTCAAATCTATAAATAAGAACAATCGGGATTTCTGCTAAATATAGACATCGACATCACAGCGGATGACGTGGATGAGCTAAAACTTAATTGGTCACATGGTTTTCTTAGTTTGAAAATAGCTAACTGTGCAGTTTGGCTCAGATAGGAAATACATTTTTGTTGTGATGATTGTGGCATTATGGTACACTTGTAGGACATCAATAAACAGCATTTCGAGATCTGTTCAGATAACAATGGTTTACTATGATGTTGGATGGACATATTTTTGGTCCAAACTGTCAGATTTCACCTTTAAGGCATGGTCACCTTTTTTACATGAAACAGTACTTAGGATCAACAATGTTAAGTGTTATTGAAAAACACAGTGGTCTTTTTATGTATAAAACAATCCTCACTACCATTTAAATAAATTAATATTCTTTTTATTTGCTAAAGTCATGAAAATTAAAAACAAATTGCTCCCCCTTTCCCCAAATTATAAAAAGAATACAACTTTTTATCGTTTATTTTAAATAGCTTGACAGGATACTTGCCTCTTGGTTACATTGTCTCTTCAAATAAAAGTGAGAGGGTGACCTTTACTTACTTCAAAAAGCAATGATATATTGTTTGCTACTTTGTCAAAATAAATTTTCATGCCAAAAAAGGTCATTTATTTATCATATTATGTTTTTTAAAAATTATTCTCTTTAATGTTCTAGATCAATTGTGAGGTTGTAATCATTAGAGAAATACTACAAAAAACTTGCAATGTTCAATATTTTACAAAGGTTTTGGGGTCTTTGTTATTAGTTGATTAGTGTCCTTAAAAGAACAACTTCATTTGATGCTATGTATTAAAAAAGAAACAAATACAATTCTTGTCTCTTTCTCTTTCATAAGACTTCTTGTGAAAAAGAAATCTTTCAAATGAAACTTTATTTTGTCCAACACAATTACCTAGATGTATATAACAATTTGACAGATAAAACTTGACATATTTGTCAATGGCTTGTCAGTGGAGGTATTCCAGTTGTGACAAATGCTTCACCAATCATATTTGACAAATATCATGTTTTACATACTTCCTCCATCCCCTACCTCATCAGAAAGACAAGAACTTTCCAGTGGCAATTGATACAGCCTATAAATATGCAAACTATACAGATTCTAGACTTAATTAAAGGGACGGGCATTCAATCTTTTTTTGGACTTTCTGAAATTACTTTTGTGGGAAATATGGCACAGTGTCTGTGAGGAAGCTTGTGGTTTTCATATTTATTACATTATCCAGCTGATGGATGGAATCTACATTTACATTGTATGGAAATTCTCCCTGAAATGTAGCTGTTTTTGCAGATGAAACCTATCCAAGCTGGCAATTCTAGCCTTTTTCTCCTCTTCATAATTTTTCATCATACCAAGATAATAGTCAGGATTTATTGTCTTTAAGGTCTGCTGACTTTCACGTATTTCACGCATGTGCTTTGCAGTGGGAGATCAAGGCTAGACGCTTTGTTCCTAATGTTTATTAACTACTGTCTTTGGTATTGTTCACAACTTCGCATTTCTCAGACTTTTCTCCGCTTTTCTGCAGTTGTTGTATTTGATGTTCTCTGACTGTTTAATTTTATATTTTATGTGTATACTTGTCATGTTTAATGTTTATACTTGTAATATATATATATATGCATTTTGTATGAGAGAAATCTAGATCAGAATTATTATTTATTTTTGTATGTTTGGGCCACTATATTAGCTAACTGCTCTGGTCAACCTTTAATTTACATTATTACCCAGGGACATTTTAAGGTTTTGCTATGTTTTTTATGTTAAATTTATTTACTCTCAAAGAATTGTGGTGATCCTATTCTTAATAGTGCCATTGTAGTAGATCTACCACTTGAGTTATACTTATTTATAAACATACTCTTATTTAAGCTTAAAGAGTAAATGCGTCATTGTTTGCTGCATTTTTTCAGCCATTTTTTGTGTGTCTATTTAGTCTTTTGTAGAAATTGTTAATTTTCGTTGATTTTATTGATTATTCCCCCTTTCTGTGTTTAAAGACAACCTTTTTTTTGAAGCTGTGTCTTAAAGAATAATAATAATGCTGTTTTGTATGGTACTATGATAAATTGCTTTCATCATGAATTTTTAAGCAAGATAATTTCTTGAATAGTCAAAATATATTTATTTAGTTTTATTATCATTTAGTGAGTTTCTTTTTTTTAAATTAGACGCTGTAAGGCTAAAGATGAAAGCTTTTGACAATATAATGTTTTAAAATACCCAATAATATTTCTACTTTAGTCATATTGATAAATTATGTAAATGGTTTATATGGTATGGCAGAGGTCAAAAACTCTTTCTGTTGACTTTCTTTCCTTAATATTAAATGTCCAAGTTTTAAGACCTTGAGAAACCAGGTTAGTTTATTATTATTATTTAATTACATCCATTGGCCACCCCTATTCAAGCCATATATTGACAGTTTACACAGAACTTATTTAGACACACATAGACATTTCTTAACAATAAGTCCGTGATATGAGAATATATCATGGCCTTTGCAATGTGTTTCCAAGATGTTTTATGTGAAATTGCAGCACTCTGATCCTCCCGCATTATATCATGACCAAAAGGCTCCCCTGGGAGTTAAGAGCTAACACTTGTAATCATGGTGTTTCCCACCATTTTTCATTTAATTTTCAAATTCAACAATCACATGTTGGATGAGTCTTGTTTCTCAATGGTTCTTAATGCATCTGACCTTGGAATGCCAGATCAAGATTATTTTTCGTCCATGGCAAATTTGATTTTGCAAATCACAATTATACACCATGAATTAAAAGAAATTGCCCAAAGTAAATCTGTTGATTTTGGAGACATTGACTTCCTTAAGATTGTATTTTATTATTCACATTTGCTTTAATTTCTTCTTCCTTTTTCCCCTTTGTACTCTGATACCCTTGTTTTGGTCAGGTTTCTACATATTTATACTGTAGTACTCTTTAAAATTCCAGTCTGTGCACAGATATCTCTGTCTAGCTTTTCTCGGCATCCTATCAATGGTTTGAATACTGCTCTGATTTCTGTTTAACTATTTCCATGAAAAAATAACATGTTTTTACTCTGATAGACTCTTTGAATCTTCAGCAATGAAGAGCTACAGACTTATGCACCTGCTTCTCACATAGCAGACCCTCGATCTGGATCAGTGCAAGGCCTGTTCCTGCATGTGTTGATACCCTTATCATAGCATGCATGCCTCTGGAAGATTTGTGTTTAGGTTGTCTCAGGTTCACATCTTGTCTGTCAACACAGAACCAGTCCTTTGTTTCTAGAAGTCTGCCTGTCATCTAGCTAAAGTTGAGACAGGGACCATATGGTGGACCTTTTATTTATTCTTTTCATTTTCTGTCTTCTTTAGGACAAATCTATTGAGGTCAAATGGTCTCATCTATTATGGTCTTATGGTTAAATCTACTATGGTCTTATGGTAACATTATTAGGGTCTTTTGGTCAAGTCAGTTACTGTTATATTTAGACAAGTATCCGGGTAGAATACAAATGTCTGGGTAGAGGACAAATATCTGGATAGAAGACAAATATCTTGGTAGAGGACAAATATTTGGGTAGATGACAAATATCTGGGTAGAGGACAAATATTTGGGTAGAGAACATATATCTGGGTAGAGGACAAATATCTGGGTAGATGACAAATATCTGGGTAGAGAACATATATCTGGGTAGAGGACATATATTTGGGTAGAGGACATACCTCTGGGTAGAGGACAAATCTCTGGGTAGAGGACAAATATCTGGATAGAGGACAAATATCTGGGTAGAGGACAAATATCTGGGTAGAGAATATATATCTGGGTAGAGAACATATATCTGGGTAGAGGACAAATATTTGGGAAGAAGACAGATATCTTGATAGAAGACAATTATCTGGGTAGAGGACAAATATCTGGATAGAAGACAAATATCTGGGTAGAGGACAAATATCTGGATAGAAGACAAATATCTTGGTAGAGGACAAATATCAGGGTAGAAGACAAAAATATGGGTAAAAGACAAATATCTTGGTAGAAGACAAATATGTGGCTAGACAAATATCGAGGTAGAAGACAAATATCGGGGTAGAAGAGAAATATTGGAGTAGAGGACAAATGTCAAGGTAAAAAGACAAATATCTGGGTATAAGACATATACCTGAGTATACCAGCTGTTGCTTCCTTATTCCTTAATACATGTATCTTAATAAACCTGTTTTGATATTAGTCTGAGAAAGTAATAATTGCTAACAATCAAAACATGTAAACTAATATTCTTTTATATTTCAAAAGTTTTATCATGTGTAACATCAATAAGGTTGAAATTCATTTCCATGAGTTGGGATGGGATGGGATTAGCCGGCATTTTTGCCGATACTGCGCAGCGACATTTCTATCATTACAGCACAGGGGCACTTATGAGGTGCCCAGGGACTGAACCCGGCCGGTCCATTATACTGACACCGACGAGTCAGGCGTAATGCTGTCCCCGTAGCCCCGAGCGTTAGGAGGGAAGCCACTACTACCAACTTTAAAGTCTTTGGTATGACCCGGCCGGGGTTCGAACCCACGACCTCCCGATCCGCAAGCCGACGCTCTACCATCTGAGCTATTGCGGCCGGTTTCCATGAGTTGTGATGAACCAAAGTGACCCTGTGTATCTGACCTGCTGTATGTAGATTCTCACTCCTACTGTATCTATAGGTTGGGCTTATCAGTCTCTAATCCAGCTGTGACTGGTCACTCACTGACCAGTGATGTATGAGGTATTAATGGCCGCCCTCTACAGGATATGACTTGTACCAGGGCATGGTGCCTCTAATTGGACAAGTGGGCTCCGCTAATTAGGCACCAGGATACATGGTTTGCATCCCCCATGGCCTTGTCATCAACTGATTGCTGGACCATAATAGCCCAGTTGTCCTACATATAGTCTTATGAAGGCTCATAGGTGCAGGGTTTAAATCTCTAGTCAGACTGATTTCAATCATCTGACGTGCTTAGATAATTAAAAACAATGTTATGGAGCCTATTGTTTTATGTGGCATCAACAATTTTTCATTCATCCAGTGCTTACAAGGATATACACATGAACTTATTATCCAACCATCAGGATAAGTTGAATGGCTTAAGTGTGACATCATGTTGGGTGTTGAGCTACTGTTTAACAGTGTCTAAAAGTTTTAAATTAGTATACAATAAAAAAATGGGGAAAAAACTGATTATGAAGTAACATATTTGCATTTGGACTCAACGGAAGAGGTCAAACTATAAGCAAAATCGTGCCATTCATAGGATATTCTAGGAATGATAAGGTAGAGATGCAGCAACAATGAAGATAAATTTCTCTGTAAAGTCGGGTTTATAGCAGGATCAGTTTGGTTGGTTCAGCCCGGTTGGTTTGACTCAGTTAGTTCAACTTGATTGGTTCAGCTTGGTTTACTTTTCCTAGTAAACTCACAGGGTATTAAACCTGTGGTGGCTGGAGACCCAGGGTGGCCTGTTTATCCCTGATGTGCTGGCAAGGTGTGTTATCTCCACCAGAGCACTGGGAGATAATTGCTCATTAACCCTTGGCCTGCTACCATTGTTAATTACCTTTACTATATAAAGAGTTATTTGTAGGCTATTTTATTCAGAAAAAATATTTATAGAGCCTTAACAGAAGATCATGCAGATCCTGATCAAACAGGCCCCTTTGGGTGCAGGGAGCTTGCTGATCTGGATCTATACTATATGTCTAAGCCTTATCTATTTTTGATTAGCAGATTTAGAGTTAATCTGACCAGATTATGTTCAGATAGCCATGCTTCCTGTGAGCCCCAGGGTAGAACAAGTGCAACCAATACCTAGGAATCACACCTTCCATTGGTCTACAAGGGAGAAAGTTGATCTATCTTGTTTATCATGGGGAAATGTGTTATACTGTCCCAGACAAAAGTATTTAGGTCTGCACACTGATCATTTATTAAAGGAGCCTACAGCCAAATAGTTAGAGTCATTGAGTTAACAATCACCCATCCTCTCCTAACATGGGTTTGAGTCCTGGTTGGGGTGAAAAACTTTATCTTAGGGTAGTCAATATATTCAGTTTTCTTCATCAAAAGCTTGATTGGCTCATCTGTCATTAGCTGTTTTAATAAAAGAATCAAGATTTGTTTTACACCCACCTAGTTCTGATAGACAATTGCACATTGTTCCTTCTATCATTTTTAATAGTTTGCGCAGAATTGATTTAAACTCAGCAGTTGTGGCACCCGAACTGACTCCTTGCTGTAATGAAGCATCTATTGGATTCACCAGTTTGATTCTTATGGCTCCCAATAGAATGCTTCAAATCCATCTGTTATTTATCCAAGATGCAGACTTACACAAAAACTAAAAAAGATTCATCAATGTCAACTTGGTTAAGCATAATGTGTTCACTTGATATATAATAGAATTGGCTCTTGTAAAGTAAAATAGCACTCATGAAAGAAGAATAGCTTTCAGAATGTGTTTGGTATTGGAAGGTAGTGCTGGTTCCTAGAATCATTTAACCCTTGTCCTGCTTCCCTCGCTCATAACCTGTTATAGTCTTATTGTCTAACAGCTACATGCTAAGGTAAGAAGACATTTTGTGAGAGAATGAGCAGCCAGAAATATGGATCTTTATCTGTCAGTTCCAGAGAACTATTGTCTGATCTGGATCTACACTATTCTACACTATGTTCCTAGGCCAGATCAATGTCATGCCTGGTAGGGCAAGTGATAACTGCAACTTATGCAATGGAATACTGCAAAAAATCAGCTATTTTGGCTAACTTGTGACACTGGAAACAATTAAGGGGGGTAATACAATTAGGAGAGGTGCCAGGGCATTAATTGGCAATTAGTCGGTAAGAAACATGTCAGAAATGGCTCCATGCAGATTGAGACTAAGAGGTGAGATTGAGAGAGCAATTACAAAAATAATGTGAACCTTGATACATGCCAGTCCATTGAAGTTCTATGAGGTTATAGGGATATGTACCAATAAAGAGATACTCATGACTTCTAAAAACTAAATGCATAATAACCTTAAGAGATACTTTTATTAAAATAACAATTGTTTGATCATTTAAAAGATAGAACACTCATTCCAAAGTGATTTTTAAAACTTAAGCATACAGTCTTTAACTACATTCACACTATTAAAAAGAATTAGAATAAAGTGTGATTAAAAACATGCCTTATAGATAAATTTTTTTTAATCCAGTTTAATCACAATACTGCCATATGGGCCTATAAAATGTGTTTTACATCTCCCATTGGCTCTATAGTTGGGTGGGGGTAAAATTATCTGTCACTTTGTGATAGATAGCTATCCAATTACTGGTACTGGTTCTGCTGCCAATTAGTGTTACAGGGATGCTGGGTAATCATTGCCTCTGTCCCCATTTGTCATTGGAGGTCAACCTCCTTATTATCCTCTTCTCCCACTTCTGTAACATCTGTGGTTGAGGTTTTTTAAATGTGGTTATAAATTAAAGGATCCCATGTTCGAGCTCCAGTCAATAGGATGCAGTCCTTGGACAAGATTTTTCCCATCACAGTGCCCTTTATACATACACACTTGAGTAAAGTAAACATCATGTGGATGCAGCAGGTCTTGTAAATACAGTCTCAGAATACAGGTATTATTGACATCACTTTTAACTTCTCATTAGGGCTATCACTTAAACAATATAGATTTAACCTTAGCTCACTCCATTTGTTTATAACCAAGACTAATTCTAAGTGATCTTCTTAGATTGACATGTAAAGGGGCCGAAACATATTGCTCAAGATTCACAAGGAAACAGTGCAGATCCTGATCAGACAACGCCAGGGTGTAGGCAGATCTGGATCTATCCTATTTGTCTATATCATTTTAATATACACAAAGCAAGGTAAGGGATAAATATTTATACCTTGAGAGATTGAGGAACAATGAACAAAACAAACTTTGACCTTGACAGATTGTTGGAAGGTACGTGTTTTGGGGCTGTGCTAAACATATTTTATGGATACTTGATTATGGAAAGGTTTTATTCCATAATACTGACATGGCAGTAGAAAAAAGTCTATATAATTATCATCAACTATTACCATTGTAATAAACTCATATCAATATATGCCTGTGAGACATTAAAACCTGACATCCATTGGTACAAGGAGCTATGTATAACTAATGTATAAATAATGATCTATCAGAGAATTCCTAGCATTTTATTTTCGTGGATTTCTGAAGAGCCCTTTCAATAAATTCTTGTCACATACCTCTTGCCCCATATTTCATCGGATTGTTCTTAATTTAGAGCCCTTTTTTGGCACCATAGGGGTTCAAGGAGATGGTGTAATGTTTCAAATATGCAAATTACCTTGATGGTGGCAAGATTTTTTTTCTTGTAGATCAAATCTCACAAGACATTTCCCTTTTTAATCTTATTCCCTATGCCTCATTGGCTGTTTAAGTAACGTTGCCAGATTGTTTGAGCGTTGATGGACATTTTATGCTAATGTCCAATGAGACAGCTTCTGCCAGGAATTGCATGGACAATCATTTGGTTTTTTGTCTTAGGTAACAAATTGATTTTTGACTCTGTTGAGGCGATGATTGTGTATGGGCATCAAATGTTAGTCATGTCACAGAATCATTTATTTTTCAATCTATTCTCACAGAAAACACCTCTGATAATGCATCTTATTTGCAGTATTGTCCATGGACAGAATTGGGGATTATTGCAGGGATCATGTTTGACTTCTTTCTCAGCTTTGCCAGAAATTGGTGCTCACACTTTAATGGATAATGTCGCTCTGGTTAAATCAGGCACTGCACACTTTTCAAACACAGTAATGAAACAATTGGACTAACTTGCATTCTGCTCAAGCAGGTTTTGCTTGCTTCCTTCATTGATAGAACTTTTGACGATTAATTAAGCCCTCCAAATTGGTGATTCTTTCAGTTTACAGCATTCCTGTGCTAGGCTTACCAGTTAATGCATGGTCATTAATAACATTCAGAACCACTGTAACAGGTCAGTTGACTCATCTGTCTGAAAGTCAATAGGCACAAGGTCTGTTTTTATACATCACAACACAGTTATAGTCATTATAGGGCATTCCAGCTATTTCAGTAGAAAAAAGACTCCTGACAAATGTCTGGGTAGAATAACTGGTGCACTGCAGGTCCGCAGGAAGACCTTCCTACATTAAGTTCTTCACTTGGTAGTCTTAGCCACACAGTGAGAGGCTAAGCAGTCAGGAGGTTGTCAACTTGGTGGCTCTTACACCACACCATGGCACCCTGTTTGAATCCTGCATTTTTAGGCAAGACCTTGCTCACAAGTCATCAGCTTTTAATCTAAGGTGTATGGTTTTAACGGCGGTGCCAATGATTGAGTTGATACATTAGTAATTCAGAAACTTTAATACTGCTCACTGTATAGGTTCAAGACCTAGTTGGGACAGTGTACTGGTTGTTCTTACCTGAAACTTTATTTATCAAAGAGAAAAAATGTAGAAATTCCCAGTATAAAAGAGGAACTGACTGACTATAGCTTAGATTGTGTCAAATGATTAGGTATGCCATCATGCCTTCATATTGGCTATATGAACCAATACCACTGGCCAGCAATCACAGAGAATGGGAAGAGATAACAGATGTATAGCCATGCATGTAAATCAACACTATTTATCAGTCCTAACAGCCCATAAAACTTGCCCTCAAAAATGCATTAGCTAAATGTATCTTTAATATGATAGTCAAAAACCAGGGGACTGATATGTCCTCAATGCTTGGCCATGATTTATATGGGCTGTGCTAAAAAGTAATTCAGGACTTTGATAGTATCTGGTCTCTCTGGTATAGAGCCATCTGTAACTGGGGCTGCTAGTAATGTGCTTCCCTTAACAGCCTTGTTAAGGTGGACCATGCATGTCATTTACTAAATGCTGGATTACCTGCTTTAAGGCACAAATAATGCAAGAGATGTTCAGCTTTTGTTACAGAAGGCTCCATGTTTCATCTCAGGCTGAAATCAAAGCTTAGTATTTTCACTCGGTTTGTTGGGTTAGTTCCTTTTGTGGTTGGCCAGGTACTCTCATGTTTGTCTGGTGGGGATGCTGTTAGTAGTGCCAGCTTTGTTGTATGAGGGCAGCTGCCATATTCAACATGGATGTGGCTATCAGTGAAAGGTCTCATTAAAGAGATAGGGAGGGCAAGATGGGGAATCAATGCCTTGTTCCATCTAGATATCTTTTTCACATGCCACTTTTGTAACCTACTGTATGGTTATTAGTGGTTCTATACACACACACACACATGCATGCCCGCACGTGCGCGCACGCATGGGCACACACACACACCAATGTGCATGTACACACACACCCGCGCACACACACATGCTCACACATACATGTATATGCCTGTCTGGCATGGTTTAGAATTTTTTTATTCTTTATTTGAAACAATAAAGTCCAAACTTTTTTCAGCTGGAAGGTCTTTAGATCTTGAATGCATTTGAATTAAATACTTTATGTCTGCATTTAAAGAATAATAACACATATGATCATTTGTTCATGTAGTTTAAACTTATTTGTCAGTTTAAGAAACTGCTTTTTGCATACAAGTCCAGAAATTAATTATTACTGGTATTCATTTCAAAGCAGAAATCTTTCAGCATGCTCATACAAAAGCATGTTTTGTGGATGTCCATGTCATTCAGAAGCTTTATTGATGTCATCGGAGACACAGAGAATCATGATTTTTGTTGATTTGCATCTTTCAGAGGCTTGATTGTAGCCCTTTGACCTCCCAGGAAGTTGCTGTCAACACAAGGTATGCTGGGCAGAGAGCTTTGACAGGGATTGCTGTTTTCCCAGAGCTGTGTGTTTGTCTTGGCCACTGGCACCCCACCTTGGTACTCCACCATAGTCTACCAGTGTGTGGTGGTTCAGGCATGGTGTTGTGGTCAACTAGTGGTCAGAGAGGTCAAATAAACATCACTTAAACCAAAATAGTTCTTTCGAGGAAAGTATATATGTAAATATTTGTATGCCCAGTTAACCCTTTGCCTTCTAGCTTTCTTAAATAACCAGACTAAATTTCTAATTATTTTTTCACACTTCTGTGTTAAGGTAAAAAATTTAATTGAGCAATATTTCGCAGCGAAAAGATGTATCAATTAAAAGATGTTTAATGACGGAGCAGCAAAGAGTATCAATTATGATTTGCATCTACACTTTTTTCCTTAACCTAAGCAATGTGTGCACAGCAGGCTTCAGTTAAAGAGGGGTATTTTGCATGCAGCAGTCATTTTTTCTGCTTGAGATAATTATTGTATTTTTTTCATATCAAATTTAATGCATTAATCAACAGACTAGGTTGTTTGAAGATAAGGCAGATACTATAGACAGCCATTGAATATTGACTTTTTGTTGAATGAAGTTTTCATTAGTAAGGTTTTGTCAAAAAAGTCTTATTTTTAGGTATATAATATTTTTGCAATAAGTAATATGCATAAAGTTTTCACTGACACCTGGTTTAACAGTATTTCAGTTATCTGGAGATGGTGTCCACTTGAAGCAGTTATAGTGTTGCCTTCACTGTGTATAGCATGTTTGTTTACTGGGTTTATCGTCCCACCAACAGTATTTCAGTTATCTGGAGACGGTGTCCATTTGAAGCAGATATAGTGCTGCCTTCACTGTGTATAGCATGTCATGAACACCTGGCATGATACCACACCCAGTCACATTATCCTGACACCGGGCCAACCAGTCATGGAACTACCCTCATATTTGCTTGAGGGTTAGCAAGGGAGCTATACCACTACCATTTTTAACGACTTTGGTATGTCGCGGCCCGGGATCGAACCCGGGGCCTCCCGTACCTGGAGCGGACGCTCTACCGATTGCGCTACCAGGTCCGGTCACAATGATTATGTTATAAATAAAGCCTGTTATGGATAAGGAAAACTTACGAGGGATGGTAAAGATAAGATTCCAGAATAAATTGATTTTAATTGCCAAAAGTCTTTTTTTATTCACTGTTTTAAAAGTCAGTACCAAGTTACTGCTATACACAGATACCAACTTTACAATTTAAGACAATGAGTGTCTACAGTGTGACACAAAGTATTTCCATGTATTTCTATGATTTGATGTAAAACAAAAGGATGTTAAACTAATAAAAAAGCCAGTCACAGAACAATATCATCAAATGTTAAAATCAATATGTTCAGTATGTAGATGCAATGATGAAATGCTACACTGAATGATCTGTGAATTTACAATAACATAAACAGCAAATGGTCAATTTTAAATTGGTTTGTGTAACAAATCACAAAGTATTGTATGTTAAAACATTGAATTATGGAAGAGATTGGCAATAGATATAAAACCAGGAATGGAGCTTTTGTAACAGCTCTTTAATTTCTGTATGGTTGCTCATTAGTTTACAATAAAGTTTCATTCCACAAAATACCAAAAAAAAAGCAATATTCATATTTTTTTATAAAACATCCTTCTTTAGTCAACAAAGATCTCATTAAATTTCTTTAGACTAAATGTCGACCTTCTCCATGTTGAACATTTTTTCACTCACAAAGTTTAGACATACATTCTTCTTGGACATGCTACCTGAGGCACATTATAGCAAAAAATAGAATCAAACATATGTACTGTCTGACAGCATTTATTGTTATTTCTAGCAAGCAATGTCAGACTATATTTCAGAAATATCCACCTATAAATTGTATTATTGTTCATTCGAAGAGAAACCTCAAAATGCCAGGGGTGCAGTGGGTTGTAACTGCCTGCGGGACAAATCAGGAACATGTCTGGTGTCAAGGGTACATATTGATGGCAGTCTTAAGGCGGCTTGCGACAGAATATGATTTCCAGGCTAATGAATTGGAGAAATATCTGTTAAAATGTCCTGAATGTTTATAGACAGGCTTATTTGTTCTGGAGATGAAAAGGAAAAATTATATTCAGCCAACAGTCCTTATATCTCAGCATAGTATATCAGACATGTATAATACTATGTGACAAGTGGTAGAATAATTCTATTTTGGATAATAATTTATGTTCCTAAGACAAGAAATACCAGTACTTTTAACATTATGAATACAATATATTTCATATTGTCATAAACTTACTTTTTACTATTTTAGGTTTAATTACATTATATAAGCTAACTTTCAGTTTTAAAGCCATATTACTGAAAATGTTATATACTTGCTGAAAACAGTTCAAAACAAGATATAAATCACAAAAAAATGACCAAAACTTGTAATTGATCCCACATCGGGTAGAGAGATAAGTGCCAGTTGAAGCCTGTCAAGTTCATAACAGGTTATGTTGAAATTGAAATGGGAATATTGTGCCAATCACAATATATAATAAAAACTACATAAAACAATATTTTACAAAGACTCAATATCACAGTCAGTAGAGCACTGAAGAGCCATACAGGAGATTCCAGTTGTAAACTTCTACATAAACCAAGCATTGTTTATTGTTGGTTTTATCGTATTTGGTTTTATTGTATTTTTATCTTTTTCTTCTTTTTTATATTGACATATCTGAATTTCATCAACAAATAAGTTTTTTGTTGATAAATTGCACAATTTTCTGAAAATATTAAGTATTATATTAAAACCACAGTCCATTTAAAACATTACGGCTTTAAGGTCATCTTCTTGAATACCAATGCAAGCAGAATGTCTGTGAGAAGAACCTACAGTGTTATAAATGAGGAACAATAAGCCAGCAATGGTGAAAGCAATTTTCAGCAAACTGTGTTAAACAAAGCATGGCCATGTAACAACAAAGGGTTGAGGAACAACTGGAGAGGCTTGAACACATTGAGCCTGAGTGGCAGCCATGATTGATGTCTTGTGTCATCTGGTCTCTGCTCAGTCTAACACACAATCACTGGAACTAACATAGTTTTCTGCCCCTGTCCCTTCTAATTCAATTCCAGTGCCTGTTACTTTAACTTGATTGTTCATGTTTCTATTATATCTGCAGCATTTACACTTATAATTATCAGACTTTGGAATGTTCACAATATTTCCAGGAAGAATGGTTAGCAAGTGCACTTTCCTGAATGATAACAAGCTCTTAGCTAGCTAAGCATGATTTAATCAGGCTTAAACCAATTGTGGAAATCTTAATCAGAAAGCTACTGATGGCTGTTCTCTGATCAGGTTTTACACTAAGTGCTGTCGATGTATATCTTATCTCTGCTCTATGTTGTTAACATATGACTGGGAATTAATTTATTTAACAAAAAAGCAGGTCAAGGGATAAATAAATGTCTTAAGACAGAGTCACATTTCAAAGGTCCAGTGCCCAAGAGAACTCTTAATCCATTGTGAACCCATTGCCTGGGTCTCACACAGAGACTCTCACAGTCACAGCTGGGGAATTATTTTCTTTCTACAAGTTTAAGGGTTACAGTCCTTATGGGGCCCAAATGTTTGAAATTACATTAACTCCAGGTCAATAGGGTAATGGGGAAATTCTTTAAGTATTAAACAATAAAATGTGAAAAGTATAACGGGCATTTAATTGAGTTAAATCTGTCCGACCTTGAAAATGTCCAAGAATATTTTAGTTCATGGTTGTTTGGGTATAGGCGTCAACAGTCTGCTTAAACCTTTAGCATTCAGCCTGCATGGCACCAATAGATCTGGCTAAGTCAAATAGTGTTGATCTTGTTCAGCCACTTCTTACCAGGTCTAATCACGACTTGCTGATAAGTCTCTAGCAGGACATCTTGTTGCCGGTGGATGAAGTTTGGTTCAAATAACTAAGAATTTAGGATGGTTAATAAATAACTACAATATATAGCAAACAAGGTAACCTTTAGGGTGTACCAGTCAACAGTCTTTCAGCTCTTAGGCTTAGCAACATGGTAAGACATTGGTGTTCTTGAATACTTTTTCTACCAAATTATGTAGCCTTATGATGTATTACAGTTCTATTGTGTCCTAGAGATGTTCTCTGCCACTTACAATCACCATAAAGATGTCTACTAATACACGGTAGATGTACCAGAAAAATGAATGTTGCTAATAAAGTCTACCTGCAATGATTTATGTAAAATGCTCAATTTAACTTATTTTAGTGCTTGATTTCTACTATTTTTATTTAACAACTTCTGGAATGATTGACCTTTAGATTTTATTTACCTTTATACTGGAATATATCCTCATTGTTGCAGTGAAAAATGGAACTAATTAAAAATATTTACAACCTGGGACAATTAACATCTTGAGCTAGTTCAACAGGGTTCATACAAGGAAATCTGGAAATCCTGGAAAAGTTTCAATTTTAAAAGGATTTTTACCAGACATGGAAAATGTATGGAAAACAATATGCTAGGAGAAAAGATCTGAAAAAGGTCTGGAAAAACAATTATAAAAGAATCACACCACCCACAAAATACTCTATAACTTCAAATTCAGATAATTATCATCACAGTTTTTTTAAATAATAAATATGAATAAAGAGAAAAGAATTTATTCAGCCCTTTAATTGCTAGAAACACCATTTATTCCAGAAGCATTAAACAAATCTCACCCTAAAGGTGTTTCCAGCAAGAACAAGATTCAGCAAATGTGAGCATACATCATCTACGTTGGTAAAGGACTGTTTTGTTCGCTACATTAAACTTTAATTACTAACATTTGTGAGACTAGTATATATTAACAGACTATATTGCCCCTGAGTTCATTTCACTTAATACTCACAGTGTTTTTCTAAAACCAGGCCTCTACCACTGTGACAAGAACCATCATTGTTCTGGCAATATGACATAGATTAATTTCCAATCCTGCACAGAATGGCCATTCTGTGTACACAGTAACCAGAGGGTCATAACCCAGCTGGAGGTTCATCTTTAACATCAACCAAATGTCCATTAAAATGTTATTTTTCTAAACTTTAACCTCAGGTAGCTCCCCAAGAATCTTGCTGAAATCACTTTTGTTTTTCAGTTTCAGTAATGTCTCCATACCACAGTTTACTCTAATACATTACAGGTTATCATGATGACTTTATAATCAGCCACAACATTTGGTAAGATTTTCAAGAGAAAAATGTGTTTAGATAGTAAATTTGCTATTTAATGTGTGTTTTAGCTAAAGTCTAGTATCACTGAATGGAGGAAATATTTAAATGATTAAATACTTATGACAGGTTTAATGTAAACAAATATTTGTATTGAACCAATTATTTGCATGGTTACGTTGTAACGACTTAGGGTATGTTTGTATGTTTTAATATTTGTGCACTCATGTTTAAAAAGTTTTAAAAAGATCTAACAAAGATGTCTATTGGGAAAAGAATACTAATCAGTGTTTTTTCCATTTCTTGTCTGTTTAAAATTTAAAAATTGACAACACCCATGTCAATATACTTGTGTCACATCTGTGTACAATTCTCAAACAAATACTATATTTTAGCACACAGTCATGTATGTCAGTGGTTATTGGGTCTCCAGTCACTCCTTGTCAGTCAATGGTCTCTAAGTTCCCAGGCATGTGGTGCTGCCATCAGTTAACCTGTCAGAAACTAGATCTTGACAAAGTACCCCCATCATGGATATTGCAGCTAAATTTAGCTCTCCTTGAAAAAGAAAAATCTTTTCTCTCCGCAACACATTAATGCTTGCTTTAAAAATGTTCTCCCTTGATAGCATCTCCTTAACAGATTATGGTTTTAATGCTTTCATCTGCAGGCTGAATGTCAACAATGTGATCAATATGAAATGCATTTTTTTGTTATAGGACTTTTTCAGGCCTATTGTAGTATAATGCACTCGCACCAAATAATTCCTGTTTGAGTGACTTGGTTTGCTGGCTGGTTTTTGTTGCTGCCCTCTTTATCTGCCAGAAAAAAAATGAGGGCAGATAGAAATGCACCTAAAATGTGTTTTTTCTCTGTGTTTTTAAGTGCATACTTCAGATAAGAGAAATTTAAAGATTCATCTGTGTTCCAGAGAATCAAAAGAGAGAGGCTGATCTGATTGGCCTGATTCTCAATCAGACTTATGTATATTTATGACAACCTTTTATAATATTCTTTGTGACAATCCCAATAAACACCAATAAAATGTTATTTTGAAGAGAAAAAAAAGAATAGCTTAAACAATACTCTTGATGCTTTTATTCCACACACAGACCATCCATCCAGTGAATCACTAAAAATTGGTAAATAAAATAATGCATAGTTAAATTATAATCAATTTGTGAAGTCTTAACTTTGTATAAATTTATAGTCTTACTTTAATTGAGCACTAGTGAATTTGTGGCAAAAGTTTTAAGCCTATGATCCAAAACTCCAGTTTCAAATAATCCAAAAATATGTTTGTGGAGCATTATTAGGCATCGATCAAACCTGACATTTGATCAACTCAAAGGCATTTATTCTGTATTCTTGTAAATGGTAGTGTTCATGCAATATTCCAATCAACCAACATCTTCAAAGTTTACCCAGAAAATTTGAAAAATAGTAGAGATTGGTTGCTGGTACAATGTATGCTTGAAACATTAACTGTACCTATTGTTTATGTTTGGGATATGACTGTCGCCTTCTGCAGATAATTGAGACATTTGTTGCTTCTACTACTTATGTTTGGGACATTTGTTGCTAAATTGACTGCTGATATTTGAGACATTTGTTGCTTCTTCTGCTGATGTTTGGAACATTTGTTGCTTCTACTGCTGATGTTTGGGACATTTGTTGCTTCTACTGCTGATGTTTGGAACATTTGTTGCTTCTTCTGCTGATGTTTGGAACATTTGTTGCTTCTTCTGATGATGTTTAGAACATTTGTTGCTTATTCTGCTGATGTTTGGAACATTTGTTGCTTCTTCTGCTGATGTTTGGAACATTTGTTGCTTCTTCTGCTGATGTTTGGAACATTTGTTGCTTCTAATGCTGATGTTTGGAAAATTTATTGCTTCTTCTGCTGATGTTTGGAACATTTGTTGCTTCTTCTGCTGATGCTTGGAACATTTGTTCCTTCTACTGCTGATGTTTGGAACATTTGTTGCTTCTTCTGCTGATGTTTGGAAAATTTGTTGCACCTACTGCTGATATTTGGAACATTTGTTGCTTCTTCTGCTGATGTTTGGAACATTTGTTGCTTCTACTGCTGATGTTTGGAACATTTGTTGCTTCTTCTGCTGATATTTGGAACATTTGTTGCTAAATCGACTGCTGATATTTGGAACATTTGTTGCTTCTTCTGCTGATATTTGGAACATTTGTTGCACCTACTGCTGATGTTTGGGACATTTGTTGCACCTAGTACTGATGTTTGGGACATTTGTTGCACCTAGTACTGATGTTTAAGACATTTGTTGCACCTAGTACTGATGTTTGAGACATTTGTTGCACCTAGTACTGATATTTGGGACATTTGTTGCACCTACTGCTGATGTTTGGGACATTTGTTGCACCTTGTACTGATGTTTAAGACATTTGTTGCACATAGTACTGATGTTTGGAACATTTGTTGCACCTAGTACTGATGTTTAAGACATTTGTTGCACATAGTACTGATGTTTGGAACATTTGTTGCACCTAGTACTGATGTTTGGGACATTTGTTGCGCCTAGTACTGATGTTTGGGACATTTGTTGCACCTAGTACTGATGTTTGGGACATTTGTTGCACCTAGTACTGATGTTTGGGACATTTGTTGCACCTAGTACTGATATTTGGGACATTTGTTGCACCTTGTACTTATGTTTGGGACATTTGTTGCACCTTGTACTGATGTTTGGGCCATTTGTTGCACCTAGTACTGATATTTGGGACATTTGTTGCACCTACTGCTGATGTTTGGGACATTTGTTGCACCTTGTACTGATGTTTGGGACATTTGTTGCTTCTTCTGATGCTGTTTTGGAAATGTGTTGGTGCTGTGGAAGTTTATGATTCATGTTGCTAATTCTGTATTCTACCCAGTTTCTCTGTGGTTGGATCTCTTGATGCTGACAACAATTGAAATAGTTGCTCTAACGAACTTTAGTTCAGTCACATATTGAAAAAATGCCAAAAAATAAATTGACTAATGAACTCTCTTGAACATGCCATTTTCTTGGTGCTGGGCCTTGTTAAAATTCCTTGCAGCTAGCAGAGAAAGCTGTCAGACAAGTGGGAAGAATGGAAACAGTGATAAAGGGACATGCTACAGTCAAGTGTGGAGATATTATGTGGAGTATGGTCAGAGCAGATGATGATTGTCTTGGTGCTATCATTTTATCGAAACTAAAGCAATACTCATATGAAGACAAAACCTGGAATGAGTTATGCTACATGTAACTAAGGACAATAACTTAGGCATAACTGCACCTTACAGCTGCTTTGTAGTTCGTTTTTGGCTAAAGTTATTTTTGTTCATTTTTTAGAAAAGATAGATAAATCTTTGTTCTTATATGCAGGAAATTTGACTGCCTTTAAAGAGACAAAATATATATTTGCACTGTAGTACTAAAAGTTATATTGGTAAATTAAATTTTTTGTAAAATAATATTAACCACTAAAATAATTTTAATACATTATAAGTCCAGCAACCATGAACTACATTGTATAATTATATGTTCAATGCTAGTCTTCATTTAAGTAAATGTGACAATTTAACAATAGAATAAAAAAAAACACTAATAATTGTGTTATTCTTTTTAAACTAGTCTAAATTACTTCATTAAATGCAGTGTTTAACTTTAACCTGTAATAACTGTGTGTAACCATTAATGGTTGGGTTTTATCAACCAAATTATATAAATTTCAGTTTATTTCTTAACCATTGTAACAAGAGATACTAAATTGTAATGAATCACAGTGAATATGTAGCCTAGGGGAAGAAGCAAGTGCTGTATTGCCACTAATTTGTAAGTTGTTGCTATGTAAAATGAATGGTTTCCTTGGATATGCTGACTGTTTCCTTGTTCCCCACTCACCCAATTATCATTCGTCCGGACATATTTATGGCCCTTGCATTATAGAAGGCTTAGCTTAATTGCTACATTTCAAAATAGCCCATAATAAAAGTTTGTTAGACTATTTACAAAGCTTTCTAGTCAACAGAGCTGAGACTCCACAGCCAATAGTGTAGATATTAATCATATAGCTGAGTAGGAGATCTCTGATCTAGATCAACACTATGTACTCTCAGCCTTCACAAGGTGTATTTAGTGGTCTTAAACTTGATATCTCCTTAATTGTTTCACCTACAAGCAGAAATCTTTAGTCCTAATTGCATCTTACTGTTGTAAATTAAATTTATTTCAGCAATAATAGGACAAATATTTGATAGAATTTATTTCTTTTTTAGAAATTTTTCAATGAATTAGTAGATAGTATATTAAATCTCTTCAGCCAGGGAAAAGTCATTCAAAAAGTAAGTGGAAAAAATATGGAAAAAAAGTTAATTTAATTGAAAAATTCACATTTTAAGCAATAATTCAAATCTCTTATAAAATTGTGTATAAAGCTAGACATACCACTCCTTGATAAAATTCAGTTATTTTCATAAACTCAAAATAGGTGCCTGGAAAATTCAAGGAGAGTTGAAAATTCAGAGAGAACATCATGTAGGCATGCTTAAATTCAATGACATGCTGTAAAAGTCCAAAATGATAGATAGATGTATGGAAAATTTGGGAATTAAGGGCTCATTGTGTATGTTTCATTTGTACAAAAAGACATAAAGTCTACTTGGCAGGAGATCGATTGAAAACTGAGTGGGTCCTCTATATTGTAAAGGAAGTGCACTTGACTGAATGGCCGTGACCCTTTGAAGGTAGTGACCCTGTGGCCCCAACAATACACAGTGATTGTCCCTCACATGATGTCCCATTCAGGCAGTCTTTAATTCCACTGCTATCACTTCCGATCAGAAATCCATGAACAAAAATGTCATTTACTACCGCTGAGGGTAGCTTCAGCCCCCACACTTTCTCCCGCTCCTGTTAATTTCTTATTATTGTATGTTGCTCTAATCACATTCACTTGTATGTGACGGGGAGATTAATACAATTGGAGCGTTTTTGTGTCTGAGCTGATGTGGACGTTCCAACATTCCTTCACCGTATTGTGAATAAATTCTTCCTATTATTAAAGTAGCAAAACAAATTGGTACAAGAAACTGTTGAGTATGGGTCCTTGATTTGAACAATTTATAACGGTGGAAAACTAATCAACAGCATCATGGTGAGAAAGACCGGACTTTGTTGTAGGATTTGTTGGCCAAGTGATCGATCTTGACAGTCAATCTGAGAGGAAGCAATAATCCACATGCTCCAACCAATTGCACCCTCATGTTAACCGATGCATTTCATTTAGAAAATGTTTAAGACAAATTCGCCAAGTAAATGGGAAAGTATTACTACTATTGGTTTTCATCCCTCCTTCAATACATCGTATAAGCCATGGCAAGATTTCCATTTGTCATCATAGGAATTTATACCATCAGTGCTGATTGAATAGGGGAAATATTGAAAAACTAGAAAAACATATCGACATCATAAATTCATGAATTATTTTCTTCAGCATTAAAAGTATTGTTTTGATTACAATTTTGATGATCAATGTTGAATATTCTTTATTATTAATATTATTATTATTATTATTAATTTTTAATTTGATTATAATTAATTAATTATTATTATTATTATTATTATTATTTTAATTTTATTATTATTAATTTTATTAATTATTAATAAATCCATTAAATTGATGGTTAAAATAAGTTTTGTTCCCACAAGTCTATAAAGATCATCCTCTCAGATCCATCCTAAGCCAGCTAAGCCAGTATAGACCTCTTATAGATGCTCTGCCCCACATATATTATTGATACATCCCTTTTGAGGCTTTTGCTACAATTAATTTAATAGAGAAGTGCTGCATTGTAGATAGGATAATTTGTAGGAATATCATGGGTTACTGAAAGATAACTAATTTCTTTTTGTGGCATTAAATACCATTGCAACAAATACACTTAATATTTTATTGTGCATGTGGCAAAATGTCCCAGTTTGTTGTTTTATAATTGCTTATAATTGTCCGTAGAATTCATTCTGCAGAAATATCTGGCGCTGTGACAGAGGTTGTATCAGTTAGAGATCTTTGGTGTGTTTTGTATTGAAATACATATAAATGTACATTGTATTTCATAATAATTATGTTTCATCCTGAGATATTAAAATCATTGCTACACTCACTCATATAATTATATGTCTTCACTCCCACATATAAACATAATGTGTTCCTAGAAAACAGGTTTGTACTGAATGTATGGCATTGAGTTGGCTATTTTGTGCCTGTGACAGAGGGTAGATCAAATCCTAACCTTAGTCAAAACAAACATTAACAACTTAAACATATAGCAAAGAGTGCTATTTATTTCGTCTGAGCAACAACAAATAATAACAGAACAATAATCATTGAAATATACTACATTGATGCAACTTCCATCTGCAAACTTTTAAAAAGCCCAAATAGATTTTCAAATCTCATCTGGAAATGCCATTTTCAAAATACATAATTATGCACATTAAATATTCGGACGAATGTTCTAGATAGGTGAGCTCGCCCAGGAGCAACAAGCAAAAATACAAGTGTAAAAATCTGGAAACCCATACCTTATCTGTCAAGTGCACCACCTTTGGCTTAAAGCTTAGCTAAGTAGAACATGAGAATAATGCTTCAATTAAAACATTTTTGATACTGTTTCCTTTCTACAAATCCATATAAAAGCTATAAACGTGCAATAAATTTGGATGTTTACAGCATGGCAGCTTGCGTAGAACTGACCAACGTATCTAAACCTCATGATTATTCCCGCTACAAACCAACTTGTCACTTACAGTCACATGACCTACATGGCTCAATGAATTGCTCATTGTTTATTTAACACTATACTCCATAACGTGCAGAACTATTAATAATAGAAAGGGCATTCATTTGTTCTTGGATCGTTTTCTTCATTGTGTTATTTTGTTATTGTTTCAGAAAAGATCATCTTCAATAAAATCCACACATCTTATGGTTGATTAACTACAGAGAAAACAACCCAAATAAGTTGGTTATCTTTTTGTCAAGCTAATGTGTGAAAGCTTTTTAGAACCAACATCATGGCCCAACTTGTATGTATCAGGTTATGACAGTTAAGTGATTTTCCTGTTCAGGCTGAAATGATTCTCTCAGGTTTTGATCCTGAGCTTAAAATCTAAGTTAACATGATCTACATTAGGGACTTGGCCAGTACCGTTGATCTGGGGGAGGCCATGCAATTGGAGTCACTAATGTATACAGTTCTGCAATTGGCGCAAAAAAAAAAAAAAAAAAAAAAAAAAAAAAAATCTGCCTAGATTTCGTCACTGTTGTAAAGTGCATGTTCTGTATGAAATATGCATTCAGGTCTAATGTATGAAACTCTGTATCTTTGTATTGAGGGATGAATGTGTGAACATGTACAGCTGTTAAGTATGTTTGTTGTTCATCGTTCAGCTAACAATCGTCCAAAGATGAGTTCTCTTACAGCTACCGTAAAGTTTTATATATAAGACGCACACAAAGATAAGACGCACCCCCTTTTCGAGGTCTAGAATCAAGGAAAAAAGCAAATTCTCAAAGACAAGACGCATCCCCGATTCACTAATCCATCTGGCCGCCATTACGAAATTCCCGCGTCGCCGCATCGCTCGATTTGACTCGAGGGAACATGTTCCAATTGTTCCGTAAATCGGTGTTTGCGCCGAGTGCTTATTATTCTCTAAGTGTCTTGAATAATACGTCGCGACTGTTTGCCTAGTGAGACCGTGTGTATTGTGTTACGTCATGACACTCTACCCCAATATATCGTTTACACGCCAGACAGGATATTCTCGCGGCTATCCCAGCCCTACACATGAGAGAACATCCTGTTTCACGCGGCAGCATGTCATAAAATTAAGTTCTCGACACATGGGACAAACACACAAATGACATTTAAAATAACAATTAAAGGCTTTTATATGTTCATTTTCACACCATGCTATTTAAGTGACCGCTTACCAACAAATTAGTTCTATGCACCTTTGTAATTACTTACGGATAATGGACGATCTATTAACATCCAAAAGAGGTGTGAAAACTTGTCTGCGCAAATAGCCGATGCACATTTTATTGTTGTTAAGTGGGTTTTTAATTTCAACTTAAAATTTATTCGTAGTTAACATTTAAAATAAAACAAATTTCAATTCAAAATTGATCAATTGAATAATACCATATAACTTAGACGATGATAATAACAGCGTCGTCAATGAATATGCCCGTTCCACTAAAACTCAATAACCGTTTCCGGATTATGAAACTTCGCCGATTTTGTTAGAATAAATTAATATTTATGCAAATATCTATTGCATATTGTTGTTTTATGTATACAAAAACGAATTTAAATGTCTCTTTTTATGTTTAATGTCAAATTTTAGGTAAAAACAACGTAACCTTTCCCTTAAAATAGCACAATACAGTTGTCTATGGCCGATACTATCGGCGATATTCTCTGCGGTCGGATTAGTCTAAGGGTCAATTTTGGTCTGGGAAAAAAGGGGAAAACTTAAATTCGCATGTATAAGACGCACCCCCCACTTTTTTTATCATCATTTGGGGCAAAAAACTGCGTCTTATCTATAAAACTTTACGGTAATATGCACTGTTGACAGTTACCAGTATGTCCATTTTTTTTATCAAACAACCAAATAAGTTAGTGTTGTCAGAAAAGATCTGGTAATGTATTGTTTATTGATGTCCTACATCTTTGTATAGAGTAAGCATAACACCCTGTCATTGTTAGAAACATGTATTACCTGTCTGAACCATGTCATATGATCATCTGGGTAATCTGCTGTCAGGTCTATTTATAGCCGAAATCCCTTGCTGTGCTTAGTTTAATATTTAAAAAACTACAACACCTACATTAAGAGGTATTTCTTCAAGGTCTGCTCTGTTTTATTATTGTGATGGTGTTCAAAATCATCTTTACTTTGACTTAAGTAACTTTGTCCAAAAAATAGATAAGATAATGTTACATATACTTAATGTTATATATACGTAATATGTTAGATTATTGGTAGATACCATCTTTAAATGGACTGTAATAAGGGGAACTGTTTAATGCTGTATGTCAACACATTTTTCAAAAAAAATATTTTTTTTTGTTTCCATTTAACAATCTTAGCAGGCACCTCAGACCAAATGTTTAGTTGCTGATTCACAGGGCCTCTGACTGTCACTGCAGGGGTTCAAGTCTTGGTCAGGGTGAGAAATTTCATTTGGAACATTTTTTACCTGGTCTGTGGGGTGCCAGTGTTGCAGACATTGGTCTGATGTCTTTCTATGCCAATAAAAGAATTATTTAAAAAACTGTGACATGAGAAGCATTACAATAATCTTTTCAACTTTATAACCTAGATGTATACACCATTGTAGCAAAATTTTAATCTTACAGTGCATTGATATTACTTATATTATTTGATATTATTTTGCATAAATTGCCTTTTGTATATTTGAGATAAAGTAAGTAATTAAGCAAGATTTAACCTTCTTAAAATTTGATTAAACCTTGATGGCAGTAAATGTTAAACAAATTACTGATTCTATCCCTTGCATAATGTCTGCATAAACAACTGGAAGCTGAACAGGAATGCCAAAGATAAGCAACATAGAGACAATTTGTTGGAGATATAATGAAAATGTATGCTTGATTTAGACTAAAACACAAATAAATGTTATCACATTTACATTAAAACTTAGTTTTATGTTGTACATAATACAGAAATAAAGCTGTATGCTGTTTCAATGCTGAAGCTTGTAAATACATGAACAAATGAACAACTATGTATAAAGCAAAGCAAGCACTTTTTCAAGCAGAAACATGCCAGAATATGAGAAAAAAAAACATAATATAATTAAACTGAATGTATTTTTGTAATTACATTATCAAACTGTTTCTGGAAGCAGCCCTATTTGGCTTTTACACTGCAATCAAAACCATCAAACTATTTCTGGAAGCAACTCGGTTAGCCTTTTACACCCTGTTCCCTTTAACACTGGAATCAAAACCATCAAACTATTTCTGGAAGCAACTCGGTTGCCTTTTACACCCTGTTCCCTTTAACACTGGAATCAAAACCATTAAAATATTTATTGAAGCAATTCTGTTGCATTTTACACCCTGTTCCCTTTAACACTGGAATCAAAACCATTAAACTATTTATTGAAGCAATTCTGTTGCCTTTTACACCCTGTTGCCTTTTACACTCGAATCAAAACCATCAACCTATTTCTGGAAGCAATCTTGTTGCCTTTTACACTCGAATCAAAACCATCAACCTATTTTTGGAAGCAATCTTGTTGCCTTTTACACTGGAATCAAAACCATAAACCTATTTTTGGAAGCAATCTTGTTGCCTTTTACACTGGAATCAAAGCCATCAAACTATTTCTGGAAGCAACCCTGTTGGCTTTTACTGTGCAGTTTTATTGCGATTCCGACTTTGAAGAAATTTGTGACCATTTTAATATGAAACTTAAAATTAACAAAAGCACACCATTGAACATAATATATTGAAACAAAACCTTTTTACTGTGAACAGTGTACAAAACTAGGTTTCACTTGTAAGTAAGTATAAATATCTCTACTGGAAAGAACCTATGGCAGTATTATTAACATGATCATAAATCATAACAGAAAGTCATTCTTCTTTCTGTTCTGTCTTAGAGGTGCAAATTGTCATAATACTTCTGCCATATATTGCCTTTAAGCCTGCCATGTTCAAATTGATCAGACTTACGCAAAAGTTGTAGATACGGAAAAAGACAAATCCTGTTGAGAGCAATCTGATCAGGATCTGCACTATTTGCCACATTTTTCTTAAATTCATATTGTTAACTATACATAAAGTTATTAGAAAATCAGTAAGAATTAAGTATTGGTTATTAACAAATATAGCATGCTAAGGACTAAGGTAGTGGCCAATTAAAGTTGCCTCTATAATAACACCTCCACATCTGCAGTGTTCTGAGACCTACTGGTCCTGATGAATATGGATATTGGATACACAAAGGGATAAGAACGGAGGGGTTCTGTATACTGACATCCTCTCAGATAATTATATGCTAGGAAGTTATAGCTCCAACCAATAAAATCAAATTAATGTTATCTAAGATTCTCTTGAATAATTTCTTCTTTTTTTATAAGTAGATTAAAGTATATCATTTAAGATGATAAGATAGTGTAAAAATAACATTTGCTTTGTAAATTAGTGTTGACAACATTTAATCTTCTATAATTAATCAGTATAGAGTTTTGAGCCTGTATTCATCCCACATGTTTCGTTTTTCATGACATTTTTTAACATATTTGGGTAAAAGCTTCCTTTATTTGTCAGCACTCCCAGAGTATTTGTGATGCATATCGACCTATGAAGCAGATTTGCACTCTGTTCTGGGAATAATGTTGTTATCCCTTCCATTTCTCATTTTATTGAAAGCGGAAATTTGCTGGAAAATGAAGGCATGCATGGATATTTTGTTTTGTCCAGTCCTCATCCCATATTTCTGAAGAAATGTTACTAATATGCATTTTAAGCAGATGTAGCTGTAATTTGATTTGCATATAGTGTCGCTATATCATAGTATTTGTGTTTAATTGCATGCGACTTAAATGAGGCAAAAAATGTCTCTGGTTGAGATACGGGTATGCACAATGAGGATTAGAAAGTTCTAGTAAATAATTGAAAGGGGCATCTCTTTTGTTAAGATGACAAGAATTAACAGCACATGTCCCCTGTTGTTAGCATTTTCATAATCCATAAGACAACATCACTGTGACTACACATCAATATTCCCATAGGCACACAGCATCTTTTCAGTTTTGTCATCTTGTGGACAAAAATATAACAGATTTATGTCAAATGATATTGTACTAAAAGAAGTCATGACTAATGGTTATTGTACTAAGTGTCTCTAAGTGTATATGTTTAAAGAACAGTATCATGACATCCTGCCCTCCTTCTTGTGTAATTGTTAATATAGCATTTGCTTTGGGTCACTGTCTCATTGTAGTCTGCCATTATTTCATGGTTCTGTGTCTTATCCCTTATCCCTGCTAGATTTATTAATGCTCCATATTTTGTCTATAGAGCACATTTGACTGACCAGTCAGCCACTTTCAACTCCTTGGACCCACAACCTCTTGGCTCATGTCCTATAGTGACATGAAACATGTAACTAATGTAAGGGGGTCCTTCAGCCTAGCTGCACTACTTGGACCCACAACCTCTTGGCTCAAGTCCTACAGTCACATGAAACATGTAACTTATGTAAGGGGGTCCTTCAGCCTAGCTGCACTACATGGACCCACAACCTCTTGGCTCAAGTCCTACAGTCACATGAAACATGTAACTTATGTAAGGGGGTCCTTCAGCCTAGCTGCACTACTTGGACCCACAACCTCTTGGCTCAAGTCCTATAGTGACATGAAACATGTAACTAATGTAAGGGGGTCCTTCAGCCTAGCTGCACTACTTGGACCCACAACCTCTTGGCTCAAGTCCTACAGTCACATGAAACATGTAACTTATGTAAGGGGGTCCTTCAGCCTAGCTGCACTACATGGACCCACAACCTCTTGGCTCAAGTCCTATAGTCACATGAAACATGTAACTAATGTAAGGGGGTCCTTCAGCCTAGCTGCACTACATGGACCCACAACCTCTTGGCTCAAGTCCTACAGTCACATGAAACATGTAACTTATGTAAGGGGGTCCTTCAGCCTAGCTGCACTACATGGACCCACAACCTCTTGGCTCAAGTCCTACAGTCACATGAAACATGTAACTTATGTAAGGGGGTCCTTCAGCCTAGCTGCACTACATGGACCCACAACCTCTTGGCTCAAGTCCTATAGTCACATGAAACATGTAACTTATGTAAGGGGGTCCTTCAGCCTAGCTGCACTACATGGACCCACAACCTCTTGGCTCAAGTCCTACAGTCACATGAAACATGTAACTAATGTAAGGGGGTCCTTCAGCCTAGCTGCACTACATGGACTGTTTTACTTAGACATTATCTTGAACTAAGAACTAAGTATGGACTGCTGACCTGCAGTGCACCAATGATTCTAACGAGACATGTCAGGGGTCTAGATATTGTTATAATGAATATACTTTTGTCACTGCAGGTATTTCAGAAACAAAAACAAAACAAAATCAAAGTGTTTGTTTCAGATGCTGTTAATTATGCATACCTGCATGTTTGTCTGGTATTAAGTGAGCAGCTGTCAGTACCAGCATAGTGAAGACATCTTCTGATCCTTTGTTTTGACAAGGACCCAAGAACTCCACACCAGCAAAATAATGAACTGACTCCAATGTACTGAAGACGTGTTTGGTTTGGTTTCTTGTGGTGTGACTCCAATTTATGTAAATGATAGATCCTTAATTGAAGTGTCAAAAAAGTTAATCACTTTAAAACAACAGTGGGTTCGTTGCTCTTTGAAGGTTAGTGGAGAATGAAATTGATCATTGGTGGAGCAAATCTGTGTGACAGGACAGAACCCAGTGCTGGACAACATTTGGAGGACTGGTAGTGTTGCCTTCACCTTCCATTGTACGACTGTTATTATGATCAGTAACTGTTGTTCAGTTATTACTCACAATGATGGTTGAGGAATGATAGTATTGTTTTTGTACATCATCAAAAATTAGCATTATAAATTAACAATTATTTTGTGATATTATCATTGGGAATGTATTTAATAATATTTTCCTTTGTTTGTTGGAAAATGGATAGTGATTTGCAGTTATTTTATGCATTTTCTTGCCATTTTAATGTGTTTTGTGGCAAATTTTTCAAAATTGGTAATTTCAGTAATAGATTGCTTTTCTGATGTCATAAATTTTAGAATGCTTTTGAAAAATTCTTCAAACTGGCAAGGACTTTTTTTCTTAAATGTCAGAGAAAGTCATCTAGGTGTGTAACCACCATCTTAGGTTTTACCGAGTCTTGGGGCTACGTTCCGTTTGACAAACTTTATTCACATTTTGGAAGATAAGAAGCCCAGTTTTTGCCTCATTACTTCACTAACAGACTGGGGATAGATATCTCCTGATAGCATCTTGTAACTGGTGGCAAAGTGTAATCTTAGAATGATGTCACCTTAACTGAGTTATAATTAGGAAAAATGGCTTTCTTCAGTCCTTGCCAAGTTGTGGGATACCCTAATTATGTGCCAAGAAAAAGCTACTGCTTTTTATCATTGTAACCTGAGATTATGTTAAAATAGTAGAATTGGTTAATTCTGTTAAACATTAGCTTTCTAGTTGTCTGTCAATTACAAGAGTGTATTGTAGGTAAAGCTATTTATTTCTATGCATGTAAACTGTCTTTGTGTAGAGGTTCATTAAGGAAAGCATTAAGATATATGGAATGCACATATGCTGGTATTAATATCAAATAAATGTCAATTCATAGTTGTCATCAATATCTCGAAATAAGTGTTTATGATCCGCTAACTCAGTTAAGGCAGCATTTTATCTGCCTCAAGTACATGTAGGAACAATCTCAGAATTACTAAAAGACTGTGTTAAATCTTTGCTCAATTGTTATGAATGTATGGGTGAATAGTGAAGCTCAAGCTTCATGTGTAGCCTTCTAATCATCATTTACAATGGTTGCTGCTAAATCTCTGGCAGTATGTCTCTTGTTACCTTAGCAGAAGACAAGATGTTGGTTGAAGTTGTTAAAAAAAATCTAGGATTTAGATTTGGTTTTTAATAAATATTTCAGGCTTTTTTTGTTAAGCAGCTCGCAATTTGATCTTTGCCTTGGACCAGGTTAGGTCTGGAAGCCTCTTGTTGTAAGACAACTTTAAGTTATAAGCTAAGGGTGGCTATGTACTAAAGAACAAAAACAATTAATATTGTTGTTTATGTTTCAGACTTCTACTATGTCAACCAAGAACCTAACTGGATGACCATCGTACCACTTGCTATGGAAATGAGCACAACACCTAACTCGTTCAAACCTGTGGCCAGTGCACCACGTATGGGAGGGCGTGACAAGGGCAGCAGCAAGACCTACAGTTCCTCTGAGGATGACTTCCATTCGGATGATAACCTTCGACCCTATGAGGAGGTTAAGACTGCTCATCAAGACAAGAAACTGGATGGCCTCGGTAAGTACGGAGCTAGAAAAACTACTTGTATATAGCTGTGCCTTTGATAGAAAAAATACCAGTAACATCCTGGTCAGATAAGTTCTACTACATTGGTTTTGAATATTAGATAAACACTTAATGGCTTTTGCTTTGTAAAATGTAACACAAGAACTTCCTGACCAGACCGTTTTACACTTTATTAGTTTCATAATATAGAGAATGTATCATCTTTGCATCAAAAAGAGATGATCCTGATCACCATCTTATTCTTTACTTGTTTTAAGTAAGAGAGAAAGTATCACCAATACAGGTATATAGATGAACAATTACTGAGTACTTCCTGAACATTCATGCTCTCATTGATTTGTTTAAATTTGTATCCATTTAAAATTACTTGGTTTCAATGTTTTGCAAGGGCATATGATTGTTGAGAATTGTGTTCATGCTACAGCTAAGGATGTTTTCTGCATGTACAAATACACCCTCCAAACAAAAGAAGATGATACATCTTGAAGTTTGAATTTTGTTCTTTTTTCATGTGCATAAATGTTTGTTAACAAATTCAATAAAATGACCAAATGATCATGATGCTGTCCCGCCTTTCAATATTTTAATGTTGTTATGGTTTTGTCACTTATATATGCATATTCTTGACCCCATAATCTTGTTATTTAAATAACAACAGTTAAATAAGGGAATTAAACAGAATAAAATATTCTGCAACACATTATAAAAGTCACGTATACATGTTCAAAGGTTAGCCACTCCATTACATTCAATCTAAACCCGTTAGCTTTGGTTTTCAATCATATTCTATAAAGGCAAAATAATCTTTCAAGCAAAGATAAAAGATCGTCACATGTGATCAGTGACACTTTATACATAACAAAACCTTTTGTACCAACAAATTGTTATGTACCTATTAATGTAAATACTTTTGTGGAACATGATAATGTCACTCAGAACACAAACAAGGAAATGGCCCATCAACTCTTAACAGACTAATCATGTATTGATTCTGCTTAGGCAAAAAGTTAAGATCCAGATCAGCCAACCTTTCACTGCGTGTGTTCAAGTCCTGTTTTGAGAGAAGGTCATAATGTGGGTTTGTCTTTCAAATGACCTGCGGTGCACCGGTAGTTCTACCGATACATTTGTCTAGTGTCCTTTTCTACCAAAATAGCTGGACGACAGGCACTAAATTGATCTTAATTGGTATCTGCAATGTATTTCAAAATCAAAACGAACAAAAACGTTATCAATTACTTCAACTTCATGTGACATAAAACCAGTGGAGTTTCATACCACTTTCATCACTTTCATGGCATTAATGATAATAACCCAAACTGGTTTTTATCAAAAATAAGATTTTTTTTCCCGATAAGCTCAAAACCAATTTTATTGTAACTGTTAGAAACTACATTAGGGTCATAGTCACATTTAATCATGAAATGCCTTGTAGAACCACAGTCAGCTTTGAATTTTTATTAGTTTCATAGTGATTCTTTTGGTTAATACCCGTTTGATTAATAAAAAAGTGCAAGGCTATTTAAGTCAATTTAATTGTGTATATTTTTTTCTCCTAAATGTTATAACACCATATGTGAAATACAACACCTTTATCTAGAATCATTCAAAAAGATCCAATGAAATTCTTTAGAATTCATAGATAAATCCTTATATTTTGTCTTAAACACAAAATGTTCATCGACAATTTGTATGTATGATAACAGGCCTATGCATTCCCTTAAGGTAGATTGTGTACAATGCTCCCTGAATTAGAACTGTAATTGGAACAATGATTTTCCTATTTGTTGAGTTTACCCTGTAGGGAAATTGTCATCTTTCAATTGCTATGTATAAAACTATAATCATGCAGCTCTTTATCCCCAGTCCTCTGGTATAGGTTTACAATGTCAATGTTTTCATTAGCTCTTAAACTGCAGCATTTGCTAATAAACCTTACTCTGTTCATAAACCACACAATAATAATAGACCATACTCTGGTAATAAACACTACTTTGTTGATAAACCATACTCTGATAAAAAGACAAAAAACAACAACATATTGATGGATAAACCGTACTCTGTTAATAAACTATACTGTAATAATAAACCTTACTCTTGTAATAAACAATACTTTGTTAATAAACCATACTGTCAGTTAACTAAATGCTTTTAATTAACCATAAATTGTTAATAATACTCTGTTTATGAACCATACTTTGTTAATTAACCAAACCCAATTCTTAGATTGGTGATTGTAAGTGCATGTACATGCAAATAAAGCTATACTGATAAAGACTAAGCTGCAAATGGTATAGATCTAGATCTGCAATCTTTGGCCAGGTCCATTTATGCCCGACCGCCAAACAGATAAAATTACTTGTCACATGTCTGAGAGCTCTGAACAAATTTTACATCTAATAGATAAAATATAAATATTGTATGTAATGGAGAAAGATCTTACAATCTTGATGCCTAGATTGTTGACTTTGAGTCTTACAACTATCTGCATTATCTTATCTTGGCCATGTTATATATTAATTGTTTGCATCACAAGCTCAAATTTCTGTTGGCCTAATTGTGATGACTGGGATGATCAGATTTAACATTTTACCTGCAAGATCAATTAAATGTTTAGTTAAATTTCATGTTGTAATAGGCACAAAATGGATCTTAGCTGTCTTGCATAACGTTTCTCAATTCATCAGTCCTATTACACATAGGATAATAAAAGTATTATGGGAAAACATATATAGCACATTATTGTTCTTCTGCTCTTGATGATGGCACAAATTCTTGTCATTGTGATGAGACAAGTCATATACCAGACAGAGATCAATTAATTAAATTGACACTACTGCGCCATTCATACAACTAAAAATGAAAACATGAAGCCATGAAAGTGATTAATTTGTGGTTTTTCTGTCTCCATTTTATCCTTAAATACCCAAGTTAAGCATACATGCATAAGAACAATCATCCTTTAAAATACTGGTAGATATTTTTAATTTAAAAAAAGGGTATACATTTTGAGTTATGGGTTATCTTCATCTCTGTTGGGAGATTGTATGATACCACTGGGCTGTCTGTCTAATGATATTAGGTCTATTTGCCCTTCATAATTCATCTTTTACATATTGTTCAATTTCCCATGTTGTAGTCCTTGTGTGTCAGACTTTCATCATTAGTTGATTGTCTTACCTCTTGGCCTACTGAGCACAGATTGTTCAGACTGTTGAGGCAATAAGGTGTAGAACCAGCACAACTAGCTCCCTCTGGGGAGCAGGGGCTGTCAGCTCAGAATCTACACTTGTTATTTATGGGTTACAGTCTCATTTAGTAATGTGTCTCTTTCCATTTAGTTGCTCAGATTGTGTAATAGTCAATAACAAAAAGAGCAGGAATAGCCTTCATGCTAGTCTTGCCATACCAATATTTCACTATTTTTCTCCTCTGTTCATCCTCTAACAGAGCCTGATAGCATATTACTTCATTCCAGTGTCCGTGACGTGTAATACTCAGCAATTTTTGTCTCCACAGTTGTGGCATAATTACTCTGCACGATAAAACATCTCCTATGACCCTTCTATCCAGTCCCTTGTCACACACTTCACACCATCATATCTCATGTGTCCTTGTCTGTGTTCAGATTTGACAGCAATTTTACAGCAATTTGGCTCACCCATATAACCCAAGCCTCGGTTGTGTCATTTCTCTAGGATGAATAGCTTTCTGCCTAACTCACTTTTCATGGTAGGGTTTCTTTTTCCCTGGTGATAAAATCATGTTGAGAAACAAAATATTATTGTCAACATCAGCAGATTGGAATAACAATTAAAAGCAACCATTGTCACATTGAGATAGTTTTTGTTTTGTAATGTGAGACTTTCCTGTTTGTTAAACAGGATTGGTATTTGATTTGAACAAATTAAGCTCTGCCTCACAAATATTTGTACAATGGTCACATAATACAAGATGTGCTGAACTGTTTTAATAAAGTGTACATCCTACAAGGTTCAAACAGTTATAATAAAATAATCTTTTAAAGATAAAGTCTTGTTTTTATCTTCATTTACTACATTTTACAACCAACACCGTCTCTTTTTCTGGTGATGCTGTAAATTCTTTTTTCCTTATTGGACAAATAAATGTGAAATTCTGCCCATGATACATGCAGCTACAGCTCTTTCTACTCTCACATCCTAAAGGTGTAATTGACAGGTTTTAGCAGAATCAAAGACCTTCAAGAGCAAGTAGGATGGACGAGAAATTAAAATGCATAGCACTCCCTGCAAAACTAGCATCAAACTGTGATTTAATTTTCAATCAATTTCATTTAAGGCACTGAGGAATTTTCAAGCATGCCATGAAGCAACAAGTTTTCTTTGAGTCAAATTTGGTGTGGGGTTACCTTTGTTGTATGCAGACAGCAAATTTGTGCAATTTAGTTGTCAAAGTAATTCTGATACATTGCTTGGGGTTGTCGTAAGTTATGCTTGTGACTGATTAGTAATTTTGTGCAAGTTATTTTTTTTTTTAAGTTATCAAAGGATTTCTACCACTTGTCTGTGTCTTCAGCTTCAAGAAAATTGATTCTAATTCATATCACACTTCAGATTTGATATTTTTTTTTTTAGTTTTTAATTAAATGCATCTTCCCGCAGTATCATCTGATTGATCCTCTTAATTACCATGTGGTTGTTTAACATGTTACATTCTTTTTGATGATTTGAAGCTGACAATTCTGACACTGTATGATGTATTCCACAAAAAAATAAACTTACAGATATTTAAAAAACAGAGCAATTATTGAAATACTTTCAAAGTAATTATCAAAGGAACTATTGATATTCTTTATAAAATATTTTTCTACTTTTTAATTACACTAGTGAGTGTTGTTAAATGTTTTAAATGTTTTTGAAATTTAAATGTTTATTTTATAACATTTACAAAATCAAACTTTATTTTTCAAGTAACTAAAAAGCTAGCACAAATATATTTCTACAGGAGCTTTTAAAGAGTTTATTGAACAGGACTGCTACAGCTTCAAGAGAAAATGATAAACCATCCTGTTTCTGTTAAGACTGTAGGAAGCAAAGAAGATAAATTGAACTAAAACAGTTTTGTCGTAAACAAATGAATACAATTTCATCTCAAAGACTACAGAAAAATGTCACTTTGCTTGATAATGGTTGAAATATTCATGATATTTTAAGCACTGTCTGACAAGACAACAAATATATTATACTTCCATTCAAGTTAAACTAGATGTTGATGTAAAAAGTATTCATTGATACAGACACTATGCTGGTATTTGCAAACAGGTTCCTTGCTATAGATCTGATGTGATATACAAGTGTATGTTACAAGCTTAACATTTTGATTTGCTATAAAGTTAAAGTTTACTTTATGTATTTAACCCAACATCAATATGAAAATGTTCACATTCTTGGCACCTTTGCCCAACAGTGCCTGTAGTCACTAATGTGTAACGAACCCAGGCCCATCAACACATGGGTTCATATTCCTTATAAGGACAAAAGATTTATCAGAGGAGACCCCTCCCTGTAGTTGTGCCCAGATACTGTTGTGTACCCAGGGTTTTTCTTCACCAATCATAGCTGGACATCTTCCTAACCTCTGTTATTATTATGCTCTATAAAGATTCTTGGTTTGCAATACAGAATAATTTTACTGCCAATCAAAAACTTAATTGGACATGTATTTACTATCTCATTTACATTTGTATTAAAGTCAGGAGTTATAACCTGAATATAGCTTTGTTCAGAGATTGTTTAATGTTGGCCATTCTTGTGCACAAGCCACTAATAAACCGTTATCTCTGATATCTACAAAAATCAGAATGCTATTCAAGAATTCTTCAGTCTGGTAACATTAAGTATTTCTTTCACTAAATTCTTTATTACTGCATTATTCTACCTTACCGGCACTTATCATTTTCCTGTTAATAAGATAATATTTATATTTTTTTATTATTAATAAATTGATATAGAATTACCAACAATGGTTTGGTTTAGAGTTCTGGCTATCCTGGAGTATGTTTATTCAATTTAGGCACCATATCAAGTTCTCTGAGTAGAGTTTCTCCCGAGGGTTTGGCCTCCATAGGAAAATGTTATCTCTAAGCCTGCTAAACAGACTTGATCTAGCAAATTATGTAGACCCAGATCAGCCAGCTCCATGCTTGGACCTGTTTTAGAAAGGTGACTCCTCTCTTTCCTGTTGATTCCTAAGCAATATGTTTAGACACCTTTTCTTGCAGATGTTAGAAGATAAATAAGAATTAGTATGGTCTGTACACAAACTACAGCATGGTAAGGAATGTACACAAACTACAGCATGTTAAGAAAATAAGTATGACATGTAAAGGAATGAGTATGGCCTGTACACAAACTACAGCATGGTAAGAAAATAAGTATGACATGTAAAGGAATGAGTATGGCCTGTACACAAACTACAGCATGGTAAGAAAATAAGTATGACATGTAAAGGAATGAGTATGGCCTGTACACAAACTACAGCATGGTAAGAAAATAAGTATGACATGTAAAGGAATGAGTATGGCCTGTACACAAACTACAGCATGTTAAGAAAATAAGTATGACATGTAAAGGAATTAGTATGGTCTGTACACAAACTACAGCATGGTAAGAAAATAAGTATGACATGTAAAGGAATGAGTATGGCCTGTACACAAACTACAGCATGTTAAGGAATTAGTATGACATGTAAAGGAATGAGTATGGCCTGTATATAAACTACAGCATGCTAAGGAATGAGTATGGCCTGTACACAAACTACAGCATGATAAGGAATGAGTATGGCCTGTACACAAACTACAGCATGTTAAGAAATTAGTATGGCCTGTACACAAACTACAGCATGTTAACGAATGAGTATGGTCTGTACACAAACTACAGCATGTTAAGGAATGCGTATGGCCTGTACACAAACTATAGCATGTTAACGAATGAGTATGGCCTGTACACAAACTATAGCATGTTAACAAATGAGTATGGCCTGTACACAAACTACAGCATGTTAAGGAATGCGTATGGTCTGCACACAAACTATAGCATGTTAACGAATGAGTATGGCCTGTACACAAACTACAGCATGATAAGGAATGAGTATGGTCTGCACACAAACTACAGCATGATAAGGAATGAGTATGGCCTGTACACAAACTACAGCATGATAAGGAATGAGTATGGCCTGTATACAAACTACAGCATGATAAGGAATGAGTATGGTCTGCACACAAACTACAGCAGGGTAAGGTTTATTATTGACCTACTTGAGAATGCTTCATGCTTGAATGACTTGGCCACTTATACTGCGACATGCAAAGGAAGTCGTCAAAATGGAACTTCACGCAGCTAAAAGCAATCTGACAGATTCATCTTGTTTTCACTATGTTGTGACTTGCTCTTCTTTTGGAGAAGAAATGCGATGGCATGACATTAAAGTCAGTTTGCATGGTTTTAAGAGGTTAGGATTTTGTTAGGTAGATTAAAGTGTTTTCTAGAGATTGGCTGAAATATCTTCAGAGCTCAGTACTGGATTTTGTTACAAAATAAATAGTTTGAAGAGCATCTAGTTGGCATCAATGTTTGTTACCAGAACTACAATGCTACATGACTTTTTGTAGTGCTGTCAGACTAACAGTTCAAAGCAAACATTATTATAATCTGTTGTTTCCTTTCTATTTTTTAAACAAACTGTTTCTGAGTAAACAGTAGTCTGATTGAGTTTTTAATATTGTACTTTATTGAAATTGTCTTTTCTTTTTCTTAAAAACCATTTGAATTATATGATGGTTTTATGGTCCCAAACCAACAACACTCGATGTTATAAAAGCATAAATAAAACTTTCTAGTTTGAACCCAAGACTTACTTAGAATTTGTTTTAATCATTTTTATCAATTGAGTCACCGAGAGGTTACCAAATCTTATCTATCATATGAAATGATCAAACCTAGGTAAGTAGTGTGAGATCCAGATCAGCAGCCTATGTCAGGTGTTTTCTCATTGATCAACATCTTTACCATTGGCTCCCAAAAAATATGTCAAGGGTCCTAAGCATGTAGATAAATGAAGAAAGTTAACAGAATGTTAGAATTATAAAATGAAACACATCATGGCAAGGGTTTATGTGGATGGATTAGAAACTTAACAAGAATTGGAGTGAGCGTGCCCAGTCACAAAAGTCTGTTTATGTGTGTGTTATGAGATGTTAGGGAGAAATTAATAAATGTTCCTCACACAATCAGTGAACCAGTGGGGATAATAAAACAGACGCTGAAATGTTTCGTAAATAATTCCACCAGCATAACAATTGGGTAATAAATCTGGACAAACAAAATCTGGTGGGTTTTAGCTGTGTTTGATAACATTTTATACAGCTTGGACTATCAACAAGACTCCAGTGGTCGTATAAATATGCTAATGACAATAAACTCAGCATATTGGTCAGCGATAATTAGGTTCTTCTAGCATAATCTTAAGTATGGGATGATAGCACATTTGGCTCTTTCTACAAATAAGCACTTTGAAAGCTTTATCTATGATGGTTCTTATAACAAAGTTATTTTCTTGTTAAATGTGTTTTATTGATGACTGTTGTTGTTTAATAGACAATTTGGAGCCAAGGTGAGGAAATAAAATTTCGTCTTTGCTGAATGTGTTTTTGTTGACCATTTTTATAATGGTTTTATCAAAATGTGCACAATAAAGTTTTTTTATTATGTTACACTATTTATAACATTGTCAAGAGCCATATTCAAATAGTATTCAATATGCCCTTTTGCATGTTGGTTATAAATATTTGAAGTTTTTATCCATGTTACATTATACATGCACCTTTCAACACATGGAACCAGTGCATCAAGAAACACACACTACTATCTTGTTGTTGAAATCTTAAAAAATTAGAATTTCTAGAAATGTACTCGTGAAGTCATCATCTTTGAACCTCAATTGTTAATTCTCCTGTGATTTTTTTTATGTCAATGCTAACTTGAACCGATGGTTCCCTGTTGCTTCTATTCCTGTATGATTAGCAGTATGTACATTTTATTGCTTACTGTTTAAATTTCCCTCAGTTCTTTTGTTACTTTCTGAAACATTGCTGTATATTATTATTTGATCATCAATAAATAATGTTGATTATCTCTTGGCTTTCTGTTAATCTATCAGTAAGGCTTAGGCAAATAGTTTAGATCAAAGTAAACCAGCTCACTTGGGAGTTGTCTCTTCAGGATCCACTATATTTGCTGCTCAGTCATTTACAAATATATGTTGTCATTGCATGATGTTGATAGCAAATAATAGACAACTTATATAGTTTCTTTACAAATGCAACAGTCTATGAGTTTTCTGGTGACATATACTGTCCTTCATATTTCTGCACCTACCAGATGCTGTTTTGGTTTGGGTTTTTTGGTGTTTATTCCTCCAAGAATGTTTCACATCCTTGCTTACAAGTGACAAGTGTAATGTTTTGGGAATTTCCTTTTTTTAGCAACTGTCTTGTTAGCTGAAGTCTTCCTATTATTGATGAGGCCTGGTCTTTTTTATCTGGTTTCTCTTTGATAAATCACCAAGAAGTTGTTGTTGAGGTTTTACAGATACACTTTCTTGCAAGCTTGTTAAGACAAAATATCTTTGTGATATTTGTTACTTAATTTTCTGCCAATTCTGTATATTTAATCTACCTTTACATGATGCATTTACATACTAAATTTAGAAAATTACTAAAACTAGGTGCCATAAAATGACATTTGCATGTGTAAAGTTATTTGATTTAGTAAAGTACATATACACACCTACAATTATGTGATTTTAATTTATTTTTTTTTACCTACTACTGCTGTTGTCAAGTTGAAAAACATAGGTATTTGAAGGTTTTTATTTTTACTTTATAAAACAACAATAATAAAGAATTTTTGGTGTTGTTACCTAATGAATGATTAAAATGAAGAGTGTAAATAAATTGTAGTCTAAGTTATATCCTTAGACAAGTATGTACTTTGTCAATAAGTTGTTGTCACTCTGATAGTGCTGATAAGGAAATAGATTCGACAACTGATAAACCACATGAGAACCTGTTTACACTTCCACACAAATGTCATTTAAAATTTTGGCAGTAATTAATAACCCAATTAAACATGGCTTTTGACAAGCTGTCATTGACTTCAGTTGTGATGTCATCAGGTCCCACTTCAGCCCCTCCCAGACAGGTTACCTTGACCTCAGGGGGTCAGAGGTCAGCGAAGACCCGCCCTCAGGGAACAGTCAGTGACTCGGGGAACATTGAAGGGGAGGGGAAATTAGTCAGAATAGGAAATGTGGATGAAGGGTCCTTGCAGTGTTTTGTGGTAGTTGATGATTGCTTATCATGGTGTAGGATGAACTTCCCATCTGATGTCACACTGTTATCAGGACATTATCTTCTAAGTAGATACTTGTCAACTGTTTATGGTTTCTTATCCAATACCTGAACCCCTTTTATCATATAATCCCAGACACTATACAAGACAAGGTGTGGTCTAGGGTTATGAAACGTGAAGGATTAAGGAGTTTTATTATTATTATCTAGTGTGGAGATAACTTGTTATGAAATAATCTTCTGGTGTATTTGCCACTGTCTGTTGCTAGTTTGTAGTCAAATGGATGCTATTTACAAGCAGCAAATAGTTGTTGAAGTTTTGATTCCTGTAAAAGTAGCCTTTGTTAAGAGTCACATCTTGGAATATTTACATGTAATGAAAACAATTAAGGATATGTATATTTGTAACAGAAACACTATGTGACTGATTATTGGACTATCAACTACAATGCTTTTATAACATAAAGCTTCATACTGAATGCTACTCTGCATGGATCAAACATAAAAATGTTGCATTTAATGTTATTTTTGCAATAAAACATGATTTAACTTAATATATATGACAACTGGAAGTATGAGCATATGAGCTTTGTATACATAAGATTTAATTTAAAAACAGGTGAAAATATGGATAACCAAGCATTTTACATGTAATAAGCAAGGTTTTACAACAGCTGAGATAAGAGTCAAATGTCTGTTGATATAAACTAACTCTCTGTGATTGTACCCAAGTGCAGGGTATTGATATCATATGGAAATAACAATCTTTGGAATCTCTGCAAATATAGTTATGGAAAAAACATAGATCTGGTGATGAATTGAAAGTCAATTTGGATAAAGTGTTTGATTCTGTGTAAGTGCGGTGCTTTGACACAAAATGGATAGAAAACTCTCCTCAGTTTATGTTCCACAGAGCATTTGATCTACAGGACTGTGGAACTATGTGCATGTAGAAGTTAATCTGGTATTGAGGCTGTTAGAAGAAGGGCCATCAGGAGATCACAGAGATAGAAACAACTGAGCAAACATGCTCTTCTTTGAGGAACAAGGTAATGCCAAACCTTCTTATGTCAGGTCAGGTTGAATTCTAATGACCACAGCTAATGGTTCTTGCCTTAATGATTGTTTCAAAGGATCCCAGCCCTAGAGTTTCAATGAGCCCTGGTGGTCGTAGACTGGTTGGTGCTGACACCACTGATTAGGTCAACACTTCCAACCCTCAGGCTTCTACAAGTGAAAACAATACAGGCTATTTGCATGCAATGTTAGGGTTACAAGACATTTATACATAGTAGTAAATAGTGCAGAGCCTGATTATTCCGAGGGTTACAAGACATTTATACATAGTAGTAAATAGTGCAGAGCCTGATCATTCCTAGGGTTACAAGACATTTATACATAGTAGTAAATAGTGCAGAGCCTGATCATTCCTAGGGTTACAAGACATTTATACATAGTAGTAAATAGTGCAGAGCCTGATCATTCAGCTCTGAGTGGAAACATAAACACATCACCGGTCACGTGGAAAACCTCTGGTCATGTAAGTTCTAATGAAAACTTGCTACCCTGACCGGGGCTTAAATCATTTCTTTGACAAGTGTTGGCTACTCATTGGTGCCCTGCTTGCTTGCTTTTCAAAGGAGTATAGATTTGGTTCCATTGAAAATATCATGTATTTAGGGGAACTGCCTTTGGAAGTTTATATCATAAAATTATCAACATACTTGAAATGAACCTAAGACAGCTGATATCATAAATCTTGCAGCAATTATACAAAGGCCTTTTATTTTAGTGCAGACAATTTTGTGAAGCATCAGATTCTGAGTCATTTATATCATCACATATATAAAAGTAAACATTATATCAAATTAATAAGATATGTCCAATTTTGTTGCCACAACAAGTGATTTGAACTGGTGTCCATTAATTGCTGTTAGTCATTGTTTGTTTGAATCATCATTTCTGCCACTTCGATATAGGTTGGGATGTCAGTAGTAGGAACAAAGGAAAACTAAATGATACAAAAATATACGTACTTTTAGCAGTCTTTTTCTGTTTAGATGGTAGGCTTATATAGATTGGCCAAAACGGACAGATGGTTGCCCAGCTGCTGTGCAGTGGACTATCCCCAAATTTGGGATATGTGTAGTTACGATTTTCAAGAATTTATTAATTGAACTTTGAACACACAAAAATCCAGTTTGATTGCATTTTTTACATTTACTTTATAAATATTGGCCAGTTGCATTTGCAAATTGTTCCCAGCTTAATTTGTTACTGTTAAAAACATTATAGAGAATATTGTGTGAACACAGATTATCTAGAAAATGAAGTTGGTTTTACAATTGTTCTTTGTACAATTGCACTGAACTAGTAATGGCTAGGTGGAAATTATAAAGGACAATCATTTTAACTGGTTTGAATGTAATTTAGTGTATCCATTTTCGTGTAATGAAAGATTGCCTCTCCATTTCAACATAAGAACCATTTTGCATTTAAATTGCTTTTAAAGTGCATCCGACACATGCAAAAATGGCTCGTAAGAAGATATGGTGGCATGCAATCTGCAGGCATGCATGGACCTTCAAGTGTGCATGTGGAAGCATTCTAGGATTTTTGTGACTGTTCATTTGTTTTCAATCCCTTAGCCTGCCACAATATCCACAAACATTATTTCATTCTTTGTCATCTACTTGCAAAGAAAAGTGGTTCTGCTATTATAGACTCAGAAGCAAATAGTTGTGACCCAGAATAGACATCTTTCAGTGGGATCTTACAGATCAGAATCTATGCTATTTTTCTTAAACTAATTAATTTGTTCTTGAATTAAGCAACAAGCCGTCCATTGTGTATTCTGGACTTGGCAATGTCTAGAAGCCTCTGCTGATTGGATGGGTGATGGGGTAACGAGAGAGTTCCTGGGGTAGATTTAATTGATGGCTGATTTATAGTGCACTGTGCCTGGGAGTGAATCCTGCTGGTTGACGTTTAAAGGCAAACCACTGACAAATTGACCATTAAACTCCGCAAGGTGATGGGACCATGTTGATAGGCTTGCATGATAATTGGAAGGAGAAAATGTAAGCAGATCTCAGATAGTGCTAAAACCATGGCACCACATTCTCTGATGCTGTGGCAGTTAAATGTAAAGAAATACAGAAATGTAAGGGAATTAAAGTCTCTTAAAGCAAAATATAGGCTGCAGGAGAAAGGATATTTTAATTACAGAAAATGATTTTTATTTTTTAATAAAAATGTAGAAAGTAGAAACTGTCTGTCAGTCATGTTTTGCATTTCAGTCTTAGTAAAATGTCATTTTATTGTCTTTATTATATGTTTTGAGTAAAATGATGGAATAAGTGTACAAAACTTATAAGCAAGCAAGTTACACAAGTTGTACAAACACATTGAAATATTTACATTTCTTTAATATTTACTTAAGGATTTTCTTCACCTGAGATTCGAGTAGGTTTTCCAATTTAAACAATCTATTTAAGTGTGTATGCATTTTAAAATTACAACAGTAAAACATTCTTTTCATTTCAACACAGTTAAACATTTATCTTTTACCATATACATATGTGGCAACCATTTAAGTTATAAAAATGGTTTGAGGGAAATGCTAACCTAATATTTGTTCATTGCTATGCAAGATGTTTCCAACATGTGCAAGTTAAAGTTCACATATAAGAAAGACATCAGTTTGTAATTTTCAACACAACATTGCTCATTTATTTCCCATAGCACTTATGCCAATCACTGGTTATATCACTCAAGCTGCTAAACAGGAATATATTAATCATAGGCAGACAGTAAGAAGCAGACCAGCCAGGAGCTGGGAGTGGATTGATCTGGATCTACATGATTTGCCTTTGTTTCATAAAGACGTGATAAGCAGGTTCAGAGTTAATGTAGCTGGGAATGGCTTATAGTGATGTATTTATAATATCCATAGACCTGGCTGTTATGAGGCACACCTAGCAATAGGTACTCTTAACCTTTAACTTGCTATATTAATGTTAAAAACCCATGCTAAATTCTGTTATTTTGGGTTTATTTTAAATATTTTATATGTTACATGTCTGGTCTGGTATACTTATAGAGATTGAGCAGCAAATAGTGTAGATCCTGATCAGACAGCTTCCAGCAGAGAGCTGGCTTATCTGGATCTAAACCATTTTCCAAAGCCTTATAAATATGTGAATTTAGCAGGCTAAGAGTTATATAATTATAAACACAAGGTGTACCAGGAAATCTGGGTGCAGCTGTAAAAGAAGGATGGTTTGATGGGCACATGGCTCTACATTTTCTTATTATCAGTCAGCTTGGAATATAAATGCTATGTTAGCTTGTTATTATAATCCTTTTACTCAAAGACATGTCGTAGTGTGTTTTTAATGAATTTATAATTAGATGTATATTATATATAAAGCTGTATATAATGACATGCCAAGTTGTTCCATAAGGCATAGCTATTGATAATTGTAATTGATTTGTTAAGAGCTACCAGCATGATAAATAAGAGACCTGAATGGAACTTAGCAACAAACATGTTCAGACCATGATCAGGTGGCACTAAGCAGCAGTTTGCTCTTCTGGCTCTACCCTCTTTGCTCAGAGCAACATTTTGTTGTTTAATGATTGCTGCATTAAATCCTTTGATACTTGTCAACTAAAATGATCAAACCAATAAATACTGTAAAGATAATATTTATGTATACTACATGGATACCAGTGGGTATACATACTTTATGCTTTAAGAGATAAGATTTGGACATTGATTTCAAGTTTTCCTGTTGGCAAAGCTAACAGAATGCCTGCATGTTTTGTGATAGTGTGAGCTGTTCATTCTATTCTATGATGAATTTGCGTTGATGTAAAACATAAAACAATTTCCAACTGTTTTGCCTGCCAACTATTTTAACCTCTCAAAATAATGGCAAGAACAAATGAAAGGTGAGAGACGAGGGCCTTCTCATGTTCTGATTTTGTCTTCTTTGAAAATTGAACTCTTGCAGTCTGTTATGATTGTATCAGAAGGGAAGTATAGCTATGCAAACTGTAACATCACATGCAGGAATTAAAACTTGAAACATAGTGGTAATTTATATAAGGAGTAGTATTTCCTTATTCTTATTTTCTTCAAAAATTCTGGAAATGCATATTGGGTCATATATCAGATATGTGAAGATATCATTTACTACTATGGTTGATATATATTGATCAAAAGAAAATAGATGTGCACAATATATGTATTATTTTAGACACTAAAAATCAACAAACACATTTTCTGTGACTACTTCCTGCTAGTATGCAGCAACAGATCTAGATAATAAAACAAGTCAGTAGCATTGTTGTTACTGCTTCCTTGGTTGTAAGCAAGTTGAAACAGCAAGCAACAACGTAGCTCAAGAAAAAAACAAAAAAACATAATAAGTGATGCGTATGTAATAGAAATAATCATTAAAATGTTTTGTGTAAACAAAAACATACAATCATTGGTGTTTATGTGAGTGGAAACATCCTTGTAACTATTGGTGTTTATGAGAGTGTTCCCATCTGGTTGTAGACATTACAGCAGTGACTGAGGGAGGGACCAAGGCTCATCATCTGTCCTGGATTCTGGACCCCTCTCTACTCCAGACCTGCTCCTTCTTTGTCCTGGGTGGGCATCCTGGTAATCTTGTGATAGCACACACCATAGATATACTGCAACAAAACCAACATATTGTCTAGTGCTCCTACCGTAGATATACTGCAACAAAACCAACATTTTGTCTAGTGCTCCTACCGTAGATATACTGCAACAAAACCAACATTTTGTCTAGTGCTCCTACCGTAGATATACTGCAACAAAACCAACATTTCGTCTAGTGCTCCTACCGTAGATATACTGCAACAAAACCAACATGTTGTCTAGTGCTCCTACCGTAGATATACTGCAACAAAACCAACATGTTGTCTAGTGCTCCTACCGTAGATATACTGCAACAAAACCAACATGTTGTCTAGTTCTCCTACCGTAGATATACTGCAACAAAACCAACACGTTGTCCAGTGCTCCTACCGTAGATATACTGCAATAAAACCAACATGTTGTCTAGTGCCCCCATGTAGTAAATATTGAAAACATTGAAGGTTCTGACTAGACAAGTACTTGATTTAGCAAAGTACTGCAGTATGCCAGTGGTTTAGAAATCTAGAAGCAAGCTGATAGATATTTTTACAAATATCTCAAAATAGGTTTGTTTACCTTACACTTTTCATATTGTCCAGTTCCCCCCTGTAGTGTTTTTGTGAAATGTTGCAGTTTAAATGTAGACATTGTTTTAGAATGTGAGAAGCAAACAGAATGGGAATGACAATAATATCGGTATTTCACCAAGAGGCCCAGTGAAGTGTTTTCCTAAAATTTTGTAAATAATGATCTTGCCAAGTAATCAATGTTTAAGAATTTTAGAAGCTCACAAATACATAATGGACTAAAATTCAAGTGATGTCCACTGTGCCAATGTAGAGTTTTCTTAGAATTGATTTAGATAACAGTTTAAAAATCTCTAAATCACAAAAAAGAGTCAGCATTTTAACTGTAAAGTAGCCCATGTAATGTTTTATTGTCACTATTGAAGATTTTGTTCTGGCCTAGATTTTAAAACCTCACCAGTAGATATTGAATATCCAGTTCCAGTGTAGTGGATCAGTAATTTTATATCAGGTTTGGATCAAACCCATTTTATAATTTGAAAACCAGACAACTGATTTGATAAAATAATATCAAAATATTGTTAAGTGGTCATGTAACTTTTTTCTTAAAATGCTGGGTTGTATTTAGCCAAATCAGACAGATTTTTTAGAATTTTAGAAGCACACAGATAGACTTATACAAAATCCAGGCCCTTGTAGTATTGTCTGTAAATTATCGTATTAACAGTATAATTATTTCAGAAGCACAACTAGATATTGACAAAAATATCCATATATGGAGTTCAGTGGACACCATCTGAAGATAAATAAAATACTGTTGGAAAATACCCAACAATTACCAAGTGGGCCTATATAAACCAGTGCCTTCATGAAACAATTAAGTGTTAAGGGCTCAGTTTCATATTTCTTAATTGATCTTAAAAATTAAAACATTCCAAAAATAAGCTTAAACATTTGTTTATATGATTTAAACTAATCTCATCAATAACATCAGACTTGTCCCTTCCTGTTCCATCATTTCTTCTTTTACTTTAGACTATCAGTTGAACAAGTCTAGCTGGCTCAAGGTGAATGAACCCTTGCAGCATATCTCTCCATCCATCATGTTTTTGTCAAACACTTTGTATGTTGTGAGTAAGGAGAGTGGTCCACTTTTTCTTCCATTTCCCAACAAGCCATTTTCCCATTTCTTCCCCTTTCTATCTGCCTGGTTTTGTTTGTCTGACAGGGGTACATTGTTTTCATATCTGGTTGGTGTAATTACACAAATGGTGGAGGCACTATAGATCTGCCAGTATTGGACAACCTTGTTTATACCAGATAATTTTCAGGCCATTAACTAAGTTTTCTTCACTTTCATATCTACAATTGATGATTATTGCCCTTACAATCTGTAGAGTGTTAACCGCCTATCTCATGAATTCTCATTAGCAAATTTGTAAATCTTAATTGGATTTATTTAAAATTGGCATTTTATCAAATCAATAATAAATCCACCAAATATTTTGTTTTTATATTAGCAAATATTAAAATTTAGTAATAAATTGATATTAAGTGTACATAAATGTTTGCTCCAATATTTAAAGCCATAATTTCAAATGAAGGATATGGATTAGGGACGTTTTAAAATGATGTGGGGGAGGAAGGCATTAGGCTGTTCTGTTTGGATTGTGGAGGTACTTCTTCATAACCTCTTACAATATGGGTTCAAGCCCAGGTTGAGGTGGGGGTAACTGTCTTGTGGGTACGTTTTCCAGTTACAATAGCGTGCATCGCAGATCTCACAAGTACCGGTATTTGTCTGAAACAATCTTTCACTGAAAAGTAAAATTTTTATTGCATTTCATTAATCTGATGTCAGTGAATTAAAAAAGCACAGTAAAAAGCCATTTAACTATGGAAAAGCTTGGTTAAAACACATCTGTTTTAGAATTTTTATAAAGATTGACCTTGAATAATGACTTAAAAGGAAACCTGTAAAGTACATAATGCGATTTTATAATGATGATTAATTATAATCTTTTTCTCAAGGAAATTTGTGGTACATCATCTGATTTTCCCCTTGTTTGTTTAATAAATGGAGAACACTATCCATGAAATTCCCATTTAAGGCAGTGAATATTATTTAAAGTTGATAAAAGTTACAAATGTTTCCATCTAACAGACAATCATTGTTTATGCTTAAACTAATGTGTAAATTAATTGTAGAATTAACATGTAAATATTCATAAACTGTTACTTGAAAATGTAAATTGGTCTTGGTTAAAGGTAAAAAAGTTGTTTTGCAATTTAATAACATTATTTTATAAAATGGTTCACTGGTGACTAATGCTACAATTTGTAAAAGTAATTTATTTTTAACAGATTTAAAGGTTTGCGTCTTATTCCTGGAGGGAATAATCATGTAAAATCAATAATTGAATTCAAAGTCTCCCATAAATATCAACAAAAATGTTTGATAAATAGTTTTAACATTTGAATGTGATAAAAGTCAAATCAAATCCAAAAGGCAAGAAACATTTATTAAATAAAACTGCCTCTTTTTGCATGATTTTTATAATACCAATAGAGTGGAGTGAATGCAATATAGTTTGACATGCTTTCATGGATTTTAGAAACATTCAGATATCTTTATTATAAATTGTATTATAAATTGTAGTTGGTTGTTTTTTTTCAAATTATCATTTCTATTCATTTTATCATTATTATTAAATTAATATCCTTCACAATAGAAATGAACTGCATCATCCATACTTTTAATCATACTGTTTTATTAAATGCTTTTTTCAGCGTAATAAGTAGCTTGGTAGAATATTTACAATAAAAATAATTTAAATATTTTATTATCAAGTTTTGAAGTGCATTCTTATAATTTAAAAGTAACAGCAATTTAAACTTTTGATATAAAATCTTGTAGAGTTGATTATAAATTAGAATCCATTCCATAGAGTGAACCAAGCACAGACTGACATATGGTTTCTTCAGTTTGCACTGATATGTATAGAAACAGGATAAAGAGCAAAAAGCAGTATCAGAGATTGGGAATTATGCAAAACTTTGTAGATTATCAGAGGCATTGATGGTTGCTATCATGGCACAAAAATCCAATGTTAGCAGCGGAACTGTGGGTCCGTCTGTGGCGCCTCAATATATCTCCGTATCACTGGAGGATGGAAACAGTCCAACCATGGCTGCCATACAGGTTTCCAGGATCACACAATAAGTTTTTTTCTTCTGTTTTGTTTTGTTCCCAGCTTATTTTTGCCTAACTTTGTTGAGGTGTATTATGTATCTGTTAAGACAGTAGCACCTAGCAAATAAGAAAACACACCCCAAAACTACCCCTGATAAATGCGTTGTCTATATGTGTCACTTGTCTTAAGTCATTTCTGCTCATAGACCATAACATGTAACATAATAATTAAATATGGCTTGCAATTTCTTCACCAGATTAACCCCGTATCATTTTCTATTGATATTGTGTTGTTAACCCCTACTGAATTACAAGTTATTTGCTTAAAAAATCATGCTGCGGTAGTAACACGTAGTTCCACAATCTTAATTAGTATCAAATAGTGCATCAGACAGCTCCCTGTGCAACTAAATGATCTATATTTATCTATAGTTAATAAATTTCTGTTTAGATGGTTCAGAATGAAGAGGTAGGTAAGCACTAATATTTTGCTGAAACTATCAATGAAAGATCTCTCTGGATGATAGAGGCAGCAACAGAGCTGATGATTGCCCATGTTATAACAATGGTTTGGTAGCAGTGGATTAAAACACCACTCAAGGCAGGAATATTGACTAATATTGTGGAACTTACTATTTTTTATTTTTATGTTCTAATTCACCTGCTAATTTCATAAACTTCTGATTACACAGTTGTGTTTCATCTTTGATGGCTAAAAACCTGCTAACATTCCCTAATTATTGAGCCACCTGTTGGCCTAAATGTGTGATACATCTAGCCATTATGAACATTTCAATATGTTCCTTTGTAGATGCACTTATTACCTGCCATAGAATGTGATATGGAATTAAACATAGTGTAAGGTAGCAGTGTGCTTGGATTATATTTCCATGGTTTGTCTTTGGATCAAATATATCAGTGGGAAATTGATTGGATCTTAGCTTCCGGTCTGTTGAGCAGCATCGGATCTAAACTTGGGCAAAATGTGTTTAGGCACATCTGCCAGTTCCTGCTATTTGCTGCTAATAATTTATCAGTAAGTTATAATTACCTATGTATGATGTTGTTAGAAAGTAAATAAGATGTTAGTACTTGTTAATAACAAATCATGATTATTTGTTAACATAATGTTGCATGTGCTGAGTGCACTTTGATCATTTCTGCCTGGTTTATCTGTGGACCATTAGCCATGGTGGGGGTTGATTGGATCTTAATTGTGAACATTGAGGCTTCCTGGAGATGTTGAGGACAATCAGATTGGTCCTTCAGTGGAAATCTGCTCTCAACAGGTGGGCTTATCAGCCCCATAGATAGTCTCCTAGAAACTTGGCAGAGAGACACGCACCGTGTCTTCTGGTCATAGCTCATAGTATTTTTAATAATATATTTAATTGTCAGTCTTTCAGCAAATATTTTATTCCTAATCTTTTCTTCTTTTGGTGTCTGCTTACAACTTAATGCATAAGTAACATGAAAAACTGTTAAACACAATAGTGAAGACTCTGATCAGGAGAGCTCCCAGCAGGATTTGGCAGATCTGGACCTACGTTGGTACTACACTTTCGGATTGTGAATGATCTGTCTCTAAACAGCCAGACACCTGGTAGCTATGTCACCCTATCATCTAATATCATAAACAATGAAAATAATGTATTGTTCTGAATTGCTTTTAGTAAAACATGGCTTAAAAGGATTGTTATTGGACAGTAAACAGATTATGGTTGATATAGCTGTTGTGAAAATGATGTGTCACAAAGTATAAATATCAACGTCACCATGAAATTTGCAGTTTCCTTACTTTTTATACAAATGGCAGAAAAATGTGAAGACTACCCATTTTTTAAAATAAAAATATTACATTTGGAACTCAAGTATTTAAAAGTTGTCAAGTATTTAGATTGTAAGTTGTAAATACTTAATTAGGTATCCTGCAAGTCTGAGCTAGTGTAGTATTTTAAAATCTTGTTTGCTCTTTTTCAGGGACCTATTTATACTTAACAGTATTTTACAACCTTAAACATATACCGTTTAATTAAATAATAATGAATGGTTGCATGCTAAGTATAATGGGTCTGTTACAAGTTAGGTTTATATCAAAGATATTAGGTTTATATCAAAGATATTTTTGGGTTCAATGTTACCGTGCAAAGCAACACTTATCAAGAGGCACTATAGTCAAGTAACTTAACTGATCAATCTATATTCCAGTCTCCCATGGTATTTCTTATTAGAGTAATTATTCTCTTCTTGTACATTTGCTTGTAAGATCATAAAAAAAACATTTATTTATTTCCAAACCCCATGCCCAATGGCTAACAACCTAGTTGTACATGATTGGCTAAAATATGCTGAATTGATTGTCAATTTGGATTTACGCATAGGAACGTCAATAAAAAAAAAAAAAGAATGAATTTAAGGTTTTGCTTTAATGTATTACCATTCCTAAAAAGTCAAATCTGTTATCAGATTGTAGAAATGCCATGTTGCAAAAGCCCCAATGGTCTAAATTTCTAATTTCTGTTTAATTATGCCATCGAGGCAGGCAGTCAGTGATACTGGGCACATTGTTTGTAGATAAACATGTTTATAAAGGCTATTTGACACAAGGGATATGGAATTTTCTTGTCTGTTCTTACAAGTATTTGGCACCTACCTATATCTTTCTGGTAAAACAGTCAAATGAATTAAAATATATATTTTACATATTTTTCTATCTTTAGCTTTAATTGAAAAAATACTTATATTATTAAATGTTTCACTACATTATTAATTAATAGCAAACTCAGTCACTATAAAAATGGCATTTTAGTTCAGGATTGTGTCATTTTATTTTTTGTTTTCTTCTGCCAGACATTTGATAAATTTTCTGGTCCACTTACTGTATCTATCTATAGTCTCATCATATAGAGAAACCCAGAGTTTTTCTTGTAAAAACTTTTAAAAAAATCTCACAATCAATCCAATTTTGTAAATTTTATATTTTGTGGGTGAATCTGTCCTGATAAATGGAATTGATCCCCCCCACCCCTCCAAAAAAAAAAATAAAATAAAAAAATAATAAAAAAATAATAGGACAATTGGCCAAAATTATGTAATCTAAATATTTGTGCCATTTTATTGATGTTTTGGGTTAAGGGGAGTACTAGTCTGGTATTCCATTTTTTTTTGTCTGGGGTCACACATATTGTACCATTATTTTACCCCTGTTATATTGTTCAGTGGAATCATTCATGATCCCCAAGCCTTAACAACAAACAATTACATTGTAATATCTCAGACACGAGGTTATAAAACATCAATCTTTCCTCACACCAAATATATCACAAGACATTATTGGAATTTAGGCCTCCTTGTACTATTTCATGAACTTTGAGCATGACATATATTTATTGTAGTTGATCTAAATTGTGGTTTTCTCCGCCTAGGAACTCAATACATAGGTAGCTTTCCACCTGACCACTCCTCTTAATGAGACAAAAAGAAGTTTTATAATCTGATGCAAAAAAACTATGTGGAAAGTCAGTAAAGATTCCACAGCAGGCAAAAATACTTAAATATTTACATTAAGGACAAGGGATTGTAACTGCAGAACTCTTTATTAAATAATGAGCTTAAGATTAAACCTTTCTAGCAAGAACTCATCAGTATAGACTTTTGCAGTAAAACTAGGTACATGTGATGAATCCGAAACAGGGTAGTACTGACCTACATTTTTGTTCGTTTTTCTTACATAGCGAATACGCAATTGTGGTCATAGTGGTGATGACCTGCTTATTATTGTTGGCAGAAGAGCCCAGATAAATATCTGGGTATAACCACTGGAGTATAACAGGTCAGCTGGAAGATCTACCCACATAAAGGTCTTCAACCATACCTGGACTTGAACCCACGCAAGTTACCAATCAGTAACACTTACTGCTGGACCACAGGTCCCCTCTCCCCATCTTACAAATATTTGACACTGCTTTTCACGAAGCAGTGATTACCAAAGGGCTCTCAGTGCTTTAATTTTGAGCTTTCCTTAGCACAACATGCTCAAGGTGAGCTTTTCTATTTAACCATCCATCCTGTGAACACTCCAGAGGCTACAGTTTTTATCCAATCATCATCAAACTTGGCCAGAATGTTTGGATACAAGAAATCTTAAATAAGTTCGCAACTGGGTCACATGTGGTTAAAAACTAGGTCACTAGGTAAAACCTTAGAAAAACATTGTGAACACACTAGAGGCCACATTTCTAGCCCAATCTTCACCAAACTGGGACAGAATGTTTGTCTGCATGAAATGTTGGATGAGTTCATGTGGGGTCAAAAACTAGGTAATGACCTAGGTCACATCTTTTAAAAACCCTGAGAACACATTATAGGTGACATTTATGACCCAATCTTCACTAAACTTAATCAGAATGTTTGCCTGCATAGAATCTTGGAACTGGGTCATATGGGGTCAAAATAGTAGGTCACTAGGTCAGGTCTTAGAAAAACCTTATGAACACACTAGCGGACCCTTTTATAGTCCATTCTCCACTAAATAAGTCCGGAATGTTTGCCTCGGTGAGGTCATGGATGAGTTCATAACTGGGTCATGTGGGGTCAAAAAGTAGGTCACTAAGTCAAATCTTATAAAACCTTGTGAACCGTGCCTCTCTTATGGTCCAATCTTCACTAAAGATTTTTAAAGTAAATAAATGATAATTACCTGAGCAACTTAAAGCCGATACTTAGGTAAGATACTTAAGGGCCATTATGACCCTCTTGTTTGTATTCACTGCTCACTCCTAAACTGAGACCCAGGCCATGTGACAACCAAACTGGAGCAGTAGTGACCTGGCACACTGACAGTAAATTTAGGTGAAGTGGGTCACCACAGTAAATTTAGGTTAAGCGGGTCACCTGGTCTGGGCTCCCAACCCCTTACCTACTGACAGATCAAATTTTATCATTTGAGATGGGTCCGTTTCTATCATGACTACTTTTCCAAAGCAGTGACTACCAGAGCACTTAGATTTTGTTTTTGGCATTATTATGGTCCATTGCTTTAATTGTCTAAATTCTTTAAAATTTCATCTTAAATATTAATTAAAACTCTTTAAGAGAAATATATAGAAATTTATCTCATTTTTTTTCCATGTGACATGTAATTGATAACTTTGCTAATTAAGCAAATCCTTCTTCATCATCATTATCATTCATCATCAGCAGCAGCAGACATAAATGCCTGCCTTGGCAGTCAGGTGGATCAACATTAGTTTTATTATCTCTGTAGTGCTGCGAACCATCCATAATTACTGTTGTCATTAGAAAATCCAGGCAGCTTTTGAAGAGTCTGGCTGCACCTTTGATATGGGAGTAGGCACAATATAGATGGGACATAAAGATCTGGCATAAGCTTAATGGACAGTCTGAAGGATGGGAAACGCTAGTGAAATGTACCCAAAACCTGTATGTCAAGATGAACCAAGCATCTCTCTGCAGAGATGTACCAAACATCTGTGTCCAGAGATGTACCCAGCATCTGCATCCAGGGTTGTACCCAACATCTGTGTCAGAGATGTATCCAACATCTGTTTCCAGTGTTGTACCCAGCATCTGTGTCAGAGATGTACCCAACATCTGTATCCAGAGATATACCTAACATCTGTGTTGAGAGATGTACCCATTATTTGTGTACAGAGGTGTACCCAACATCTGTTTCCAGAGATTTACCCAGCATCTGTCTGCTGAGATGTACCCAACATCTGTATCCAGAGATATACCCAACATCTGTGTCCAGAGATGTACCCAACATTTGTGTGCCAAGATGAACCCAACAAAATTACCAGAGAATGCAGACTGCTGCATAGGTAGCAATTTGTATCACAAAGACACTTTTAAACACAGCAATAATTTGTATATTCTACTATAAGAGGAAGATTCCAGCAACATGTTTTTTGTTGTTATAAAAATGTGTCATTGGTTAGCTGTAAGGCCTCACATGCAAGTTCTTACAATGCTATGGATTTGAACAAATGAGATGCATTTTAAAAAAGTTATATGTAAAATCAGAATAGAGGGGAAGTGTTAGAAAATAACAGAAAATGGTATTATTTCTTCTGTCTTAAAATTCTGTTCTGTCCGGAAAGATCTTTCTTGTTATTCCTAGTTTGCCTCTCTCAATGGTTGGTTAAGAATGTAATGTTATGTTAAACATCTGATAGGACCTTATCCTTGTTGAATAAAAATCATGTATTGAATGCAATTTATGGACATTACATTATTTTGTCAGTTTTGTTGTTGAATCAAATCTACATTATGACAAGCATATGAAAGCATATTTTAGGGATATGAAAGTTTTGTGAGGTTCAGTTTGTGCATTTCTATGGTTATAATTATTTGAACTACTTGTTTCTGCATCATAAGTCTGTCTTTTAGCAAGTTAAAATTATAAATGAAAATGAGGTTTTAGCCAAAGGAACATTTCCACACATTCATTTTAAAAGCAACCACTTCTTAAGAATTTAAACCCGTGCTAATGGATTGAGAAGTCAATACCACAACCACTGTGCTAAAGAGTCAACTCCATATTGCATTTGTTGACTATTGGATTTTTAACACAGATGCATGGAAAGCTTTTCCATATCTAAGACTCTCTGATGCCCGTTACCCCATCAACTGATGCCTTTAGTTGACCAGCTCTTCTGTAAATGTCGACAATGTATGGACAAGTAGGAGTAAATAATGGTAAATGTCTACATATTTCTGTATTGGGATTTGATGAAGTACATGTATGTATACACAGACTTCATAAAGGAGACTGGTTTATGGAAGAAAGTGATTGTAAATATTTGCTGAATCAGTCCCAATTATTAGAAATGTTTCTTCACATCAACAATCTGGCTGGAATCGGTTGATTGGTCTGTGATTTGAAAGATGTTGCTGAGGCAGAACAATACTTCAGCTTGTGGAAGAAATGTTATTGTTGTATTGTCAGTTCTCTAGAAAATGTATGTAGAAAAGGTCTACAAAACAAAATTATATTATTTCAGATAATCCATTTATTCTGCTTGCTGTAGCTTATTTGAGTACATGTATTTACCAAAAATCCTTAGCAGGAAATCTACTTATAGTGAATTGTGGCAATTTTATTGCAAAATGGACAACAGTGTCGATTTTCAAACATTTAAGTAACATTTTTATCAGACTCTGGGATTGATGATAGAATATATACTATATTAAAAAGCTTTAAGTCTGGACACTCACATTAAATACCCATCTCTACAACACTCCATTCCATGGTTCCATTGATAGCTGTTTGTGATAGACAGGTTATGCATGAGAATTCTATTATTCTTATTGCCAACTTAAATCTTTCTTCCATATCTATCTAGGCACAATCAGTATTAGAACTGGGTGCCTCTGTAAGCTGAAAATCTGTGATAACAGAGCACCCTCAAAGTTGATCAAGGTCATTATCTGGCAATTACTAGCAAATTGGCGGTCATCTAAACTGCATTATGTGATGGTCTGTGCATAGCTAAATGCAAATCTGAATATATTATATTCTGTATTGTTCTATTAGACAGTACAAGCTTGAATAATAATTATATACTCTCTTTCTGCTTGATTCTGTGGCTGTGGACTGGAGGAACCACTACCAGTTAACAGAACCCAACACTCATTGTCTCTAGCAGGACATTCCTGGACAGAAACAATCTTTAGAATTATACAGCCCCTAACTGTTTATTGATCGAGTTCATAATATATTTTAAGTTAAAACTCTCCAATAAATATTAAAGTTACAAGATATTTTCAACAAAATTCACATTTCAAAACCAATGCCATTGTACATTCTAAACATGAATAAGGCTTGATTTTGAGTAAGCCAGCATGCTTCTGCTATGCAAGAATCATACCCTCTTCAGCAGGCTTTGATTTGTCTGCAATGTTTGCATGAGATAAAAATGAATTATTGGTCTGAAAGGGATTTCTTTTCTCAGTTTTTGGAAAAATGTACTTTTATTGCTGTTTGTATTTGTTTGCTGTTTTTGCGATGCCAGATACAGGTTATGTAGAAAGCTGGCAATAGTTTCTTCCTTACTGCACCTTTGGTACTGCTTTAAGTTGAATGTTCTGTGAAGAACTATAAATCTGCAAATTTGTCTGAACTTTATTAATATAAATGAAAAATAGCTTGACACATGCAGCTAGGTTTTAAGCAAAATCAGTGCTAAGCTTAAGAAAACTGCTAATAAAGGTAAGAAAGGTTGCTTTTGATTTGTGCTTTCAAGTAAATATTGTGATTGAACAAATATTTCATTCATAAATATCTTGTTTGGGCTAGGCACCTGGATTTTTCTTCATGGAGATGTTCATGATTCAGGTAATAATGCTGTTTATTTCAGAACATTTCAAACAGAATTAAAATACATATTTTCCTCAGGATATTGAAAGCCATACTTGAAGCAGATAAGTATAATTCATAAAAGAAGATAAATTTTAGTAAAGTAAAATTCATTTTTATGATAATATGTCTAAGTCAAATTGATACCAACAATCATCCACTAATTGATTTTGTGTTTTTTGTCACTCTTTCCAAGAACTCTATGTTAACCTTCTCAGGCTATTCTTGGTTCATAACTCTCACTCCTTGTCATTTTCTTACTACAACCTGCAAAACTGCATAGACATATTTCTGGAAAAGTAGCAAAAGTTACAGATCTTAATCAACTGGTCAAACACAGTTTATGTAAACCTGATCAATTTGTGACCAGCAGGCTTAGAGTTAATGAAAGTGTATTTGTATGTTGCAAACAATTACTATATAGCAAATCATTCTCATAACAGAGAGTCAGTCTGGGGACCGCCATTTTTAGACTGTCTCTGTTGTCTGGGACATAAAAGATGCATTAACTTAATGGCTACTTAGCAAATAAATCGTCACAAGTAAACCAGTCTGAACACTAGAGCTGTAACTGAGTCTTCTACAATGCTACAATGTTCGCAGGACGAGCCTATGGCTCTACTCAGACATTTGTCTGGGGTCTGCCTACACCAAATTAGCTTGGTAATGCCATAATGGTCATAATTATGTCACTGCAATGTATCTCAAAAACAAAACAAAATGAAATTGACAAATTTATAATAATAATGATGATGATGTTGTTATATTAATAAATATTTTTATAATATTACCGGTAATAATAATAAAAATTATTATAGATACACATATAATAATAGTTATGTCAGCTGTTCACAGTATGATATCACACAGTGAATACAACACTATTATTTGCATCAAGCAAATGCTATCTATGGAAGACATTAGTTAGTATACGGAATGTTAAAAAACTGAATAAAATAAAGTTAAAAAATCATCTACACCACGACTTCACCACCCACCTTAAACATGTAGCAACTTTTATAGTAACTTTGCCCAATATTGGCACATGTTTTGTTGTTTCAACACTGTTAGACACATTCTGATGGTTATTTCACACATTGGTTTGTTAATGTTATATATTCCTATTTCCTTTACTGTCTGGAATCTTAAGTTCTTGTTGTACCATTGAAAATGAAAATAAATCTTCAAGGGAAATGAATTTACTTAATTTTGATACTGTGGAGATATAAAAAACAAGTCAATACAGAGTTAAATCATGTTAAGTTCAAGTTTTATTATGTTTAAGCCAATTTAAAAAGTTTCCGTGAATAATAGAATTCAATAACAGTTGATGTTATTGCATTTAAGACAAGTCATGATAATAAATGTGTTAAGAAATACATTAAGATTCAAAGAGGAAACAATTTCTGGTGATTTTCCTAGTGAGACTAAGAAGTGCAGGAGAATAAATGAGGAACCAGTGAGGCCTTCAGTGGGGGATGGTCATGGTGAGTTGGGGCAATGTTGTAACAACTTCCATGACAGATGTCACATGTTGGATTGAACATCCCCAGCCAGTGAGGCCTTCAGTGGGGGATGGTCATGGTGAGTTGGGGCAATGTTGTAACAACTTCCATGACAGATGTCACATGTTGGATTGAACATTCCCAACCAGTGAGGCCTTCAGTGGGGGGTGGTCATGGTGAGTTGGGGCAATGTTGTAACAACTTCCATGGCAGATGTCATATGTTGGATTGAACATCCCCAGCCAGTGAGGCCTTCAGTGGGGGGTGGTCATGGTGAGTTGGGGCAATGTTGTAACAACTTCCATGACAGATGTCATATGTTGGATTGAACATCCCCAACCAGTGAGACCTTCAGTGGGGGGTGGTCATGGTGAGTTGGGGCAATGTTGTAACAACTTCCATGACAGATGTCATATGTTGGATTGAACATCCCCAACCAGTGAGGCCTTCAGTGGGAGGTGGTCATGGTGAGTTGGGGCAATGTTGTAACAACTTCCATGACAGATGTCATATGTTGGATTGAACATCCCCAACCAGTGAGACCTTCAGTGAGTGATGGTCATGGTGAGTTGGGGCAATGTTGTAACAACTTCCATGGCAGATGTCATATGTTGGATTGAACATCCCCAACCAGTGAGGCCTTCAGTGGGGGTTGGTCATGGTGAGTTGGGGCAATGTTGTAACAACTTCCATGACAGATGTCACATGTTGGATTGAACATCCCCAACCAGTGAGGCCTTCAGTGGGTGATGGTCATGGTGAGTTGGGGCAATGTTGTAACAACTTCCATGACAGATGTCACATGTTGGATTGAACATCCCCAACCAGTGAGGCCTTCAGTGGGGGTTGGTCATGGTGAGTTGGGGCAATGTTGTAACAACTTCCATGACAGATGTCACATGTTGGATTGAACATCCCCAACCAGTGAGGCCTTCAGTGGGTGATGGTCATGGTGAGTTGGGGCAATGTTGTAACAACTTCCATGACAGATGTCACATGTTGGATTGAACATCCCCAACCAGTGAGGCCTTCAGTGGGTGATGGTCATGGTGAGTTGGGGCAATGTTGTAACAACTTCCATGACAGATGTCACATGTTGGATTGAACATCCCCAACCAGTGAGGCCTTCAGTGGGGGTTGGTCATGGTGAGTTGGGGCAATGTTGTAACAACTTCCATGACAGATGTCACATGTTGGATTGAACATCCCCAACCAGTGAGGCCTTCAGTGGGTGATGGTCATGGTGAGTTGGGGCAATGTTGTAACAACTTCCATGACAGATGTCACATGTTGGATTGAACATCCCCAACCAGTGAGGCCTTCAGTGGGGGATGGTCATGGTGAGTTGGGGCAATGTTGTAACAACTTCCATGACAGATGTCACATGTTGGATTGAACATCCCCATCCAGTGAGACCTTCAGTGCGTGATGGTCATGGTGAATTATGAGGCTGAACTATTTTCAAGACAGACAAATGTTGTGTGTTGGATTGAACATCTATTTTGTCTATTTTAGTATAAATTTAAAATCTTATAATAAATAATCTATATAAAAATTATGGTAAATGCTTAGACTATTTTTCTTTCCACTTTTTTTTCACTTTTCTTGATAACTAAATGAGTATGACCTTATCTGAACATCCAGACATTCCATGTCTGCTCATGTATCATTCCTCTCATGCTCAATGACAGCCAACCAATTTCTGGAACAAGCACTCACCAGTACTTGACATACTTCAAACCTTGACGGTCATGTTCAAGCCAGGATGGTGGGATAATAAATTCCCTTTTCTAGTAATTGCTTCAAATATAAACAGAGAGCAAATATTGACCTGTGGGGACTGTATTTCTGAAATAATGAGAACATGTTCACCTTCTGTGACTAGGAAATACTCCTCATCAAACAAGATTTCCCTGTGTTCCATGTGTTCCAGTCCCCTGTCTCAGTCTCGATAGCTCCTGTCTAGTTACTACCAGTTACTGTTTATATGGAAGACAAATAATATAGATCATCATAAATGGAAGACAATTTTCTTCAATAAATACACTTTGTTCAACAATGCAGTGGAAAGTCCCTGTAGACTTTGGGGACAATGGTTTGGCCAGATCTGTATAAAAGCAGGCTATTTTCTTTTTATCCTAAGGGTACTCCTATGTTTATTTAAATATGACATGGCAGTATTTACTGAAATTGGTTTATCTTAATCCTATTGACTGATTGAAGTCAGAAAAGCAAAATATGACATTGGTTTATGACCTTCTCAAATAAATTCTTGTTTTCTCAAATGGCAAACATTGTGTTGGAACGCTTATTTATGTATACTTTGAGAAAGACTTTGTGTTAAGAAGATTTAGTAGTGATCAAGGCTCCCAATGCTTTATCAAGTTTTGTTTTACTAATGCACTTCATCATTAGAAACATTCTCATTAATGTTTGGGATTTGATCCAGTCATTCATCTTATGTTCCAATATGTGACACAAGCTGCCAACTAATGAGCAACATTAATAAACAAAAAACTTCCACTTTAACTTTGATTGATGTGTCTTCCACTTTTCTTTAAAAGAAACATTTGGTTTTGCACATTCCTTACTTTGCATAAGTCTAATGTTGCAATCATTATTAATGTATAGTAACACCTAATCAGATTGGTACAGAAACAAACACAGAAATATGTCAAAGACTCGTGACTTTGCTTCTTCCTTTTTGAGGATAAATTCTTTAAATTTTAAATCTTTTAGGAGAAGATGATTAACCCAAGCTTCAGATTTTAAGAGATCAACACTGACACTAATTCTAGCAGGAAAATGTTATATTTTTTATTTGATTCTTTAGATCTTTGTTCTTGGAATGCTGATTATACAGTTTCTTTTATTTCAAAGTATTAAAACTTTTTAATTTGCATCTTTTTTTTTCTTCTGTCATCCATTACTGAATTGATTTTGTTTTCACATCATTTCAGAATTTGGTTGTAATTTCAGTGTCTGCTGTGACCAAGTTAAAATATCTTCTCAATTAAGGTAGCCCAATGTTCACAGATCATATTTCTGTATTTCTGTCATTGTGAGATGCCACAGCATCTTTCAGGATGCCAGCTTGTCTTCAGTTGGAAAATGATGGGAATTTAAGTATGGTCATGTGCTGTCATAACGGCCATAACCGCCATAACTGTGGCATTGTAAGGAGATGTTGCTGTGTTATTGCAGCAGCTAATGATGTAAACAACACAAACAACTGCAACTTGCCAGCTCCTACTCTGTCTCCACATTTCATCAAGATATAACAATAACCCTCTTCATTGTCCTTCTGTGATTACAATTATTACGACAACATGCAATTTAGACCCATGATTTCCATGCAAATATCAGAAAAATCAGCAGTAATATTGCTGTAAAAAGCGTTTTTGGAATTTTATGAGCCATTGCTGTTTCTGGGTTTACAAATTGGCATTCTTGTTGATTGTTAGACAAAAATAATTGTTATGTTCTGATATGTTTTGGTCTTATCATTGCTTTGGAGCCATGAAGTTTCATGTTAGCCTGATTTTTCATGATATAAATGTGTACCATAATTAATAGCACTTCAGTAGTTACAGTTTCTGGATTAAAAGTAGTTTTTAGGAAATTGCCCAGATGTGTAGAACTACTTTTATAATGTATTCTGCCAACACAGAAACAGGGATATAGTCTAATATTGTGAGGTTTTGCTCATAAAAAAAGTTTTATTAATATGAAATGCCATTTTATTTTTGCCTTGCAGTGCTGCTTGTAGTATTGCCTCTGTATTGTGCTTTAGCTGTATATCGCAGTTTGTATTTTGCTTGCTTTCATTTGTTTTCATTTATTTGGTCAATGCAGTGTCATGTTTTTAATCATTGTATCATTTTTCTTTATAATTCACTATTTAAACATTTCAGTTTTCCACACAATATATGTTAGAAACCTGGAGCTTTCATTCAACTACTTAGGACTTAATCAGCAGACTGGTTGTTCAGTCACTGCTGGCTAACACCGATGATGCAAGCAATGTTAATGCCTTATCCAAGATGTGCCAAAGGTTAAAATGGCTCCCATCCCTGTTTAATGCCAGTGTAAGCACAATATATGTTAGAAACCTGGAGCTTTCATTCAACTACTTAGGACTTTATCAGCAGACTGGTTGTTCAGTCACTGCTGGCTAACACCGATGATGCAAGCAATGTTAATGCCCTATTCAAGATGTGCCAAAGGTTAAAATGGCTCCCATCCCTGTTTAATGCCAGTGTAAGCATTCTGATGCATATGGCCTCACATATATGGTATGTGAGATTGAAAACTTTAAGTAGTGAAATATAATAATATACCTAAACTGATGATAAGTAATTTTCAATCAGAATCATTTTTCTTGCGATGTCACATATTTCATTGTGATGTACCTCGTCTTGCATCAACATTACCATCATTTTACCACACACACATTAGGTTTAAATCATTCCTGTGAAATGAAATCTTTTCATGCTACACTTTGATCAAAACCCTGAAACATTCTTATCATTTTCTTATGATTTGTGGACATATTGCTAAATACTTGGCAGCAAATACTAAGTTTCTGATTAAACAGCTCCCAACAGGGGACTGGCTGATCTAGATCTACACTATCTGACTTATCCTTGTCAATACACATTCCGCAGGGCATGAGTTACTAACAAATTCTAACGATACCATACATTGCACTTAACCCCCAAGAGGCTTTCTTTAACATTGAGCCTGCTATATTTTGTATGACTCATACTAAATTCTTAGTTATTGCCTAAAAAACATCAAAAGCCTTCTTGTTGAAAACTCAGCATCAGATAGTGCTCTATGTGCCATAACTTTAAAAAATACATGCTTAGCAAGCTAAAGGTTTTTCAGACCATTTACTTGCCTTTTAACCCTAAGTATGCTCAGGAAGTTTGTCTTTGTAAATAGTGTAGATCAAGATCAGCCAGCTACTGCTAGGAGCAGTCTAATTAGGATCTGTACTATTTGTTGCTGAGACTCTAGCACTTTTTTATGTCTTGTTTAAAACCCAATGTTTAATTCATAGTTTTATGCTTTCACATTATGAATCTTACATTTGAAAGTTAATATAAATAGAGACTAAACAACAACTAGTGACAATGCTGATCAGACATATCCCAGCACTGTTTGCCTCTGTGATTATAAGAGTTAATTTAAGAAGAAAAACAAGTTATGAGAAGAAAAAAATACTTCAATTATAAAACTGAATGTCACATTTAACATTTATTTTCAAGAAATTACATAAATGTGTTAGATAATAATGTTTTTTATAAGAAAACTTAAGCTGCTAAAATTTTCTTGAATTTCTATTTCTTCAATCAAGATTGAATTATGGAACATTAGCTGTTGTATCAAATGAAGAAAAATTTACCCTCCCCCCCCCCACACACACACACAAACACACACACACACACACACACACCACTGTTTTCAAAACAACAGCACCACAAGTTAGATCCTTGAAGAACCTACCTAAGTCAAATAATAATTCCTCATTATAAAACACTCATCCTATATTATATTATGTTTATTTAAGTGATGCAGTTCAGTTTAATTTCTATTGAACCAAGAAATTGTACATTTTTATATAACCCATTATTCTCACACATCTGTAGAATGCAGGTGTTCATTAAAGATAGTTGGATCAAGGCGATAGAAATAGGACACAAAGGGAATGAGCATGACAAAAAAAAGACAACTGCTTATTTTAATCTAAAAAAATGTAAAAATAATTTGTCCTCATATTTACAAAAAGTCATGACCAGAGAACTCACAAGCATCAATTCACATTAGATAGTGGCAATCATTTCTATTACCAGTTATAAGCTAAGAGCCTGTTCCATTATGAATATTGCCGTAACCATTAATATATATCACAGTTCTGAAATATTTGATCTATTTTAGGTTTATATGGCACTGACTTGATATAATTATATATCTCAGTTGACATATTATACATTGTTTGCCATATCTTTCATGTGGAACTGGTCATTTAGAGTAAACATGCTGATGATCTGCTATGTTATAAACATAGTGTTTCAAATACCGTTGACAACAAATTAAACTACAGTTGCTAATATTCTGCAGATAAGCATCATTTGTCTGTGCATCATGGCTCATGGCATAACAGATTAAATACAATGAAGATTGTCCTGAAATATCTAGTTGTTGTTTCTCAAGTTAAGATAAATGTATGTTTGTCACAAAAAACAATAGTGAACAATAGTGAACATTACCAGTACATTTTATATATTGTCTTCACTATGTTTATTTGTCGCACCTTGTCAGTGTTGTGATGTCATCTTGTTGTCAGGTGTCGCCAACGGCAATGAGTACATGAGCACTGCCCTCACTCCACTTATGGATCCCTCAACTAATGTCTACGTCCATCGCAAAATCTCCGGACGAACTCCATCAACGACATCTAACTCCTCCAAGGGTCGACTGTACAGCTATGTTAGTGGATCTGATGGAGATGATGATGATGTGGACACATCCTCGTCGAGTCGTCATAACAATAAGCGCAGGCACTGGCGGAAAGGGTCGCCACATAGCACTGTCTCATCGTCAAATGATTTCGACACAGCGCAGATGAGAAATGACCAGGTCTCGCAGTTGTCGTTGTCAGATTCTGATGATGAAACGCGACCACTTCGGTATACTAAAAAAGGTAACGCTTGAACTCACACCATGATTGCTCATCCATTGGTCATGCATATCGGCTCATCAGTCAGAAAGTTAGTCTCTTCGTTTGTCTGTCAGACTGTTAAACCTTTCCTTCAAAGAGACCCATTGTCTGCAGCAGGGTTATAAAGAAGTCTGTGACTGCTTCATGTTTATGCCTTGGGTAGCTTGTATCATATTGCTTGATCTTACCATACACACTCACCTCAAGTATCATACTGTTGTTGCATGATGATTTTACATGTAATCTTGCATGATTTGTATTTCAACCTTTTTATTTATACTGCTTTTGCCTTGCCTTTTCTGTCTTTTTGTTTTTTTAATTCTTTATTGGTCACTTTTACATTTAACAAGTTATTGTCATGTTAACCTATATTGACATTATTAAATGCTGCAGTTTTCTAGTTTGTTTAACATTTCAGCTTGCTTCCATTGGGCATTTTCAATTATTTTAGAATTAGACTCTTCAAAATATACCATCTTGTAGTTTCCATTCAAGAATTCAAAGATCAGGCTTCAACACTGGATCAACCACCTAACAAATTGTACTTAAATTGTTGATTTGATGAACAGCTTACCAATTATTCTAAATGCCACTTATGGGCAAAACAGTACATACTACAAATTGCCCATTTATCATGACATTCCAGTTGTCAACGTTTTCCATTTTATAATTCAAACATAATTGACAGATGGGTACAATTAAGTTCTCCAGTGACATGGGTTGTGGCATGATACAGCCATGAGATGGTGTCAGTTATCACCAGGTAACCACTTGTGGAACGCTGTCAGCAGATGACACAGCAGAGTCAAGGATGCTTGTCATGGGGATTTGTGGATTAGTGTTGATCTAAGTATACAGGTGGGGGTCCCTTTATAAACACTTAACAGGACCTCTCCCTATGTTGTTACCCCCAAAACAACAACAACAACAACACTTATATTGCCTAAAGCCCTTAATCCATTGGTTTGTGGAATAACAACATGGAGAGAACATTAATGCAAGCCTTAAACCCTTCTCTATTACCAGATGTCCTTTAATATTTGAACTGCTCTGTTTGCAAAGCCTATGTTGACACTTTAAATCTTGGCCTTTTCTTAGCTACGAAACAAAATAACAATACCATAAAACTGTTTATGGAAGTCTTGGAAAATGTCAAGAGACTATGTGTGAGCGTAGGACAAAATTCTTCCCAGACTAAACTTTCTATGCATTTTAACATAGGCGGACATTAATGGAAGAAATTTTGTCCACCTTGGAAACAAATAAAGGAGGAATCGTGTCCTAAAATATGTATGAGAGGCTTTTTATTTGTCTTTCCTAAAATGCACAGGAGTGAGTTTGTCCAGAAGACATTTTGTTCATCCCTAATTATCTGTTCTTTAATTTGTTGTTATGTGTTCATATTTTATTACTACTCCCATGAAAGAGCTATGACTTTATTTCCCCTTTTAGGCACCTTCATCCTCCTGTTACAGCCTCTGCAGCACTCGGTACAGATAATTATTACTCCATAGGATTACTTCTACTAAGACAATTTCCCTCAAGATGGTGAACTTTTTGTTAAATTGCCATACCAGACAATTGTCCCTTAGTTAAATACCATGATCATACATGTATATACTACAAAAAAATAATCATATTATTTAAGCCCGCTTTGGAGCACATCATCCATGCCCCCATGACAAAGCCACTAGCTGCTGCCCTCACTAGCTAAGCTAGCACATCATCCATGCCCCCATGACAAAGCCACTAGCTGCTGCCCTCACTAGCTAAGCTAGCACATCATCATTGCCCCCTGACAGAGCCACTAGCTGCTGTCCTCGCTAGCTAAGCTAGCACATCATCATTGCCCCCTGACAGAGCCACTAGCTGCTGCCCTCATTAGCTAAGCTAGCACATCATCATTGCCCCCTGACAGGACCACTAGCTGCTGCCCTCATTAGCTAAGCTAGCACATCATCATTGCCCCCTGACAGAGCCACTAGCTGCTGTCCTCACTAGCTAAGCTAGCACATGATCCTTGCCCCCTGACAGGGCCACTAGCTGCTGTCCTCATTAGCTGAGCTAGCACATCAGCCTTGCCCCCAGAAACGATCTCTAGCTGCTGCCCTCATTGGCTAAGCTAGCTAATTATCCTTGCCCCTGACTTGGCCTCTAGCTGCTGCCCCCATTAACTAAGCTGATAGTTATGATGACCAGCTGCAGAATAAATAATCAGTAAACAGGGACACCTTTATGGTGCTTGACCATCAACATAATCTGGTCAGATCAAACAATGCCATAACAGCCAATGCCACTGTTTATCCTCACAATCCTGCTGAGGGGTCTTTCTTCTTCCTATCATTTTATCCATCTTTCTATCCATCAGCCTTTCATCTGTGTATGTGATGATAAATTGGACATTAACTGTAGCAACAATTATCTTCTTTTTCTTTTGTTGTTTGTTCCATAGGGATATATAATCATACATTTGCATATTTATCAATTATATTGATAAAGTGAGAATTAGATGCTGATATTAGAATTATATGTATCTGTACATCAAGTTAGAATTCTTTGGTTCTAAATCACTGTATCTGAGATATATCATACAGCTTTCAGACCTCAATTCTTCACGAAAATGCAATCATCATACATCATCTATAGCGATCTACAAGTTAATTTGTTGAGATTTTCTGCATATCGGAGCTTCGCCGTGAAGACTGCTCTTAAGTAATTATTTTAGGCTTTTATATCTGTTGTAGTATGTTTCAAGAATGGATTTATGCCATCAAGAAATAGTTTTCTTGCAGATAATGTATTTCTTAAACAGAAGACAATGTGATAACATTACTCTGCACAACTGTTATTAAGATACCACCGTGATAATTGCGGATGTTAAGGGATAGACACGTCATAATGCTTATTGAAAGATCTGTTTTACATCTATTCCACATCAACATATTCTCAAAGTGTAAAATCTTGAAGTCTTATCTAACAAGCAATAAAATGCTGGGAGGATAATTGAATAATGTATTTTATGACTATTTCCTAGCAAATTTGACACTAAGCATAATTAAGTCTACAGCAACATTTGAAGAAATTGCTTCCCAAAACATTGGTGTTTAATTATTTTAGGGTGAAAAAGCTTAAGCCTAATGTAGAACTGTTTGAGTCATATCCAGCGATGTTATTGTGAAGTTTGTTGTAAGCGGAACATGGATTTGACATTTTCTTAAAGGTGGTATCGGACAGTTTACCTAACACAAATGCATAAAACAAAATTTGTCCTCAATTTCTGGAAATTTATGCATAATTTCTCTATAAACTCATACTTTAATCTAAGTTAAGGATTTGAACAATACCTATGTTGTAAGACAATACACACTGCGAAATAATCACTGTAAATTTTCATTCTTTCCAAATCAATAAGGAAGAAAGGGATCTTTGCTAATAATAGATACTGATGTCAGCATGAACTACCTGGATGACAATGAAATGCGACCATAAAAGCAAGTTGGCACATGGTTTTCTTAGTTTAAAAATAGCTATCTCTGCAGCTAGTAGGGATTTATGTTTCACTGTTTGCACAGGTCTAGAGCATCAATTAACAGCAGTTTGAAGAAAATTTCCATTTAAAAATGACTTATTTGGTTATTTGAGAAAAAATATCCAGTCCAAATTGTTGGATGCCACCTTTAAAGATGCATATGAAGTTACTGCCATTCGCGTAAAAGCATGGTCATATTATCATTAGTTTGGGTCTTACAAACCTATAAATATATAGTAATTAAGTTGCTTTTGCTTCCACAACTTAAAATGCCTCTTTTAACCATCCGTTAGTTTGATAGGACATTTCAAGTTGTATAAACAAACTGAGGAAAACCTGATCCAATTGTATCTGGAAAAAATGTTAGATCACAAATTGTTGAACTTTGTTTTTCCTAGTTACTGATTTAAGTGTTATTTGGTTGGAAACTTCCTGAATTTGTTGTCAGAGTTGGGCAACTTTCTTGAAATGTGAACCATAATAAACAATTGTTTTTGCCATATTCTATTGGGTGTATGGTATCTTTTTAGTAATTATTAAGTTCTATAGAAGATGGGATATTTCTTGGGCTAACTTGGGCTAGAACCAGCTTGATAAAATGTTGACTATTTCGGTTGAAAAGTACTTCACTCCTCGTTTTATGGAGCTCTTCACCAATAGTTGTTGCTAATGTTTTGTAGGCCCCTGTTGTAAACCTGATTCCATTTCCATGAAACTGTAGCATTTACTTGCCCTTTCTCCTTCATAGCTCCATGATTTATTACAAAATTATCAGAATTGTTTGTTATGGTTATGGACTAGTTCCGCCTGTATACATTTGGTAGAATGGATAAATTGATACAATTTGTAAATTAATGATCGTACTCCAAATATAACTCATACATTGCCAGATGTTCCTAGATCTTGGAGCAAAGCACATAACTCTGAAATTCTGAAATATTCTGCTAATGCTAATTAATTAGAAGATTAACTAATTAATTAAGAGATCAATTAATTATCAGGAAGAGGGAAGTATGAAGTCATTAGATCTGTGTTATATCATTACTCAGAATTTCTTTTAAGTGTTACAAGATAAGATTAGTTAATAACTTCCTATGCCTGATTAAGGACATGGAATGTGGTTATACCATATTCCTCTGAAAAACATGCTGATGTTTATGTTGGTTACTTGTAATTCAATTTTGTATCTAAATACTTTCATAATATGAGTCCGTTTATCAGAGTTAATACTGTAAATAACAGCATGAAGAAAAAAGTGTCTGGTTTCATCTTATAAATGTAGTGTGTGTTACTTTCTGAATAAAATGTCAATTCAGTGCACATTGTTCATGACAACATGCATTGATTACAAAAGAAAGATTCTATTTTAAGAATGTAAACCAAATTAACACAAGTTTATTCCCAAACAAGCAAATGAACCTACACACGAAGACACACTACCATGTGAAGATATATACCTACATACAGACCAGGCAAGTTAACACAGTAGCTAGAGCATCTGCTCCAGTTATATAATGGCCCCAAGTTCAAGCCTCAATCTGCTACAAACCAAAATCATACAAAATGTAGCAGTTCAGCTTTATTGGTTATGCCCAACCAAATTCAGGCATAGTTCTAGAAACATTTGACCTCTATGTCAGAATCACAACTGGTGGCCTGGTGAAAACCATCTCTGGATCACCAAAGATTGTTGGTGGGAAGATAAACTCAACAACAAAACATGCTCACACATATGTGAAGCTATGGGGATATGTTTCCATTGTTATTACCTCACAAAGCATTGGCACTGCCTGTATGTTGTTGATGCCTGGGATGTCTATTAGCTGTCTCAAGTAGGGTAACAACACACATCAAAGTTGCATTGCTGGCACAATGTCTATCAAGCATGTGGCATGGAATAACACATAGAGCCATTATAAACCAGTGTAACTTCAGTTGGCCATGGCTTTTGGTATGTGAGTGTGTTAATCGAAGTTGAACATTACCATGATAATAGATTATACATACAGTGTTTTGTAATAATACCTAATCCAGACTTTACTGTGGTAAATTTTATAATGGCTTTATTTGGATCAAATGCTTGCGGTAGCTGTCCTAGTTAATAAGCAGTTTTTCTTAGTTTGGCCATAGGCCATACCTATGGTAATATTCAAACTATAATATGGTACTGACTATCATTTTACTACAGTAAACAGTGTTTATTAGCTACATGTTTGACTGTGTTAGTGTAGCCTTGGATCAGCATCTTCATCTCACCTGGTTTATCTCCATCCTACACTGTCATTTTCTGTAGTATACATCCAACACAGGTTCAGGCGGCCATGTTGCAGCCATCACTACAGGTGTTGTGAGAGGTAGCACCTCCACACATGCACGTGCACCTGGTTCCAGTTATAACAAACCAAGAGTGCTTACCACAAACTCTTGTTAGCGCTGTCCCAGCCAGCCATGTTTGTTTATCACCCAAACTATATTCTTAGTCTTTTTACTAAAGATTTTAGACATAAACAAGTCATATTTATAGAGATATAGCAGCAAATAGTGTAAAGCTTGATCAGACAGCTTACAACATAATCTGTGTGATCAGGATTTACATTGTTTTCCTAAGCCTGATCAATTCTTGCTTTGCAGGCTAAGTGATAATATCCATCACTATTGCACCCTCCTTGTGCATTATTTTGACCTACTTTGATAGTTTCAGAGGCATCTGAGTTGCAGACTTGAAGCTGCAAACTTTAGGCCCCATACCCATAGGTTGGACCCTATGTCTAATGTAGGGATATCCATGGGTAGGACACACAACTCTGGATGACAGGTACCGTGGTTCAATCCTTGGCTGGGTTGCCTCTAACTTCTTTGAGTAAAAAATCTCGATTTGTTCTACTCTACCCAGGTGTATAAATGGGTACCTGTGGGGGTTATTTGAGTCATGGAAATGACTTCCTTGTGCCATGTCTCGACTGCTCATACAGGACTTACAAATATACCCAATGACCAGGGGGTAAAACTGTGTGGTATATATATCTGTCTGTCCTGTCTTGTCTTGTCTTGTCTTGTCTTTGTCTGTGTCTGTGTGTCTGTCTATTTATCCATATATATCTTATACCTTCAATAATGAGAGTAATAATAATAGTAATAATAATAATGATTGTCTAGTTTCATGAATCAGTAAATATGGTGAAATCTTTGCTTTTCAATTTCATATTTTCCAGTTTTAACATGGACTTATTCAGAATATTTTCTGGGCGACAGGAATCTTACATTTCAGAGACTCTGTCAACTCAAACAGACAGGCAACTGCATGCTCCAATGCTATTAACTGCTTCACAGGTATCAGCAGCATTTCTGAGTGACGCCTCAACACCATTGGCAGATTATAAGAAACAGGATGATTGATACCTACAATTAGGAACTATTTTTGGTTTTTACTCATATCTAGATTCAGTTTACCTCTAGCCTGCTAATCAGAAATCGATCAGGCCTTTGCAGGTGGTGCAGGTCCTGATCAGCTGACTCCTTCTGGGAACAAATCAGGACTAACACTATCTATTGCTTAGTCAAGAGCAGTAGGGGTCTTATGACAGTGGCATGTTTTTGTTCAACAATATCTAAGAAATAATTTAGCTTATATATAGCAGGTTAAGTATTAACTGGTATTGATGTAAGAAGCAGACTCTGTGGAGCTTGTTTGAGCCTAACTGTGAAATCAGATATTTGCTAATTGATGACATCACCCAATTTGCCATGGGGTTTGATTGACAGCTGGAACTGATGAGTGACAGTGATCTCCCCTGAATCCTGGACTGGTTACCATGTTTGTTTTTCTTATGCCTCCATCTGCTTGTACTGGTTCTAGAATAAGAGCTTTTCACCAGCATGTGGTATTTGTAAGTTGCCTACAGGGGTGACTTTTATTTACGTAATCCATTCCAAACATTAGAATTGATGTAAAAAATCTGCATGTGGTCTGATAAAAATATAGATTTTACAATAATGGGGCTCTAGGAAAATTGGGTCCTTGTGTACATTATAATATACATGGAGTGAAGAACAAATATAGGGATATGAGGAGCATGTGTTAACAGGGTTGATTCATTGAAGAGGAAGGCTTTAATTATTTGCAGCAGTTAAGATCACAGATATATCAGTATGATCAGTCTATCTCTGACAATGGCACCAAAACATATAACAGCTTAGAACTTTGCTGTCAAATCTTCTGCATTTGTTCCTTTTTATCATTATAATTATGAGTTATAAATACTGTCCACTTATGGTCACATTACTAAGTCCAAAGATTTTGTTTACAATAAATTGATTATTTATGCTATAATAAGGGTGTGTGGTTATAATATGTTTCAAAAAAATGTAAATGTATTAAATAAATGGTGATTGACATTCTTTAAAATTGTACAAATGGCATGTTTTTTAACTTTCCAAAACCTGATCTTAATTTAGTTTTTGTATCTTTTTTTTCAAAATGAAAATCTTCTCTGTTTATAACAGTGACATTAAAAGGTTTCCTGCCAGTTTGTGAATTTTGGGGAGCTGTTTAAATGAAGACAAATGGACTTACAGGACCTTTTAAACAGGGGCACTCTCTTTGGAATTATTGTCTATTTCAACAACATTTTAAATTGATTTCCATGACAGCCACAATAAAACAACTTCAGTTTTGTGTAAGTAAGATGCCTAACAACAAGTTGCCAACAGATCCAACTATATAGATAATGGCATCATTGCTATAATGTGTTATAATGCCTGTTGATTTCTCAGCTTCTGTCCTTGCTTCTGAATTGTTCATGAGCCACAGTTATATGTTTCTCACACTTGTTCTGTATACATGGATAGATTACGCCATGCCTAGCAGGTTTAAAGTTAACAGGTTGAGGACAGATAGTGCTGGCTCAGATCAGTCAGCTCCTGGCTGGGACCTGTCTCATCTGGGTCAGCAATTATTGCCACCAAGCAATAGGACTTGATGAATGTCCACGTAATTGTAAGCTAAACACTTTATTATTATAGACTAATAAATAATAAATAACAAACATAGCTGATAATCGGTCCTATTTAACCAATCTGTTTGATAAAGTGTAATTAGCCAAGTCCTGTAAAGACTTAATCTGTTAATCTATATCTTCCAAATCTACTTATCCCTGGTGTTATGTGTATATCAACAATGGATGTTGTTTATAGGGTGTTTACCTGTTGTGACCTAATGCTGTTATTGTCATATCCCTTGGAATCCAATCCTTTTAAATACTCTAAACAGATGTTGTCTTCTTAAGTATAAGCTGGTACTGGTTCAACCAAGAGAGGATCGTCAAGAGGGAATAATATAAGTTAATTTTAGCTAACTGACTCTTAAGAAATATGTTAAACCAAGTTATTAACATTCATACGATAATTTTTGATAACTTAAATCTTCTGATGGAAGCAATATAATGTTTAATGGTACATTCACATGCAGTAAATCATTTATTTACTGTACTTTTACATCATCATTCTAAAGGACACACTGTGTCTAATTGAACATAAATTAAAAATAAAATCAACAGATTATGAAGATAAAACTGTATATAAATAAACATCTGTATTTTCAGCTAAGATAAATAATATGGAAATTAGAACATTATATTATTGTGTTGCCAGAAATGTGGCACTCATGTATTTACAATTGGGCAAAAGTTTTCAGCCTAAGTTGTCATGATTCTACTTATTTTTATAGTTCATACAAATATATTACAAACAAGTGTGACATACAACATCAGGCATTTCACTTCCAAAATTTTCATATTCTGATCTTAACTATTCAGCTTTTATCAAAAATGCTCTTCTGTCACAGTAATATTAACAAACAATTAACAAAATTATACCATTGTGAAAAGATGATAGCACATCCTGTCTTCTTTACATGATAAATTATAAACACATATTTACAAATTGTAACTTGTCATAAAATACATTGTTTCTTTTTTCAACTCTTGATAAATTTTATTCATATTGCAGTTAGTCAATTTCTACAGCTAATTCTCCCATATCATTGTTCATATAAATTCTAATCCCTTTATTTACTGTACATTGTTAGTAACATGTTATACAAGTAGAATGCTGAAGTGCCACAAGTACTAATCTTTGTTTATCTTGTACAACAAAGCCCATGTTTGTTGCTGATTCCTAAACTAACCCAGCTGGAGAAGGGACCCCACTTTGTCTCCTGCTGGGGAATTAACAGGGATCCAGCCATTGTTGTGATTGATAGGGGCTGGGTCCCATTTTATTGCCTGTGCAGAGCCTAGTGTAGCTGATAGTAGTGTGGTAGTCAAATGGAGAGGTGGTGCAGAGAGAAAGAGAGGGTGCTTGCTGTTCATTCCTTCTGGTATTAGATACAGTGAGAGAAAGAAAAGCAAAGGGAAATTTGTCAGTCTATTTACTTTAGTGGAGTTAGATGTGATGTTCATATCTTGTAGCCAGTTGATCTTCAGTAGTGAGGTACAATAGTGCTAGGATGGTACTCTTTTCAACAGGAGATACACTTGGTGTGTGAGATTTCATCTACATACTGGCAGCTAGAGTGTTGTGGAGTTATGGAATTGGAAATTTGTTGCAATATTTGTCTGATAGTTTGTGTGTTGCTAATATAACCGCAGGCTTGCTTTCTGAGAGATCTTAAGAATTTGCTAAGAAACAGGATGCAGGTTTGTTACCGTGTTCCTGGTGTTTGCAGAGTGGTACAGAGTTATATTCTATCATGCATGGATGCTATTTCGAAGGAAGCACAGGATCTGTTGGCAACGGATGTGTCTGTTTTCTGACTTGATGGAAAATAGTGCATGTGTGCACACCATGTGTGTATGCACTGTCTATTACAGAGAAGAGAATTGCAGATACAATATTTAATAGTGTGATATAGTTTGTTCATGTAAATTGATAACAACATTATTCAACTAATGATTAGGTGTACCTCGGTGTACCTTACTCACCAAAATAACATGTTTTAATAGAATTAACATGTAAAGTTTCTGTTAAATGAATCAATATGTACAGTACACTAAAGCAGAATAAAGAAGATTACTAGTGTAAAATAAAGAGAAAAATATGGCACTTGGGTTAAAGTCCTATCATAGAAAGTGAAGTATTCATGTTGAAGATCTCTGAGTGAAGACCATGTTTATTTGTGACTGTGACAGAAGGGATAGCAACCGTTTGAGCAGTCGTGATGGCACAGGCAGCACCATGTCCTTCAGTTCTGGGATATACTATCAGATAGGCAGTGACAGAGAAGGTAACACTTGTTTTCACAGTTTGTTGTAACATGGAGCCAATACAGCAGTCCAGATTTGTAGAATCTCTCTCTAGCAAGGGTCTGCCAACTTTGCCATCTTGTAGTTATGTCTATTTCAATTATTTTATACAACCACTTTCATATGGCTTGGTAAAGAATACCCGAAAATATGGCTTAGCACCAAGCCAAGTTTATTCTTATCTTCTACAGCTCAGGTTTTGTGTATGGCCATTGAAAGCTCATGTAGCCATGGAAAGCTTATGTAGCCATTGAAAGCTTATATCCTGCCTTTGCCAATGGTCACCAAGTTCCATGTTCTGTCACAGCCATGTTTTTTTTTCCAGATTTTTCTATGACAATAGGAAGTTGGTAATCATAAAGTCTTATTTTTTGTTGGCTATTAACTGCACGCAAACAAAACAATGCAGAGACTCGGCAACAAAAACTGTAGATTCTGGTCACACAGTTGTCTGATGTGGACCTACACTATTTGCCTGAGCCTGGTCATTCCATATTTAGCAGGCTAAAACTCAGCTTCCTTCTGATTCTTGTTAAGTTTTTTGTCAATAACTTTCATTTAGATTTCTTAAGCACAACACAGACACATAAATCAATCAAGTCATTTCTTTATTTCCTTATTGCCTTTTTACTTCAATGTTTATTTATTGATAATTGCTACTTGTTTCCTGTTCAGACACCTCTCTTTTTTTTTGCTGTCCTACTCTGATTCCATTGTAAAATTCCTCTATTATGATTGGGTTCATTTCCTGCAAGGCAGATGGTAAAAGTACATAATGCATATTTAAACAAGTTATTCCTCTTACTTATGTCAGAATGTTATAAAAGTTTAACCTAAAAATTGACAAAAAGCGGCTGAAAACATTTTAACAACTTGAAAAAGGAAATCCTGAAAACTGTCTGGACGTACCCTTGATGGATGTGGAAATCAGTGTCATCATTTAGACATCTACAATCTGAAGCATATTTTGTCAGTCACTCTGACTGAAGCTCTAGGGCCTAGGGCATATTGATCAGAATTAGGCAGAGAGTGTATATCCAGACCACCTAGCTCTTGCTGGGAGCTGCCTGATCAGGCTTAGGCAGATAGTGTATATCCAGACCACCTAGCTCTTATTGGGAGCTGTCTGATCAGACTTAGGCAGATAGTGTATATCCAGATCACCTAGCTCTTGCTGGGAGCTGCCTGATCAGGCTTAGGCAGATAGTGTATATCCAGATCACCTAGCTCTTGCTGGGAGCTGCCTGATCAGGATCTGTTCTATTAGCTGCTATGTGTAGTAATAGTACTGTCTCAATGAAAATGACTTGTTACTTACAGTTGAAAGCCAGAATTAAGAATTAAAAATCAGTGTACAATTGTTAAAATTTGTTGCAGATTAAGGGTTAAATTAAATTTGATAAGGTACCTCTCCCATGTCCCTTGTGAGGTTGGGGTGAAGGAAGTAAGACTGTTTGAACGCTAGTCAGATCAGAGAGACAGAGACAAAACAGAATCTGGCAACTTTGAAAGGTTCTCTCCTGATTCAATTCAGCTATGATTAAAACCATATCTATCATGGTCGCCATCAAATTGGCTGATGTCCTGCAGATTTGAGGCTTTTATCCACCAGTTGTGGATATAGCTGGTAGTGGTGGTATTATAATTGAGTTTATATACTGGTGTTTGTCAGCCACAGGTTTGGAATGGCCTGAATAAATAAACAACCATTTTGAGATAAATTTGCTAGGGAAGTCAGTGGGAATTTAATAGGAAATGATCTTTATTCCTGTGCGATTTAGCAAATTCCTAAAGAAATGGTTTCCATAAATAGAACAATTAGATGAAATGATAGGTATACAGGAGTGTACAGAGCTACACTTTTGGAGACTGCATGCTTAGGGGTATGGTAAAAATAAAACATGATGGTGTATAATTACATTTAATATGATATGGTAAAATGTTATTTTTAGTACCTGGAGCAGTGTGCACCATATAGTTTTACTCAAGGACTAACATTGTGACAAAATGTGTGGTCAGTTTCAGGGTACAAACCTGGTACCCACTGGTTCAGAGTTCAATATCTTAACCACTAAATCACAGATGCCCATTTAGTTGCATAAATTAACATATATATTGGCTTATGACACACAAACACTAATTTATATTGGCTTCTGACTGATATTTTTTCACCTGAAGGTAAGAACTGGTATGGATATATTATTGAAGAATGTTTTGCCTCTAAATGGAATCCAACCTCATCTTGTTTCTCTTTGACTTTCAGTTACTGTCAAACTTGTATTGCATGGAAGTTGACTGTTAAGCAAAAACAAATTGTTCCAGTAGATGTTATGATTAGAAATCTAAGATTGTCTGGCTAGACAGTTAATTTATAAGTAAAGTGTCTAGTCTTAGTTAAATTTGAAAATCACCTTCATATAACACATTAATGCCTAATCAAATGCAAATCATTCATGCGGTAATATTTTCTAATGATTGTCTCACTGAACTTTTACAGACTTTATGTAACAAAATCAAGTTGCCAAATCTTATAAATCTGGGGTGCTTTGGACACTTGGTTTTATTATGTCTTTTGTTAAAGCATGGTAAAGGGTTCTATATCCTATTTTAATTGAATGAAGTATATAAATGGTTTCTAGCATATCCAATTTATCTATCACCATCTGTTTATAAGATGTGTTGTCAAATAATGTGTGTTGGTTATAGATATTTCTTGTCATTGTTCAAGATGAGAATAGACATGTAATATTATCCAAGTTGGTAAAGGTAGATAAAATTGTTAAAAAAAATTCATTTACATGCTTCCATTGTGCTTTTTTGTCCTGTTTGAATATATGTCATATACTTAGCAAGTTGATTTGCTGGCTGAATGTTATCTGCCACCCCTTTCTCCAATGTATTGACTTCTTTATATAACAATTATCTGAAAGTGAAAACAAGTTATCTTACAGTGCAACCCGTGTCATATGAGTGAAAACAGGTTATCTTACAGTGCAATTGGTGTCATATGAGTGAAAACAGGTTATCTTTCAGTGCAACCGGTGTCATGTGCAACCGGTGTCATATGAGTGAAAACAGGTTATCTTACAGTGCAACCGGTGTCATATGAGTAAAAACAGGTGGTTTATGGAAGAACATTATCATAGGTTTGAAAAATGCTTTTTATATACACTGAAGCAGAGAGAGTAGGCAGAAAGTTGACTTTCTTATTTAGTCATTGAAGAGTAGTCCCCCTTAATATTTTTCCACAAAATACTTCAACTCATGGCTTACCTTTTTGCATTTAGTTTTGTGAATTGAAATAAAACATGTCTTTATTTATAAATAAAATTGTATAACTGTATAGTCCTTTATGAAGCTGATAAAATTGCTCTTAGGGATTGATACTGAAGTAAGATTTATAGACCAAACCCTTACCACATGTATCATACCAATAAATACCATGACCAATAAATACCATGACACAAGATTGACAACACAATCAAACTGCACAATACAATGGCATGAAATTCCTAAATTATCTGTTATACATATTGGTACATAATTCACCTTATTTTCAGTGCATTTTCTTATATTCATGAAATGACATATACAATTTCAACCTTAAGCAGATAAAAATATACTTATAAATCTGAAAATTTAGGGTGAACCAGAATGTTTGTTTTGCTTAGAATATATACATTCTACCAACATACATGGTCATTATGGCAGCATCTGTCTTTGATTAGTGATGAGAGACAATACCAAATATCCATGGAGAACCTGGACTGGTGTCATTCTACACTTCTCTGTAAGATACCCACAATTATAAGGGATAAGAAGCATTGTCCCACCCTGTAAACAGATTCCGTGGCCCTGACACAGCTCTTCTTGAGGATGTTCAAGAATGGATGCGGGAGAACCATCCTTATTGAATTCTGCAAGTTTTAATGGCAAGCAGTCCATCCAGTGTATCTTGCATTGCTGATAATACAGGAAACTAACCATGAAATTGACTAGATAGTAAATGAAGCAAGGTTGGGTTTGGGGCTTTTAAAAATGAATTGTAGTCAGTAGAGCCTAACCATCTGGGTTGCTCAGCAACATCATTCCTATCAAACCCCATTTGGTCAACTTGACTTGTCTTGCATTCTAGAGAACACCTTGAAACCTTTGTTATAATGAATTGGGAGGTGGGTCATCCTTGAATGATAAGAAAATGAGAAAACTTTTCCAAAACATCTGAAGGCCCACACAGCATGGTTTATAATTAATTGTCATTGGGTCAGTTTTAATGTTTGACCATCACATTGAAGCTCAGTATTGAAGACTGTATTTAACAGTGTGCCCAAAAAATATTGTAAAAAATATTATACAGCAAACAGATTGCAGCTGTGCCTCTTATTTGCAGATGGTTTGATGTTGATGTATACCTTCACTAAAACTAGGCCTATCTCACTTGTTTTGATAGTATCATCGGTGGGGGGTTCTAGAAAGGATTGTTTGATCTGTTTTTGTCCTCCTTACATTCCCTGCTGGCTGTATGTATGCCAGATGCAGTCATAATTGTAGCTGGTATGCAGTTTATAATTGATTCTGTCAAAAACGATTCTATCTTGGTAAAATTTATGTCCCATCTCATTTTAAGGAGTCAAGCATAGTCATAAGTCAGTCCCTTTTAATGCTGTTGCCTTAACAGCTTTTACAAATTATGTTATTTTAATTCCCATAAGAAATTGGAAATTCTAAGATGTTGTAAAGAAGATGGGAAGAGTATTAACATTTAATTATATTCAATATGTATTAAAGTGAAATTGAGACTTACCAAACTACAGTGGTAAGATTGGATTCAGTTTAATCTAGCAATAGGGCTACATATGTGGTATGATTGGATTCAGTATGATCTAGCACTAGGGCTACATAATATCTGGTATGATTGGATTCAGTATGATCTAGCACTAGGGCTACATAATATCTGGTAAAATTGGATTCAGTATGATCTAGCACTAGGGCTACATAATATGTGGTATGATTGGATACAGTATGATCTAGCACTAGGGCTACATATGTGGTATGATTGGATTCAGTATGATCTAGCACTAGGGCTACATAATATGTGGTATGATTGGATATAGTATGATCTAGCACTAGGGCTACATATGTTATAACTTGTTTATGCTGGGAATATGTAGGGGCAAAATTACTTTCTTGTCTAAATATAATGCAAGGATGTTTCTGTCATTGTATTGTGTGTACTTTTGTAGGCAGCCTTATTGAATTCACAGTTCACCAAATATTTTAAAACTGTAAAATATGTTGTTATGGTAGGACTTTTATACTTTAATGGGATGTATTCTGGTTGTTACTTTTGAGAATCTAAATAGAGACCAGCCTGCTGTCAGAAATGCTATCTCAAACCTTTTTACAGTAGAACAGACAGATGTACATAGTATTATGCTAATATGACTCCAGCATGCATCTGCTTGCACTAAGATAAAATGTAGGGATGATGTCAACATAATCTGGGACTAATTTATCCACAAACCTTCCACAGTGTGTTGTGTTGACAACAACAGAGGACCCAGTGATGGTGTTTATGATAACACTATCATAGAATTAGTGATGATTATCAGCTAGGGTTTAACTCTGTTGCTAATGTGTTGTTCACACTATCTCTTCAAATAAAATGTATTATGTGTCAATGAGGGTGTGACAGTGGCCAGTGACTAAGTCTTTTAAGAGTGTGCTTTCCTTTGTAGGCTGTTTGGTTTTATTGTGTTTTATTTGTTTCATTTCTTCTTTAAAGAACAGACTGCACTAACCATGTTAGTTTACAGAAAAGAACATTGCAGTACACAGCAGTAGCACAATTAGTGTCATTATTGTCACATAATGCTAGGTGTGTAGACTCAGTACAAATGTCTGGAAGGAAATGGCTGGACTCAGGGAAACCTCCACATAGGAATGTTTTTCTCAACAACCTGGATTCAAACCCAGGGAACCCCAATTGTTCCAACTCGACCTTGGGGCATCCATAAACATATGTTCATGATACCCGTAGGCTATTGAATTAGGTTAGTGCAAGTTGTTCCAAACAGAGGCTGTACAAAAGGTTTGTGTTTTAGGTACTGGCTTGTTGATAAAATCATGTTTCCATATTCCTCCCATTCCCCTAAAAAAATGGAAAAAAAGAAAAGGAAAGATAGAGACCATTTATCACTAAGTCTGATAGGAATAAATATATAAAGCTTAGGCAAATAATGTAGATCCAGATCTCTCTGCTCACTGCTGGAACTGTCTGATCAGGATCTACGCTACTTGCTGCTTAGTCTCTATTAGTAAATATGTTAACCTTTACAATTAATCTAATACACTTATAATATACAAGCAATTAAGAATAGCATGATAATTTAACAAAATATAGGGTGATAGGGGGTTAAGAGGCAAACACAAAAACTGGAATGTTTTCTTTGTGGACACAGGTTGGTTTTATTGGCTGTCACCTTTGACCTTTAGTATTTTCTGTTTAACAAATCTGTCCTTTGTCTCCAGGTGTGATGGTATTTATCATACACTGTAACCATGTCTGGGTTGTGGTAGATGTATTTGTTCTGGTCAGTCTGGGTAAGTTTGAGGGTTGTAAGTAATGTAACTTTATAACACACCCGACAAAGGTTTATAAAGTCTCAGACAAATGTACAGTCATAGGTCTGTCTGAGTCACTGGAGTTGTTTATAAGTTGTGTTGACATAAACATTAACCTGTCAGTATTGATTTGAGCTATATTTGGCTGTTTTTCTTCTCTTGTGCCTATTTTAAACATATTTATAAATAAATAAATAACAAAAATAAAATAAACTGCAAATTGCTTCTGTTATAAAATTAGCTAACTGCCTATATCATACACACATATTTTTCCATGGCTGGCATGTCTATGCATAAGTTTGTTCATAGAATAATGAGTTTTCTTACTTTATACTGTTAATTATAAAATGTAAAATCAAATTTTTTTCCATCTTTAAGGTTAGCCTAGGCAGTGTAACATTCCTTCTTCCCTGTTTTTCTGCCTTCCTTTTGTTTTGGACCTTATACCGGTACTTTTGTTTCTTTTTCCTCAAACCTTACTACAATGTAATCTTTCTTTCTACCCATGCCTTGATGTCAGTCTGTACTCACTACTTCATCTATCATGTCAGATTTACTACAAACATCAGTATTTTTCTTGATCACATAAATGTCACAATCAATAAAACTTTTCAGTCCTTGAGCATGTTATATGCCATTATGGTAAATAATCATCCCCCTTGTAAACAATCGCATAGTCTCCGAACCCTTAGCATCTTGTAAACAAATCACATAGCCTCCAATCCCTTAGCATGCTACAGTTTGTTTATAATCCATACTAATTCTTACTCTTAGTCATTGTCTTACACATCTACATGATATGTTGTCTCGTCCTATTGTTAAAGATGTAGGAAATAGTGCAGATTCTGATCAGACAGCTGAATATTCACCGCCTTAGTCTGATCATTGTGTGCTGAGCAGATTATTGTGTGCTGACCAATCATCAGGCTAGGAGCTATTATTTCCCAGTTCACCAGAAATATTGTTTGATATGTCATGTTTATATCTATAAAATATCTATTAGTTGTCTAGAACTAATGTAATTGAGTGATTGAAATGTTTTCTTTTGAAGAACCTATTAGATATGAACAGATCCAGTGGTCTACAACTTTTGTGCTATGTCTGTTTAGCCAAAGAAAAAGCACATACTATAGTCCACTGAAATCTCTTGAGAAATAATATAAAAGTGCACACAGGTTGTGGTAAGGAACAAATTGTTGATTTAAACAGAAACTAACTGTATACTGGTATGTCAGAATGCTTTATTTGCATGATTGTCTTTGATTAGAAATGAATATTAAATTTTGCTAATTGAAAACTTACGACCCTAACATGACTTGTAATGCTCTGAAATATAGTTTAGTGAGGTTGCTGGCTTCATGATAAACATTCTCTCATGATGTTTTGTTGATCAGCATTTTGAAACAAATATTTCAAAAGTGCAGTCACTTTGAAAATTTGTTATATTTACAAATTGCAAATGAGTATCTGGTCCCTATGACAGATGACATGGAGTTTGAAAATGAAAATATTTTCAAAGATTCCGATGGATGAAAATTTTGAGCTGAGGTAATAATACTTTGAGCTTGAAGATAAGGTAGCTCTTAGTGTTTGACTGAGTTGGAGTATAATGGGTTTTGCAATTTGATCAATCACAAATTTTAGACTGATCTCTTGTTTGGGCTCAACATTTTATAACCTTGACACCAGAGGACTATAGTGTTTTGAATCAAACTCTTAACGAGCTAAGTAAATGTACAATTGTCACCCTCATGTCAACACTTTGTTGTTTTTTCCTCTGCAGGTACGATGCCTCCCCCATCCTCTCCTCCTCCTCCACCCCCACCCATTGAGGACATTCCACAGCGACTGGCAGGCCCAACACCTGCACAGCAGCAAGCTGTACAGAAGCAGCATCAGCAGCTTTTACAACAACAGCAGCAACAACAACAACATAGACTTTATCATCAGTTTGGACCTCATGTTCGAGGGAATTATTCTGACATAGAGAATTTACGACGAGGGAATAACATATCGGAGCATGAGTGCGTGCAGAAACAATACTCGGATCCAGATAAGTGTAGTTGCAAGGGAGGTAACCATTATTCAGAAGGAGATATAAGTGACTATGAACCTCATTTCTTAGTGCAAACTTCCGAAGGAAATGTGCTCATTCCCCAGTCTCAAGGTTGGTTGGATATATATACTTTTATTGTTCAGTTATATTTGATTGACTTATCATTTTCATTTGAGGGCCCTTGCTTCCTGGTGCACTTTGTATGCTTTATGGGGTCTCAGCCTCATTTACATTTTCATTGTGAAGAGATCATCAAGCAAACCTGAAATGAGTTGGTGGTTCTATCCAGACAAACCCTCCCTCCCACCCCTAGTGTAGTATGGTTCTATCCATACACACCCTCCCTTCCACCCCCAGTGTAGTATGGTTCTATCCAGACACACCCTCCCTCCCACCCCCAGTGTAGTATGGTTCTATCTAGACACACCCTCCCTCCCACCCCCAGTGTAGTATGGTTCTATCCAGACACACCCTCCCTTCCACCCCCAGTGTAGTATGGTTATATCCAGACACACCCTCCCTCCCACCCCCCAGTGTAGTATGGTTCTATCTAGACACACCCTCTCTCCCACCCCCAGTGTAGTATGGTTCTATCTAGACACACCCTCCCTCCCACCCCCCAGTGTAGTATGGTTCTATCCAGACACACCCTCCCTCCCACCCCCCAGTGTAGTATGGTTCTATCTAGACACACCCTCCCTCCCACCCCCCAGTGTAGTATGGTTCTATCTAGTCACACCCTCTCTCCCACCCCCAGTGTAGTATGGTTCTATCTAGACACAACCTCCCTCCCACCCCCAGTGTAGTATGGTTCTATCTAGACACACCCTCCCTCCCACCCCCCAGTGTAGTATGGTTCTATCTAGACACACCCTCTCTCCCACCCCCAGTGTAGTATGGTTCTATCCAGACACACCCTCCCTCCCACCCCCAGTGTACTAATTTTAACACCAGTAAAGTCTATCTAATGGCACAATTAGTACCACAGTATGATCACACTTTTGCTAACCTTCACTTCTTAGCATTTGTTAATTTTTTATAACATCCTGGGCAGAGTTGTCAATTCTGTTGATGCATTTCAATTATTTTGTATGCTGAAGCATTTAAACTTTGCTGCTGAATGTATGGAAACATCTTAATTCATAGTTATTTTTTCAACAAATGAATTACTGCTAGACTAAGAACAAATAGCAGAAGCTAGCATATCTGGATCTGCACTTTCTGTGTTTGCGTGATCAAGATTGTGCTTAACAGACTGTACATTTATAGTAATCTGAATTGCATAGAGTATTTTCTGCTTGAGGTCTAAATAAGATTACCATAAGTTATTTTTCTCTTTTGATAATATTTTAAGAGAAGCTGCCTCTATAAATCATAACCAATTTGTGATTGTGTGGTCATAGATTTGGTGAATTGATAGGGAGTTATGATGTATTCTAGACAGAGGATAATAAAGAGATTGAGGTTTGGTAAATGCTGTTAGTAAGCTTGGAATGTCCATCAAATTTAAGTGATTGGTTTACAATTGGGGTATTTTTATTCCTGAATAACCTTGTATTATTGTTGTGATCAGTGATTTTCTAATGGATCAGTGTTCCTTATGTTATGATAACTGGAAATAGGGACACTTGATCTTGATGTTGGATGAGTTTCTGTTTATTCGGGGATACTATCCCTTAGCCTGCTAGCTTTGTTAAGTACTGCAGACTACACTGAATTTCTCAGTTCTTGTCGAACTACTGTATATACTTGCATGCAAACAGTGTATATCCTTACCTGCCAGATGCTTGCTTATCTAGGTAAACATTATTTGCTGAAATCTGACCATTTTATTACTTGAAAAGTAGCAGGCTACAAATTTAATCAAACAAAATAACCACCAAGTCAAATCTTCTTAGATCATGTTTATACAATTACTTCAAGTACGCAACAAGATGATAGTTTCTAAAGTGTTAATATTGCAAGTATGTAGCTTAATAAAGTTTTAAAATCCCACTGGATTGCAATAAAAGCAGTTTCTGCAGATAAGAAATCTTACAAACATTATAAAACAGCATAATAACATGCTGCTAAAGTGACTGTTCTAGCAGATGTCTGAGTGTTGGCGGGCATTAAAAGATTGTAAAACTTTTAAGAGTTTCTTTCCAGGGCAATATAAAGCTTTCAAATTTACACTTGTAGACATAGGTTTTTAGCTAGAAGATGGGACTTTCTTTAAAATCGAAAATGTAATCAAGTCTGCAAAACAGAATTGTCTGTGATAGATTGTGTTATACTGTTATCTAATTGTTCACAAATAAGATTTTAAATCAGTCCCTCGAATTCTGTGAGCATGAGAGATTGAATCCATCCATCTCTGTCAGTAAATGAGATGAGAAAGAGGGCCAGTGTGTCATATAGCTTGTCCGACACAGGGAAATAATAGCCTGATAAATCATATACAACTTTCTCGGACTAGAAGAGATGGTCAGAATGTCATAATGTGGAATGGATGGTCTTGTTTTAAGTGGTTTTTGTCAACTTGATGTGCGATAGAGAAAGTGGAAATAATAGACAATGAGTTATCTCATAGAGTTAAGTTTAAAATGAAACACTTATAGATCAACTACATGAAAAACGTTTTCTTAATATAAGGTGAAAATGTAAGAAAAAGCAATTTTAAAGTCTGCCAATATAATTTTTATGGCATATTTTTAAGAACACTTTTTTCTAATCCAGAATTTGAAGTGTTAACTAATAATTATACTCACTAAAAATGTCGTTTAAGCAAACGTAGTATAGATTGGCTCAGCAGAGTTAGTTTTCCTTAAGATCTTACACCAGATTAAAGAACGTTTACATTACAGAACTGTTTGTTGTATGCAACATAATAAATTCCAAATCATAAAGAAATGCAGGGGAAACAACTCAAACAAAATCTCAAAAATGATAGGGTTACACCCCTTATGTTCATGTCTGTGCATCTTGTTACGAAGCCTATAATAAATGTGTCCTATCACTGCAATAAAAAAACAATCTTGATTTTTTTGTTGATTATTAATAGAGCATGTCAATGGAGGATAAAAAGTGGTTGGAGTAAAGAGGCAAATTTTATAGTTAACTATTGAGCAGTTTCATAATGGAAATACATCTCTACAGTAATGATGAGATAAAAACTCAACCATTTACCATCTATCATTGTGATAGTGCTATAATGGTAGACAGTTAGTTTTTATGTAAACGGCAATCAAGGTCTATTCCCACATTCAGCAATTTTCTTTGGAGCTGAATTGGTTAAATCATAAACACAGCTCTTAGTTGTGGGCAATAAACAAGTATTTTGCCATGAAACTGGCATAATTGATTAGTGGTTCAAACATATTAATTAATGTATGGAGCTATTGCCTGACATGTATCAGGACCTGTGTGATATGAGAGGCAGACCTCTGAGGGGATTTTTGAGTGGACTATCTTCACTCGTTCTCTCCATGAGTATTAATACCTGTAAACTGTTTTCTCTGGTCATTATCCTTCCATCACAGGATCAGTTAATATCTTACCTTCACTGTAATACAAAATTTAATACAAGAAGGCATGCTTTTATTAGGAATATTATTGAAGGACAAAATAGTCTGCAATGACATTGGCAATTCAAACTGAGTCAGACCTTCTTGTATATTGTTTTCTTTTAATTTTCTTTTCTTGTAAATGATTTAAACAAAATCATGAAGGAAAAATTAACTTTCCAAACTCTGGAGTATTTATGTAATTTATTAAAATTAAAATGATTATGTTTGTAGTATTCAAATTTTAAAAAACATAAGTATTATATAACCTATTTAATTGTACTCAATAAATGACATCATTCAAGTTTCTTCTTTTTTAAAAGAGATACAGTCTTGGCAACATTCTTACTATTATAAAGTTTTAAAAACATTAATAACCCAAACATTTCACCCATTTTGTTCATTAGGGATTATTTGTTACAGCCCTGAACAATTTGGAATTTAATTTAAATGCAATTAAATGCCCCCAAATTGCTTAAGCTGGTTTACAAACTTGCCTGAATTTTTCCTCTTTGGTGGACTGGGTACTTGCCTTAATTTTTTAAATATCTTTCCTTGTTTAAAAATAATTTGGGTTTAAAGATCTATATTTTTTTCATGCCTACTTTTATATAAAATAGTAATTATATTCTAGAAGAAAATAACAATTCTGAGGCAGTGTCCCATCCATGATCTTTCCAAGTACTGACTTGGAGATCATCAAGAAAAAGTTCACAATATTTTACCCTTATTCTTTTTCATTGGTTACTATTGAGAGAATCTGGTGACCTGTAGAATGTTCAGTATAACATATATCACACAGTGTCACATGTAGAATGTTCAGTATAACATATATCACACAGTGTCACGTGTAGAATGTTCAGTATAACATATATCACACAGTGTCACATGTAGAATGTTCAGTATAACATATATCACACAGTGTCACATGTAGAATGTTCAGTATAACATATATCACACAGTGTCACATGTGACCCTCTGATTGTTCAGTCTAACATATATCACACAGTGTCACATGTAGAATGTTCAGTATAACATATATCACACAGAGTCACATGTAGAATGTTCAGTATAACATATATCACACAGTGTCACATGTGACCCTCTGATTGTTCAGTATAACATATATCACACAGTGTCACATGTAGAATGTTCAGTATAACATATATCACACAGTGTCACATGTAGAATGTTCAGTATAACATATATCACACAGTGTCACATGTAGAATGTTCAGTATAACATATATCACACAATGTCACATGTAGAATGTTCAATATAACATATATCACACAGTGTCATATGTAGAATGTTTAGTATAACATATATCACACAATGTCACATGTGACCCTCTGAATGTTCAGAATAACATATATCACACAGTGTCACATGTGACCCTCTGAATGTTCAGAATAACATATATCACACAGTGTCACATGTGACCCTCTGAATGTTCAGAATAACATATATCACACAATGTCACATGTGACCCTCTGAATGTTCAGAATAACATATATCACACAGTGTCACATGTGACCCTCTGGCACATGTCTAGAATCCTGACAAATCAGGGGGCTGCTCGAACTCACAAAGTTACAAAAGTTACATAGAAATATGAAGGAATCCAAGGACCACTTGACTATTTTATTGTTTTGCTTTCAGAGAGCTATAAAGATAAAGCTGTTGTGTTTTCTATGATCAAATAAGAAATGATTGTGAATTTGATACTTGTTAAACCTATGGGAAAAAAATTTAGACGTGAAAAGCTAAACTTGTTTAGAGAAGCAAGCAGAATAAGCGAATACAAATTTAATATTAAATTGGTACATTTAATTGTTGTGTGTTGAGTTTTAAATAAAGGAATTCTCTAAAAGTTTGTTTTAAATATATTAACTTGATACAGAAACAACTTGTATTGCTAGAAAATTATTACGGAATCTCTAAGGGAAACCCATATTCAGCTGCATTTCACTGTGTTCGCTGACCAGAGTTCATTTCTGTTTTGACTTTCAGTCTGTGTTCATTGATCACTGTTTATTTCTGTCTTGCATTTCAGTCTGTGTTCATTGACCAGTGCTTATTTCTGTCTTGCATTTCAGTCTGTGTTCATCGACCTGTGTTTATTTCTGTCTTGCATTTCAGTCTGTGTTTGCTGGCCAGTGTTTATTTCTGTCTTGAATTTCAGTCTGTGTTTGCTGGCCAGTGTTTATTTCTGTCTTGAATTTCAGTCTGTGTTTGCTGGCCAGTGTTTATTTCTGTCTTTCTTCTGACAATGTTGCAGTCTTATAGCAAGTTAACTGATGATGTAGAGGCTATTCCTTAGAAGCTGTGATCAAACCGTCCTAACTGTTTCAATTGGTAAAGAGAAATAAGATTTATCTTTGCTATGTAGAGGTGACAATCACAGCAAATAAAAAAAATACGAAAAAGGTGACTTGAGACTGAGTCAATTCTTTGCTTAAGAATATATATAAAATGTTCACAGTTTTATTTATTAGTTATTACAGTTTAACACAACACTTGCTTATTTGTATTGCAGTGCTAGGTTCTGATGGTCAGCCTCACTTTCCGCGGGCAGTGCCACGGTCAGGTTCCATTCCTGTGATTCGACTGGCTGATCTGCCTGGTGCTCCAGGCCTTATGTGTCATCATGCCGCTGCCACCCTCCCCCAGAGACTCGCACCTGAACACACGCCAGGCGTTGTCATAGCAGACCCCCGCAGGTAGTGTATACCCTCTCCTCGGCTTGATAAGAATTGTGTAAATAGATTAGCTGGTGCACTGTATCTTGTTATCTTTGTCATGTTTGAGTAGAATACAGTTTATAGGCAAGCATGTTTGCACAGAATTTTTAACCAGAAGCACATTTTATATGGTATTTTAAAAATGAAGCCCATTTATATTTCTGTATAAAACAACATATAGAAATCTCCTTGTTAAAGGTGGTATTCAACACTTAGTCTTTATCAAATACATGTAACGACATGTCTATATCTTAACCCTGTTCTGAGAAGTTTGGCATAATTGCTGCATAAAAATACATTTTCATAGTGACAAGTGGGATGTTATGCATTACTTTTCACCTAGATGTAGAGCACCTATATACAGCATTTCACTGGATTCACTGGCCATGAGAGACAAAAAATTGGTCCAAACTGCCACATACCATCTTTAAGCAAAGATTTTTTTTTCACTTTTTAAACCTTTTAATTTATACAATGTTTTTAAGTATACTTACATTTTTCATGTGTTAAGAAATCTTTTGGTTAATTTCCTTTCATAAATAAATATCTGAAATAAATTTCTTACATTTATTTTTAAAAAGAAATATACAATATTTATTTTTCATGTGCCACAGTATTAAGGGGAGTTGACTTGTACTGCCATAGTCAAACATTCTACAAGGGAAGCTACTGTAGGATAGCTGTACACGTTATTTCTCTCTTAGTATTGAAGTTGAAGTTGAAAATTGGTTACTTTATGTATTCTCAAAATGGTCAATATTTTTTGGGGAAAAAAATTCAGTTGTGTTTCTTGTTTGTACATAATGATTTTTTTTAATATTTATAGTCATCCTTCTCTGTTTAAAGCTTGGGGCTAAGGGTAAGGTTTAATTAAAAGATTTAAAATAACTTAACAAAACACTTTGATAAAACCACTGAACTTGCAAAGTGTTCAATTAGATTCATTTAGATGTTTATTATTTAAAAAGAAATGATATCTTGAATGATGAACAAGAAAACATTTATGCCTATGTGTCAATAATATTTGTAAAAGCAATTTTCTTTCATCATTTCCCTGTATGAATAAAATGATCATAGCAGAAGAAAAAAACAATAATTACAACTACCAGCACTACAAGAAAAATCAATGTCCAACGATGATCTTGAACCCTGCAGGCATTCTCTGTCAGAGAGTGAGGGAACGTAATTTTTTATTGATGCAAATTGTGTAAGGCTTTTTTTTGTATAATTCTACAGAAATGGAACATCTTTATAGAATGTAAGTTGAAATCACCTTTTTTGGATGTTGAAATGATACTTTGTTCACCTTAAATGATAGAAAAGTGATCTGGGTCAGTAGTTGTTGTTACAAATCTGTTTATTATTTTCACATCATTAATTTAATGGCCAAACTGTTTCTAGATTACATAGTGTCATTGTCATGCAGTTCATGAACAAAAAAAGTCAAATCTAGCTAAGTGGATTATTAAGTGACAGTTATGCTAAAGCAGTACAATGTGCTTGTTACTTGCTAACTACATGCTCAGTTAACTAAACATATTGCTAGAGATTCATTTGCAAATATTGTGCAGACCCAGACAACAAGAGCTGGCTGATCTGGGTCTATGTTATCTGCCTAATCCTGAACAATTTGTTCTTAGCATGGAAACAGTTCAAGAATTTATTTGCAGTTTTTTAACAACATCCATAATTATGTTTCTTATCTTCCCATCACGTGACTAGATTTTTGTATCATATGCATAAGAGGTCTGGGGATAATCTTGTGTACTTACATGACTATAATTTTACAAATAAATATAATGTTCAGTCTACCGTCCTCTTTCTTAATATGCTAGCAATGCTATGCCTGAAGTGTGTCAGAGTTCATTGTTAATGATTGTGAAACATATGATGCACTTCAGATGTCAAGATTGGCTTTTTCAATATATTCCATAGTTCTTACCACATCATTATTCCAATAGTGCCAAACAGTTGTTTAACTTTATTATTAAAAACATCAGACTTTAACTTGATTTTTATTGCATTGACATAAGTATATAACATTTCATACTTAATCAAGTCTGATTCTTTGGTTTATAGATTTTAAGCAAGGTACTTTTTTGTGGAATGTGGGAGTATATGGCAAAGTACAGTGTTGGAACATGTGGCTTCACATAAAATGTAATGCTATTTTGCTGAAAGTTTTATGTGAACTTTAAACTGTGTACTTCATCGCTGGTATGTAATCTCCCACTCTGATGCTTCACTATTTACCAACAACTGATTGGTCAGTAAGAGAACTATAGAATATATTGATGTATAAAGCCAGGTTTTCATACACTTCTCTGTTGTCCTGTCTGTCAATCCATCCACCCATCGCTTTATCCATCTATGTGTCACTTTTTTTTTACATTTATATGTTCATTTCTCTGTTTGTAAATTAAATCATTCATCTACTCCTCTGTCCATCTATTCACCATCTGTCAACCCATGTGTATGTTAATATTTCTATCTACCTATCTATCCATCCATATGTATGTACATCCATCTCTCCATCTACCCATCTGTCTATCCATGTGTATGTGTATCCATCTCTCCATCTACCTGTCTGTCCATCCATATGTATGTACATTAATCTCGCTCTGTACCTATCTGTCCATCCATATGTATGTATATTAATCTCTCTATCTTCCTGTCTGTCCATCCATATGTATGTATATTAATCTCTCCATCTACCTGTCCATCCATCCATATGTATGTATATTAATCTTGCTCTGTACCTATTTGTCCATCCATATGTATGTATATTAATCTCTCCATCTTCCTGTCTGTCCATCCATATGTATGTATATTAATCTCCATCTTCCTGTCTGTCCATCCATATGTATGTATATTAATCTCCATCTTCCTGTCTGTCCATCCATATGTATGTATATCCTTCTCTCCAACATATAAACATAACCAAGCAAACACCTCTTGTAATGATATCTCTCTAGCCATTAATTCATACATTCATCTCCTGACTTACCTGTCTGTTCATCTGTGTGTGTGGTGGTAGAATGGTGGCACATGTCTAACAGTGGTGTTTTGTTCTGCATGCAGATTACCCACCAGTCAGGACCATGAGTATCATGAGGCATGGGACACGTAAGTCAATGTTTAATCTGCCAGTAGTTACATGGTAAAACATGTACTGTAAGTCAATGTTTGATTTGCCAGTAGTTGCATGGTAAAACATGTACTGTAAGTAAATGTATGATCTGCCAGTAGTTACATGGTAAAACATGTACTGTAAGTCAATGTTTGATCTGCCAGTAGTTACATGGTAAAACATGTACAGTAAGTCGATGTTTGATCTGTCTGTATTTGTATGGTTAATCACGTGCTGTAAGTCAATGTTTAATCTGCCAGTAGTTGTATGGTAAATCACGTGCTGTAAGTCAATGTTTAATCTGCCAGTAGTTGCATGGTAAAACATGTACTGTAAGTAAATGTATGATCTGCAAGTAGTTACATGGTAAAACATGTACTGTAAGTCAATGTTTGATCTGCCAGTAGTTACATGGTAAAACATGTACAGTAAGTCAATGTTTGATCTGTCTGTATTTGTATGGTTAATCACGTGCTGTAAGTCAATGTTTGATCTGCCAGTAGTTACATGGTAAAACATGTACAGTAAGTCAATGTTTGATCTGCCAGTAGTTGTATGGTAAAACATGTACTGTAAGTCAATGTTTGATCTGTCTGTAGTTGTATGGTAAAACATGTACAGTAAGTCAATGTTTGATCTGCCAGTAGTTGTATGGTAAAACATGTACTGTAAGTCAATGTTTGATCTGCCAGTAGTTGTATGGTAAAACATGTACAGTAAGTCAATGTTTGATCTGCCAGTAGTTGTATGGTAAAACATGTACAGTAAGTCAATGTTTAATCTGCCAGTAGTTGCATGGTAAAACATGTACTGTAAGTCAATGTTTGATCTGTCAGTAGTTGTATGGTAAAACATGTACAGTAAGTCAATGTTTGATCTGCCAGTAGTTGTATGGTAAAACATGTACAGTAAGTCAATGTTTAATCTGCCAGTAGTTGCATGGTAAAACATGTACTGTAAGTCAATGTTTGATCTGTCAGTAGTTGTATGGTAAAACATGTACAGTAAGTCAATGTTTGATCTGCCAGTAGTTGTATGGTAAAACATGTACAGTAAGTCAATGTTTGATCTGCCAGTAGTTGTATGGTAAAACATGTACAGTAAGTCGATGTTTGATCTGTCTGTATTTGTATGGTTAATCACATGCTGTAAGTCAATGTTTAATCTGCCAGTAGTTGTATGGTAAATCACATGCTGTAAGTCAATGTTTAATCTGCCAGTAGTTGCATGGTAAAACATGTACTGTAAGTAAATGTATGATCTGCAAGTAGTTACATGGTAAAACATGTACAGTAAGTCAATGTTTGATCTGTCTGTATTTGTATGGTTAATCACGTGCTGTAAGTCAATGTTTGATCTGCCAGTAGTTACATGGTAAAACATGTACAGTAAGTCAATGTTTGATCTGCCAGTAGTTGTATGGTAAAACATGTACTGTAAGTCAATGTTTGATCTGTCTGTAGTTGTATGGTAAAACATGTACAGTAAGTCAATGTTTGATCTGCCAGTAGTTGTATGGTAAAACATGTACTGTAAGTCAATGTTTGATCTGCCAGTAGTTGTATGGTAAAACATGTACAGTAAGTCAATGTTTGATCTGCCAGTAGTTGTATGGTAAAACATGTACAGTAAGTCAATGTTTAATCTGCCAGTAGTTGCATGGTAAAACATGTACTGTAAGTCAATGTTTGATCTGTCAGTAGTTGTATGGTAAAACATGTACAGTAAGTCAATGTTTGATCTGCCAGTAGTTGTATGGTAAAACATGTACAGTAAGTCAATGTTTGATCTGCCAGTAGTTGTATGGTAAAACATGTACAGTAAGTCAATGTTTGATCTGTCTGTAGTTGTATGGTAAAACATGTACTGTTAGTCAATGTTTGATCTGCCAGTAGTTGTATGGTAAAACATGTACTGTAAGTCAATGTTTGATCTGCCAGTAGTTGTATGGTAAAACATGTACGGTAAGTCAATGTTTGATTGATTTGTAGCTGTATGGAAAAACAAGTGTAGTTAGTTAATGGCTGATTAATCTTCTCTTGTACGGTTAAACATATAAAGTTAGTAAATGTTTGATTCTCCTGTACTTGTATGTTTGTATAGTAAAACATGAATAATTAGTCAATGTTTGATTCTCTTTTGTTGTCCAGTATGCATCCAACACTGAATGTATCATACCTGCATTGCAAAGTTCAAATTCTACCTTTATATGAATCTGCTCTAACGTCCAGTAGTATCTTCAGAAAATGATACTTAACAACTGTTTTTTGGTTGGTTTACATTTTTAAATTGCTAACCCATTGTGATTGTGCTATTTCTGTTGAAATCATTAAAGTGCACAGAAAGCTAGCTCAGTTAGGCTGACATGTGCTACCATAAATCAACAATTCTCATTCAGATGCTTTTTTTTCTTTTTTCATGTGCATTTATGGCCGTTGGGATAAATCCCTAATCATCTGAACCTGAAACAGTGATATATTCAGTGTTAGAGCAAGCAAAACCAATATCTATTTTCTTTATTTAGAATATGTAAATGAGTCATTATTATTAAATCATGACCTGGTACTATCATTAATAAGATAAAACAACTTTTAGGGACATTCAAACTGCACTGCCATAAACAATCACTTTAAAGACACAATTAGCTTTCATAGCCTTGGCTTAATTGTCTTACTATTTTAACCCTCTTAAAGAAGATGACTGGTTGTTAGTGGGACTTAATACCCAACAAACAAGCAAACAAGGAAACAAAACAATCTCTGCATCCTAAAACTGATTAATAGAATCAATAGAAGTTGTTTATTTTCTGGCTAATTACATTTTCATCTATTATAAATGAAAAATGATACATTTTGTCTGATCAATGCACAGCACCTTGTCTGACAGTGGTAATTCGTTTCCATGGTTTGGCAAGCAAGTGTATAATTTTGATGCCATTTCTCATTTGGCTGGGCCTGTGTTTGCCCAGAATGGAAGGATGATTGTTTGTTTCTCCAACTCCACTTTTTGAGATACTCTGTGTTTGCTAGGTAATCAATACCATTGCCGGATATTTTAGTCGCTTTCCTCTTAACAAAACGAAGCATGCAAATGCATATAAATCATTTTTTTCTCAAGGATTTTATGCTCTTGACCTTACAAAAAGGGTTGCAAATAATGCATGCAAGTTTTTTTTTCATCAAGGATTTTTGGCCTTTTTTTAATTAATCTGGAAAGACTTCGAAATGTTGTTTTTTTCTGTTTGTTTTTTTTCATCGAAGATTATTTTCATCCAGTCAAAATATTCAGATGCATGCAAATGTGGAAAAATAAAGTCTTATTTTTTGCATGTTCAATCTTGTTTCATTGGGCAAAAAGGTTAAACACAGGGATTTTAGATGTGAACATGCAATCATAAATCTTACAAAGTCATTTATTTAATAAATAATTATCAACATTTTTCAAGATCTGCATGATGTTATCAATAAGTGTTAAAATAATTGCACCACTAAACACCACTGAAAAATACAAATTTAAAAGATAAATAAATTATGTCCTGTTTGACATTTTGCAAATGTGCCAATTTTAAAATACTTGCAATTTATTTAAGCAATATTAATAATGATTATAAGCTCGACCCACATATTGCAAGTATCTAAAGTGACTTCAGCTGTAAAATCACTTACCCAGGGCAAGGATTCAACCCAGTAACCCATTGTTTGGTCTCAGGTGCTTTATCAGAGAGCCACCTGGCTCAACTGCTAGGGAGTTCCACTTGTTACATCACACTACTACCTTGGATTAATGGGATTCTAGTTTTCCTGTCATGTAAGAAATTCCATATGTGACAGGAAAACTTGAGTCTCTTAAATCCAGAGTAGTACTGAGATGTTATGAATAGGTATCTCGGGATAAGACATTGAAAAATAGTCCATTCATGAAGTTACCATGATAATGTTGATTAGTCAACCTATAGATAAAGACTGTTCCAAACTACAGAACTTAAAATTATACTAAAGAAAAATTATACTAAAAAAACTTTTTTACAATTTGTTTTTGGTAAGCGCTTATATAACCAGTAACAAAATAACTTTATGCTTAATAAATTCAATGCTATTCTGCATAACAAAATTGGTTAAAAGTTTAATGCTTTGGACATAATATTATGATCTTTTGGTAAAATTGAACCACTTGTACAAAATAGCAAAAATTAAGGATCTTATGTCTTTATGTGTACGGTTAATGCTTATTTGTAATCTAGAGAAATTCTCTTGTGTGTTTTACAATCAGATTGATGCACACAAAGCAATTCGAGTAAAACATGTAGCTGGCTAAACTGTCCCTGTCCGTTGTCCTTTCTCCTGATAAAATGAACTGATCAACCCAGCAGATATGAAACCTTTCAGACTAAATGCTGGCAAGCCTTTAAGACTCAGCAGGAAGGCCTGCAATAGCTCTGGACTCGGGTTGCCGTGGTCTTGTGTTGTCACCGCAGTCAGTGCAATTGCTCAGATATTAGATCACCGCATCTTGACTCCGCAGCATTGTCACATGACTATAAATGAGAGGCAGCTGAATGCATAGCCATGCTAGGCTGTAGCTGGAATGAGATAATGTGCGAGGAGATGATTTAAGACGGAAGCCTGTTTTATACAGCAGTAACTTTGGCAGACTGTGCCCAACTTTGCTCTAGTTCTAGGCATTTAAAGCATAGGATAGGAGCTGCATCACTTTGATTGCCATTCATATTTATTATTAACATTCGTATACTCTTTTTATAACTCTGAGTGTAAAGTAAAATTGATATAAATATGTTCAATATTTTTTAGAAAAAAATTAAAGAAATGTTTGTTAAAATCAGAATTTCATCAAGACATATTGCTTTATGTTTTGCCATTGAAAGTGTATTTAAATTTTAAATGAACAATGCATCTGTGAAAGAGAGGGAATATCTAGAAGAAACTGCTGTTTGGCAAAATTTTGTGTTATCTTTTATATTTTACTGTGTCAATATATAGTCATCACATTGTAGCAGAGATTGTGGTCAAGAGCATTTAAGAAATAAAGGCATTAAGAGATATTCTCACAGCAAATGTTGTGATTAAAATCTGGATACTATTGGTTGAAAAACAAAAAGAAGTGAATCATGGGAAAGATAACCGGAACAGTTTGTAAAAAGTAGGTACAATACTACGTGTTTTTGTTATGAATCTGCTAAATTGTTAATCCAAAATCTAATATGATACATGTATAAAACAAGTTTCTTGTTACTATTGGACATAATTATGTTGTTCATGATGTGTGTGTTCAAACTTAATTAAAAGTCATGGCTGATGCCTATTTAAGTAGGTTTAGATCCTATTTCTCCATAAATTTGGTTGTTAATTTTCAATTAATTGAAAAATATGCAAATAACTAAAACACTATTACAGTCATGGCTAACCACATTTTAATCAATTATGAAGTTATATGGATGAGAAAATATTCCATTATTGTCGCTAAATCTCTATGATAACTGTTCTTTTGTGTTCTACTAGATAGCGTTTGACAGGTTGAATATACCCCTTATCATGCTACAGTTTCAAATAACCCATACCTAGACATCTTCATTTATCTACATGCAAAGGTCCTGTTCAGGGCAAAAGATTCAATATGGGAAGGTATTCCAGCTGACCTGTGGTGCGCCTGTGGTGTGCCTGTGGTCCTACATTTGTTCGAGGTCTTCCTCCAGCCAAATAGCTGGATGTAGCTATAATGATCATAATTGGTCACTGCAATGTATTTCAAAAACAAACAGGTACTATACATATTGCTAGATACTGAGCAACAAACAGTTCAGTTCACATGAGGTGGCAGCTCCGGATCTACTCTATATCGCACAGTCCATGTTTAGCAGGCTCAGACCTAAACAAATCACATTGGCCCGCTGTCTCTTAGGTTAATGATATCTCACTGAAGCATGTATATTGTCTGGACCTGAAAATGTGTAATTCTTTCTTGTTACAAGGTAGGTTGAGTGTGTACTGCCAGAATTGCCCTGAATACAATCCACTGGTTGTGTTAATTTAAGTCCAAATGGCACTGGTGCCTTGCTTACAATCACCTTGTAATGATTGTATAACAGCTGCCTAGCTTGATATATGTAATATAATAAAATACAATAAATTGGTGAATTAAAGCATTCTAACATTAGTTTGAATTTATTTTCATTACCATGTGTCATAAAAAAAGGTTTGATTTTTTGTCTTTACTGAAGTTATTATCTTAAGAAAGCACAACGGGGATTTTGAAGTGTCAAAGAAATGGGGAAAATTACAAATAATCTATCTCAAAAACTGCTGTAAGACTTGGCATTAAAACCTTTAAATGACAATGATGCCATGAAACTCAGTTCAATATGTGAGATACAGGTGGCTTTTTCCTGTCAGTCTCAGACACGTTAATTAACCCTCAGCCTACAATTTTAAGTTTGTTAATGTCCATTTTAAGTTCTTAGTAAAATGCTATTAAACAACTGCATGCAAATGTAACTGAACATATTGCCCCAAAACTTGCAAGAATTTGGCCACAGATTCTCTGACATATGTTCCTTTGCATGTTGTTTGATTAGCTAGAGAATGCTGATCTAGATCTACACTTTTGTTCTTAACATAACCTTTTCAAGCTATTTTGTATCAGGCTAATAGTTAGTGTGAGTGGTTTATTAAACTGGAATTGGAAAAAGTTGACTTATGTCAAGGACTAGTTTGTTGTCCTGACAGTCAGTTTCATCTAAAATACCTTGTACCAGTAATTTTGTCTTGAATTTTTTTGTCAGTTAAACACCAAGGCAATTGTAACTTGGTTGCCCTTCTTTAAATTTTAATTCTGGATAAAAAATGAGATGGTTGGATCTTATTTTTGCTTGTCTGATTTGATAACTATAATTGGAGATTGGTGAATGTGGTATTGATTTTTCAATCCTGGTTTGATCCCTGCTTAGGCCAAAAATCTTTCTTGCTATGCTTTATTATAGTTATTAATTGTAAAAATAATTCCCTGTAGTATATGCAATGTTTTATCCCTCAACAGGCAAGGATTTGTCCACCCCCACCAGTACTGTGCCAGTCCCACATCTCTGCCCTACACGTATCCAGGCAACCCAACACAACCACAGCAGCAACAACAACAACAGCAGCAGGAGTTTGTGTACTGTACCAAGACTCAAGAGAAGAAGAAAGCGTGGAAGGACAAGTTAAGACATTACTGTTCGTGGCGTTGTAGCGTCATCATCCTTGTCGTCCTCCTCATCATCTCCCTCGGCTTTATTGGATTCCTACTCAGTAAGTAGTTTCAAGCCTGTTTTTTATTTTGTTGACTATTTTTTATTCAGCATTCCTGCACACTTATGGTCAGTATACTTACCTCCAGCTATTGCTGATGAAGGGAGACCCCAGGCTAATGTCTGGGTAGTTCACCATGGTAAGCAGGCAGAAGCCACCATAGGTTTTTGCTCACAAGGGACTCAAACTCACACCATGGAGTGACAATTAACATTACGCTCGCGGGTAGATTGCTCCGCCCACCGAGTCACGTGACCCACTATCTGATAACCTTGGACATCTTATCGTCGATCGGGTCAATACTATATTGTCATCGGTCCTACGAAACACTGCAAAAGACATGCAAAGACACACAGAGACATGCAAAGACACAACAAAGACACCACAATGACATACAAAGACACCACAAAGACATAAAAAAAAACGATTTTAATATATATATGTATTCATACATTACATAATATATATCAACAATTTGTTGATAGGGGCATAAATAACAATAAACATGTGTCAATACAATTCACATCATCTCCAATGAAAATATTATTGTATGTACTAAATATTGTGTGCGTTTCTTGTATGAAATATTAAATGTAAGATATGAACATTAAAACATAAATTACAAAGCATGACCAATGTATTATCGTTTGTGAGTGAGATATGTCAAATAATTATGACTGCTTTGAAAATAAACACAATTAAAGCGATAAATGTTTTCTATGTTTTGTCGGTAAGAAAATTGAATATTACAGGTGCAGTTGAAAAGAATGTGTTGAAAATTGAAGTGGTTATTATTCGTCTTGATCAAAACATATAATTAACACCTAATGTGGAATATCCACAATAACAAAAGCGGGAGGTTTAAAAATTAAAGCAATACATTTCGCACCTATGCGGCATCTTCCTTGTCGAAAGGTAAGTGGAGCAAACTTAAATAATTATTGCAATTAACACCAGATTTGAAATGCTATAAAATGTAAAATGTAATGTTCAAGTATACTCTGCACCATATTTTAATCGGATGTTAATCCTAGTAGGACCCATTGTCAACAAACATGGCTGCCTGTTTAAGCGTCCTACCAGCGAACTTTGGTGAGCATTTTATGCTAAGAAAATCGTCACTTCGGCAAAGAATTCAAGCCAGACGATACGCAAATAAATCTTACATTCATTCAGTCAGGTTGACTTTTAGATCGAAGGAAGAAGTTGACGTTAATTCTAGTGTTTTCCGATCACAACGAAAGAGCGAGAAGCCACACAGTGTGCACATGACGATCGGCCTAGATTCCGTTACAGACGCATACTGTTCGTGTAAATCCGGGTTATTTTCATTATTACATTAAATCCACCGTTTAAATGCAGTTAACCTTTGATAATGTGTTTATTATTTTTGTTACCATATATCACAACGAAATCGTCCGATTTTACTCAAGTTAAAGGGGGTCTATTTCTTTGATATGAGTAGAAGTTACAGCAGTAGGTCATAACAAAGATGGAATATATGCATATATATTAAAACGAGAATGCGTTAGACGATACAAGTTGTAATTTCCGTCGACTTTTTCAACATTCAACCAGTGGTGTTCACGATTACACGATTTTATCCATCTTTTACATTTGTCCAAGTTATGTTTCGGCTTTGGAAATGGAATTAAAACGATGCCGCCTGTCAAACGTTTTGGATATCGACTATCTGAATCACAGAGACCGTGCTGACATCTTTTAACCATTTTCTTCTCGCTTTTTTGTTACTAAAATCAGAATTATTCCTCCGTTTCTTGGTCAACGAAATGCACTCAGCTTGTCCAAGGAAAATGGCGACCGAAAACAAAAGAATCACGTGACCAAATGGAGCGCGCTGATTAGCTAACGCTAGGCGTCTTGTCCTGTCAATCAAATTTCGGCGTAATGTTAATTGGTGACTCTTATCACTTGGCATGGAGCATCCCAGTTTCAGTTGTATACTTTGGGCGGTATATTTATGCCCTCTGAAGGTAGGCGTAATGCAGTTACCCAGTCCTTCTGTGTGTCTGCTGGTTTCGATGTCCACCTGTTCCATTTCTGTATCTCAGCCATCTTACTGACACACACTCAAAAAGGCGTCCTATATACCAAGAGGTGTCCTGTATACCAAAAGGTATCCCATATACCAAGAGGTGTCCTATATACCAAGAGGTGTCCCATATACCAAGAGGTGTCCCATATACCATTTGCCAGTGCAATCATCAAGTTCATATTTATGTTCAGGGTTATATGTCAACACCATTGACATAATTTGTTTTTTTAGCTTCTCTTGTGTTGTCTTGTGTAATATACCTAAATAATTTAAGACATTTGTCAATCTGTTAGTCTTGTCTGCAAACCTGGTTCCATGGGTGGTAAATACAGCCCTTTGACACTTAAAATGTTTATTCAAGAAACTTAAATTTTCAGGTTTTTTTATGAACATTATGCATAAATAAAATTTATTAACAATATGCATATTAAAAGTGTGTAAATTGCTCACAATTAACCTTAATACTGATTATGGAAAATATCTGTCCATTACAGAGACATGTTATGCCAATGATGCTGTGGAAGTGAATGCCCATGCCAGTGCTCGTGAGAGCAGTGCCGGTAATGGCAGTGTGCCTTGTTCATCAGCATGTTTACAATACCTCAATGTGTCCGCTGGGGCTCTCAGTACGGACAGACGGCCAAGCGGAGGTGAGTGACGGCTACATCCAGCTAGTGACACAATTGACCTTGCCCCTTACATATAAGCCCCTCCCCTTATATAGTTGTTAGGGGAGAAGAAATAGTTCTTGTTTGATAAGAAAAGATAATTACTTCAAATTGGCCCCAACCCCCAATGGGATAATATAAAAAAAAGAGTAGTAAAAAAAAAAAGAAGACTGTCTCCTCCTGCTGCATGCAGCTGCCCAACCTCATGTGGTAATAGAGGAATAACAGCCATTGGGAATTAAACATATGTGATCGTGTACAAGAAGAGAAGTACTATCTGAAAACATAAAGGAATAAAGTAATAAAGACAAGTACAAGATTGTAGAGAAATGGGTTCCTTATGTGTATTTTTCTGTAATAAAACTGTATTTAAGTATAGCTCTTACCTGATATAAAAAAACACTTCAGATATTGTCTTTCTATCACTTATTAGGATCTTTACACTTCACATATACAAAAAAAACTTGAAAAAATCCAGCTGTAATTTATACGAAATGCTTTTGTTAATCAGCAATTTTTAACTGGGAGTTTTATATAAAGCATAATTCTGCCTAATTAATTGGAGATTAATTGGATCTAAATTCTTGGAAACAATTATTTCATTGTAAAGAACAACCATGAGAAAAAAACTTAATTTGCCTTTAATTACAAGATTGCATGATGATAAAATTACCCACAAAATAATTTCACACAACGTCTTATTCAGTGATTTAAATCAGTTATCACACTCAGCATATATAAATTTCCTATGGAGACCAAATTCTCTAAAAGTTATATAGCCAAAGTTTAACAATACTGAAGCACATTTACTAATTTACACTTGAAATAATCTCATTATTCAATATAATATGGTTGTCTTTTTTGTAACACGTTTCACTATTTTCTGACTGTGGTTATTCCCTCTGTTCTATTCAGCTGCCGGCAAGAATGATTTCACTTGATAATTGAATAATACAAAATGTGCAGGAGATTTAAGTGGCCCCTAGCTATTGAATAGCAATAATTCGTCCAAGTGCAAGTTCTTTTGTTTGAGATCACAAAGGGCAATAATTCTGTCACAATCATATCTCAGCCTGAAGATATTTCAATTATTTCAAGTCAATTAAGGAAGCATTTCAACACCAATTTTCAAAATGCATAAAAAGGCTCTGCTGTCCAAATTTTATTGCTCTGCCCTGGACGATTTTCCTAAAACAGCTGTGCACATCTTTATGCGTTTTGTGTCTGGAGCCTTTATTACTCAGTGCCTTTAAATCTGGCTTGGTAGCCAGTTAATCACATTTCCCTACAGTTCATTAGGAAACATCCTTGGCTTGACAGCTCCTCATTAGCCAAGCTGAAAGCATGACACTTTTCCTTGACACTTAAAACTCAGAGGTTGCATGCCCACAAAATCCAAGTTGGACATAGGGTATTGCAGGCCTTAAAAAAGGACTGATGCAGATTAACTTTTTGTCTAACAAGATGCAGCAAATGGTAGACATATTTCATGGAAAAGTTTAATATTGTTCTGTCATTTAATCCTCATTTTATATTTCCCCCTCCCAAAAAAATAACAGCAAATGAATGGAATCACCATATGGTAAATTTCAATTATAAAGACACAAAGTTATAATGAATTATGATTTTACATGTTCTGGTAGAACAGAAGAAATGGCATTTACACAAAATACAAAAGGCCCAATGTTCAATGTCATTGTGAGATATACTGTCTAAAGAATGGAATGGTTTAGCTCCCTTGCTTATGTTAACCAGGGCAGATCTACTGCTTGTCTGCCTGGTGTCACGTAAATGGGACTTGGTATGATACTAGTTTATACCATCACTACAAACTTTGTTGACTACAATGTATTTACATGCACATGTACAGCATGTATTTGTATCTTCTACTGATGTGTCCATTATAATATTTCCATTGACTGCCTGTTCACTACTAATCAAACGCTGCTGAACTCTTGCCTTGGATGTCGGACCACTATAGCCTACATAGTGCAGTTTGTATTTCTCACTTTATTCAGAATTAGTGTCTGAAATATAAAGTTTATAATGCAGATTGTATACTTTCTTATTTGCTAGAAGAAAAATGATCAGTAAGATGTAAAAGCTTGATGGAGCCAGTTGCTTTATCCTATTGGAACTGGCTGATCTTGCTTTGTGATTTCATGGATTAAATCATGTCTTGTGTTGTGGCATAGGGACAGAATAAAGGCAGCACTATATAGGCCTTAATAAGGAAATGTTTTTTGCCTGAAATATTGATGATGGATTGTTTATTTTATTATAAATTGGTCACTATGGTTATATCATATTTTATTAATGATGCAGTTTTATCAGAGTTTGAACTGATATCTCTTTAGCAACTGAAGCTATTGAGACAATCAACATAGTTACTGCCTTATTTTGATTTAATTAAAGAGATTGTGTTAAAAAAATATCAGTCATCCACATTTATCTGGGAAATGTTCCATTGTTTCATTATATTTAAAAGGATTTGTTAAAATAGATATTCCCGTAAATGTATGAATGTTGACAATCTTGGCATTTATTACTGTACTACCAGTATGTGTCTTTTGTTTTTTTTAAATACAAAGTAAAATATTACACAGCATCAACCATTGCCTAAGAAACATTAAGAAAAGCAATAACTGCACAGTACTAGGATAAAACCAAACAGCTTCTTTGGAAATCGGTCACCTTGCAACATAAAATGGGAAAATCATTTGTCTAATTTGTTGTAGCCTGCTTTGTTAGAACAACAACTTGCTTTCACTAAAATACTGCCTCTTTTTATCAGATTTTCTTGCTGAAAATCAACATTTTTTTTGTTCTTACAATGTTTTGTTGTAATATATTTCTTTAAAAACCTGTTATAAGAATTGTTTGCAGTCCATATAGTCTTTCAAAGCTACTTGCCACACTCTTTTAAGTCATATATGAGATAAATAATACCACCATCCTCTTAGTCTGTTGTTGTGTGTTAACCTTTAAGATCATTTCAATCATAAATTTAAGTAGACATAGACAATTTAGATTCCATATTACCTTTATTTTACCCAATTAGCAGGGGGAAAACAACAACAGTAAGATAAAATCCTTACTTTCAAGCATAATGATCTTCAAATATCTCTTTAGAAAATATTATAATAGAACCAGAATTGAACAAACCGAGTATGTATGGTACTGGATTGGACCTTACCTAATAGCAACATTATCTGGTAGTGACATGTAAATAATGTGTCATCTTTCTGAGAAACTATCATTTGTATCTAATATGAACATATTGGGATTTGTCCAAAACCATTTAATATATTTTGTTGAAGTAAAATTAACAACTATGAATAGTAAGTCATTACATATAAGAAAATATATATGCAACGTTTTTTGCTCTAATTTTGATGATGAAAATCCTGCAGGATTAAGCTCTCTTGCTTTCTTTGAGAACTTGCTCTCAAATAAAGAAAAAAAAATAACCATGATAACCACTCATATAAAATTTTTGTCTTTAGCAGCTACTCTCTAACCTCACTCTTGTACTCCACTACCACATTTCTCCCTCCTCTGAGAAGAGCTCTGGCAGACGTCTTGTCTTGTTGGAAAGCAAAGGATGTATCCGTCACTCATAATGTTGTCCTGACTGTTGTAACTTTGTACCTCTTATTGTGTTTGTCTCACTTTCTTTGTTTCTTTGTATGTGTCTAATAGTTTCTTAAAATATTTTTAGTTTGTGTTTATAATACAATTTCACTTATGAATTTATGTTTTGTTCTTATTATCAAAATTACAAACCTTAATTTAACTTTTAAACATGTTAATGACATTTTTACTCAACTTCTTGGTCTAAGTTCACTAAACATGTATAAAGAAACACATTAAACACTTCATCTTTAAATTGTCTATTGTAAGTAGATAATTTGTTATGCATTATAGGGAAAACCTAAGACTAAATGTTCTAAAAAAATTTGCTATCTCTCCAAGTAATTGAAATGTTTTTTATTCACTTTTCCTATTGCATATTTTGTCTTTTCTGATAATTTTATAAATCAATTAAAAATTGACCTTTTCTGCTAGTTTGCTTTAATGGACTTAGAAGTTGTAATCGTTATTTGCTTTGCTGTTTGGTTAAGTATGAATATTATTGACAACAGTTTCTTTGTCAATGCACATATTGTCTGGGGCTTATCTTAATGGCACTGCCAATTGTGTTGTGGCACTGGGTGTAAATGAGTGAATTTTGTTTTTGTAAGATATTGCACTTGAAGCATTTTAGGGGTTAATTAATATGTATATTTAATGGTACGAAAATCTCCTCCATCTTGTTTTTGTTTATAACCATATTGTTGATCATACAACACTTTTATGTATGCAAAGTATACAGATTTTATAATAAAATCATTTAAAAATGATGGTCAAATTAAGTTTTAAAATTATATCTGTGTTATTTTCTCAGCTCACTATCGGTATTAATGACAAAAGTTATTGCAAACTCACTTTTTCCACATCTGAACTTTTCACAATCTGAATTACCTGCACTAACCTTTTCTTTCTGTCAATTTATGTGATAAAAAATCCATTTCTATGAAAGATTTTTGAATAATCAAATCAAGACCATGCACATGTTCATGCATATTCATGCAAAGAAAGGGCTGGCACTGTTTTTATCAGTGTGAGGTCATGTTGACCTACATTTCCTTGTTGACAGCACAGCATGTTTCCAGGCCTTTATTTCTCTGTTATAAAAGTGCTGGAATTTCACAACAAAATCTTTCATAGTATTAGCTAACAGGTTTCATGCTTCCGATTGTTTCTGATTAGAGAAATTTTTCTTTAAAATTCTGTTCTCACCCATTATCTCAGATTAAGTCTGACAATTCACTGATCGGTTTTTGCCCTAATTGTGCCAATGTTGATGATAACAGCTTTCTAAAGGCTTCTGTTTTCATTTGCTGGAAATTGAAATTTAATACCCAATTAGCAATTTCAGAAGATTGTGTCGATTTTAATATAAATGAAATTCAGGATTTTAGGACATTTAATGGATTTACATTTTCTGCTTACAGGTTTGATATTAAACAGGAAATCTGAAAATGTTTCTTCAGTTTTAATGCCTGATTAGATCAGGCTTAAACAGAATATTTAATGAAAACACAGGAATGATCATAAAGTTGACAGTGCTAGTTACAGAATCTAACTGAAAACTGGTTATTATGAAGCTTTCATCAAGTGCTGTCGTTCAGAATATATATCCTGCCTGTACATTGCAATCATAAGTCTTGGCAGTGATGGTGGTGTACAAAACATAGTCCTTATAACAGGAAAACATAATTTCATGAATATTTTATTGCAGTTTACTTGGTTTGTTATGTGGCTGTATAATATGAGACAGCATGGGTCAATAATGGATGGGGATATGGTGTTATAATTCACTGTAAATAGACCAATACTATCCAGACTGGGGAACACCTGGGTAGACTGCATCTAGTCTTGATTGTACAGGACAGAAAATATCAATGTATTGTAGAGGGAATATAACAACAAAGGAGAAGCAATATTGTAATGGCTGAAGAATATCATTTTATAAGCACAGGAAAATCACTCCTTTATAAAATAATTTAGGGAAGTTGTTTCTGGTATAGTTCCAGCTTAAATTTGGAATACTTTTCATAAACAAAGGCAAAATACATTTGAACAGGTATTATAACTCCTCAGCCCCTCACAGCATGGGTTTTAGTCCCAGGCGGGGCGAGAACTTTAATATGGGGAGGTTTTCCAGCTAAACTGCAGTGCACTGGTGGTTCTACCCAGACATAAGTCTAGTCTTTTCCTCCACCAAAAATTAGCATCATGTTGCCAATATTACCATAATTGTGTCATTGTATTAAACAAAAGAAACAAACAGGGCAGGTAACCCATGAATTAATTTTGGTACAGTTGTTTCCCTTTTGGTTCAGTTATGTCCTTTTTGGTACAATTATGTCCCTTTTGGTACAGTTATGTCTGTTTTGGTACAGTTATGACTGTTTTGGTACAGTTATGTCCATTTTGGTACAGTTATATCCATTTTGGTACAGTTATGTCCAGTTAGGTACAGTTATGTCTCTCTTGGTACAGTTATGTCCATTTTGGTACAGTTATGTCCATTTTGGTACAGTTATGTCCAGTTAGGTACAGTTATGTCTCTCTTGGTACAGTTATGTCCATTTTGGTACAGTTATGTCCATTTTGGTACAATTATGTCCATTTTGATACAGTTATGTCCATTTTGGTATAGTTATGTCCATTTTGGTACAGTTATGTCCATTTTGGTACAATTATGTCCATTTTGATACAATTATGTCCATTTTGGTATAGTTATGTCCCTTTTGATACAGTTATGCCCGTTGTTTTATGTCCATTTTGTTTAATTTAGAATTGTTTCTGTTTTGTTTTTGTTGATGTTAGTTAGATAACATGATTTTATCCAGGACTGTGATTAGTGGAGCATGCTGTCTATTGAGAACTCTTGTTTATATATTGTTTTAAGTCTGGTTTTATTTATATCATTATTTTCTGGTTTGTTTCATTACCTTTCATGTGTCTTTTTGTACGTTTGTACTTGCTACATCGCGATGGTTCTTTTCACTTTGTGATAAAAACCTTGGTGTTTTTAGTTGTAGTTTTAGCATCTGTAATATAGTAGTATTTCTGTTAAAAATGTATTTGCCTCTTTGGAAATATCAGGTAGATTAAAGTTTATTTTAATTTTGCATTATTACTGATTCCATTATTTTAAATAAAATTTTCAATCTGCTATTTTGGATTCCATTTCCATTATTTTAATTCTTGATGGCATTATTCTAAGGATATCTTTAAGAAATAACAGTTTCCCTTAGATAAGATGCATTTTGGATCTATTTCTTTAAAAATTCCCTTACTTATGAAAAAGTGTTCTTTATGCTGTTATTCAACAAAAAACAATAACCTTATATTAAATCAGTAAAGACTGTCATGCCTTTTCTGTCATTCTTAAATAAACATATTTTAAACTCTTTGCTTTGATCTGTAAAGAGCTCCAGTTAAAAAGAAGCATTACACTTGGTAAGTATTAAAAATGCCCCTACACTTCTGTGTTTGTCCTCGGATGTGTCTTTTTAAGTGTTGACTGATCAGGCTTCAGCAAAAAGTGTAGATCCAGAAAAACCATCTCCTATGGAATCTATGTGAACATTATCAATCCTTTTTGCTACTTAGTCATCTCATGAACTATTGTTTCCTATGAATGAAGTTACATGTAGAGGAATAACACTTCTGTTTTGACTATTAACAAATAAATCAAGATAATGGTAGAAACCTATTTCACCCAGTATCTTTATTACTTATTTGGCAGGTTCCACATTCACCCCGCCAACCATCTCCATTGCTCAGTATCGTGTTGGTGAAACTTCCATAGAGACCATCCTACCCAAGTCCTTTTGGAAGTCCCAGTTCACCCAGACGCGGCCTGAGTTTGTCCGCTTCAACATCAGCCTACCAGATTCAGCCATCTTGGGCGTGTATGGGCGTCGAGGTGCTGCACCCTCCCTGGCACAGTTTGATTTCTTTGAGGTGTTTCAGGGATCAACCCTACAGTCCAGAGTAAAACGAGCAGTAAGTATACCAATTATAGATATTCAATGTCTACATCTTGCCACATAATTAATATTCACTTTATTGCTGTCTCCCATCTAGCATCATAAACATCATCATTATCGCTCATTTCCTACTTCTCTGTATCATCATAAGCATTACCACCTCATTCATCATCATTATCATCATCACTACCATTGTCATATTATCATCATCACCACCGTCATCATCATCACTTATCCTAGACGTTGGACCATCTTTCATTCTCTTTTGTAAAGCTAGTGAAGCTTGGGTCTGTTGTGTCTGTACAACCATCTCACATTTAACAGTACCAATTACTGTAATACATAATTACACAGCACATCCATTCTCATAATGGATTCAGCCACACACAGCCTACAATTGTTCATAATTATAGGCTTTGATCAAACTGACTATTTTGAAAGGAGAGGAAGAAATAAACTTCTCATCATTCATTTTACTTAAGTGAGTTGTGAATATTACTGTGTATTTTAGTTCCACTGTTTTTTAAAGCACAATGGTGTTCTCTTGAAATGATGTCGGTTTCAGACAAGATATGGTATCGATTGGTATTCATATTTTATGTTATTAATTATATGATAGCGACATGAAGGTATTTAATAAAGAAACTGACATTTGGTTAAAGGGATTAGAATTTCCATTAAAATATTTTAAAAAGTAAAATGATTGCTATACTAGTTTTTGGCAGTACAGATACTTGTGTTTGATTCCTGAAGATGTACACCCACTCGGAGTTTAGGCAGTGTCTCTGCAATATGAGCCAGAGAATAAACACAAAAAGTTAAGAATAAGGTTAAATTCAATGAGAACAGATATAGCATAAGTATAAACCAGACATAATTAATCCATAACCTGCCACACTTAGAACTACCCAGTTAGCCTGCCACACTTAGAACTACCCAGTTAGCCTGGCACACTTAGAACTACCCAGTTAGCCTGGCACACTTAGAACTACCCAGTTAGCCTGCCACACTAAGAACTATCCAGTTAGCCTGGCACACTTAGAACTACCCAGTTAGCCTGGCACACTTAGAACTACCCAGTTAGTCTGGCACACTTAAAACTATCCAGTTAGCCTGGCACACTTAGAACTACCCAGTTAGCCTGCCACACTTAGAACTACCCAGTTAGCCTGGCACACTAAGAACTATCCAGTTAGCCTGGCACACTTAGAACTATCCAGTTAGCCTGGCACACTTAGAACTACCCAGTTAGCCTGTCACACTTAGAACTACCCAGTTAGCCTGCAACACGTAGAACTACCCAGTTAGCTTGCCACACTTAGCACTACTCAATTAGCCTGCCACACTTAGAACTACCCAGTTAGTCTGCCTCACTTACAACAACCCAGTTAGCCTGCCACACTTAGAACTACCCAATTAGTCTGCCGCACTTAGAACTACCAAGTTAGCTTTAGTTATTTACCTGCATGTAACCTACAATGACAGCTAGACTTGTTGCTTAAGGTTAAGCAGCAACTAGTGCAGATCCTGATCACACCACTACTGGTGAAAGCTTACTTATCTGGATCGTCACATCATGCGTAAGTGCGATCAATTTGTGCTACATGTCTTCCTTAAAGTCTTCCTGGATAACTGAGCCCACATAAACCTGGATACTCTCTTGGAAAAACAGATTCTGCCAAAATCTGTTTAAGCCTTAAGGCAGACACAAAAATTCCAAACTTATCAAATGACAATTGAGACAGTCTAGCGCAAAAGCAGAAGGACCGTTGATTATTTTTATCAAATAAATGACAATTATTTCTCCCTCTCTTTCTCAAAGTAATGGCGAGAGGTTGGTTATGGGAATTTCCTCCTGGAATTTGGGATATCAATAGATATCTGGTTCTAGAGTGAGCACAGCATTTCCTGATACAGTCTTAAGTTGATTACTAGACTACTGTGCATAATTTACTGCCATTGCTTAGCAACTAGTATACAAAATAGTTACATGTCCTACTTTCACCAGCTACGGTAATTTAAAATACATCAAATTTATAGGATTTATTCAAAATTCATCTTATTGGCTTGTTCTGATTTCAGTTGTCCAAGAAAATGTTTTCAGCCCTAAACTTTTACTCAGTGTTTGAAAATGAAAAGATTTTGTTTATGTTATAAGGATTTTGTTTGGATAGAAAGAATTTTGTTTTTGCTGTGGGGATTTGATTGGGTTATAAAGATTTTGGATTTGATGATAAGGATTTAATTTGGACTTTTAGGATTTTAAGAGTTATAAAGAATTTGGGTTATAAGAAATAGAGTTATTAGGAATTTGGGTTATAAGGAATTTGTTTAGCTGTAAGGCTTTTGATATGGTTACAACAATGTTGTTGGGTAATAAGAATTTTGATTAGGTTTTAAGACTCTTGTTCAGATTACAAGATTTTTTTTGTTTGGACTTTTTAAGGATTTCTATGGAATCCTAATACATGTATTTTGTTTTGGATTATAAGTATCTTGTTTGGATGATAAGGATTTCATTTTGGTTTTAATGATTTTGAATGGTTTAATAAGAATTTGACTGGGTTATGCTGATTTTCTTCAGACTGTGAGGATTTTGATTGCGTTGTGAGATTTTGTTTTGAGTTGATGGGAGTTTGATTATGTATTCAACAATGTTACAGGCTAAGGGTTAAAACATTTCCAGGTTTCAGTCATTATTATATAACAAAAGTTCTGTACACTGATTAGAAAAGGAAAACAAGTTGTTATTTTCTGTTACAGATATTATGTTTTTATGTTTATTTGTGTCATTTGTTATAATACTCAGGTGTTTTAGAGACATGTTTGCTATAAAACTAAGCAATTTAATCTAGAGGCAAATGCCATAATGCTGGTAATTGTTTTCCTAATGTATGACATCAAGCGTATGTGGCTGCCAAACATATGTGGCCAGTAGGCAGACATGGAGCTGAGGCAGCTGAGCTGAAGACAAGAACACAAAAACACATCAGTCATAGTTAGAGGACCATTCTTCTTAGACATATGTTACTAGACACTAAATACATGCCAGCTTGTCCATTATTTTGGCAATATTATTTACAAATATTAACTTTAAGTGTATGCAAATGATTCCTAAACAGCTATCAGGAGGCCATAGGATCACTTCCACTTTTGTATCTGAAACTTATTTCTTAAAATATTTCTACTGATAACTTAATCTAAAATTCATAAAATATTTATACAATTCTTACAATAAGTTTGAAATGGCAACTCAGATATAATCTTGTGGATAGTCCTAAATTAGACAATTACTTCTAGTCCTGTTGGTTCACTTTTCCCCCAGAAATTTTTTACAATCTTCTTTTAACTATATATTTTCCATCCTACTGCTATCCTGTCAGAGTTTTGTCTACTTCATGTATTTTGGAACCTATTTTCTTCTGGACTATTTTGGTTGATGGACATTCCCAGGAGGCTAATGATTGATGACAGATGGTTCTGTCGGATAATTACTAACAACACCTTAGCGATGTTCTGGAACATCGTTGTTGTGTCAACTGATTCCCCCCAGGAGAGACAAGATTGTCTCATATCCAGGAGCTATTAGTTCACACTTCACATAGATATTAAGTCTGCTAGAATCTTAACTGAGAATAAAACTGCCAGATATACTATATACATGTACACGACATATTTAGCCTGAACACAAATATGCCTCTTTGTTAGTCCTGAAAGAAATTTCACTCCATATTTTTAAACTTTGAGCTTAAGGCTGCGATTGTTTACAGGTATCTGATTGGTTAACTTTTAATTTAATTGACAGTCTGACCAATGGGATCTTTGAGAATGATCACAAACACAGGCTCAGTATTGTGTAACCTTTGGGCTGATTGTGCTAGCTTTGTTACTTTTTTCTATTTAATTTTTATGTTTTCTATACACCAATGTTTACCTCATGTAATTGTTTCAGTTCCTTTGTGACCAGGTTACAACAGAATGTTTGTTTTATCCTATATATCTCTAAAAGTCTGTTACTGTGTTTCAGGCACGTCCAAAGGTTGATACAGCCCTCCATAAGTATCTAGAATCTGGAATCTGGTACCTGTATATCTACAATGATGGTGACCAGCCTCAGACAATAACCCTCAAGACAGACTTTTATGGTGAGTGCAGCACAAAGAGACTTGATTAAGGTTGAATGTTATTATTTTATTTTAAAATGTTGACTTTTTTGTGTGTCCAGTCATTGTTTTACTATGCTGTCTTAAAAAAGGAAATATTCACTTTTTACATCTTTTTTCTGCTTGTTGGTAAATGAAGTTTTATTTAGTGATGGTCTTACTAGCATACTGAAATAAGAGTTATAAAATCTATGGAAAACCAGGATAATATTATATGTATATTGTCATACAACTTGTAATCTTTAATAGCAGTGTTTTCACAGTAAAGTCTTGGACTTGGGTAAATGACTGGTTATTGGTTAAAATATTAGATCAAGAAATCTTTAATTTTAACCTCCAATTAATAAAAGAACATCTTGTTTGGTATAACAACTGCACATTGAGGTTGTAGTAAAAACATAAAATGTATTGAAAACTGGCTGATCTGGATCTACTCGAATTCTAAAGTCTGATCAATGTGAGGTAGGCAGGCTAACAGTTTGTGTGTATGCTACTCACATGTTCTGATATGTAAAATGTGTGTGTGTGTCTTCAGACCCTGATACAGGCTGTCCCCAGGACTGTCATGGTCACGGAGGTTGTCACCAGGGACAGTGTATGTGTTACCCTGGATACACAGGCTGGGATTGTCTACAGAGTAAGTTATGTCACTTATATTATGATATCTTCTTATATAATGAAACTGTACAAATAGTTAGAGAATTAGCACATCTTGGTGTTTACATGCTCAAAGTGAACAAGACAAAAACAAAGTACACAGAAGGTGCCATTCAAACTGCAGACTTTAATTTCAATAATAATCAGATGAAACTTCCTCTGTCAAGAAGCTATTTTTAAAATAAATCTGCTGGAAGATTGTAGGTTACAAACTACTAATGGCAAAATATTATATGGTAAACTTAAAAAATACCAATGTTTATACACAGAAAGTTATTTTGATGACATATTGGACAAAACAATTGAATGAAAACCCAACCTGTATATTGTGATAAGAGAGATGTGTCATGGACAGATGCTTTTGTATTAAAATGTCATTCAAGCCTCTTGCCATAAGACAGGTTAACCAATCAGTTTAACTGTTAAGCACATGGTAAACAATTAACAGTTTGTGATAAACCTAATTAACAGCAGAGGTGGAGGAGTTGGGCAATAATATCTGAACAAAAAGTTTTATCTTTTATCTGACCAACATTTCAAGGCAGCAGCAACTTCAAATTCATTGTAAAGTAGTTCCAGCTTGTGTCCTGGAAGGGATCTATCGATGGAAGAGATTTGAAATGTTTCTTGTATTTGTGGTGTCTTAAATCATATGTACAAATAAAACTTGGATGAAAGTGCTGGGATCAAAGACTGGATATTTTCTTACAGAAAGTCTCCATTATTTTTGTGTAACTTAAACATGGAGAGGGAAAGGGAAACAAACAAAACAAACAGAAAAATGACACATTTTTTCTCCTTAAAGTTAATTAAAGTGGCTGTCTTTGAGCTTGTTTAATGACAATGCCATGAAAAGGGTTGCTTGCATGTTAGCTGTCAAAACCAAATGCAACTAGTAGCAGTGGGAAAGATTGGTGAGGAGAGAAGCAATGCAAGTAATCTCAGATATGGACGTCTTGATGTGTTAGTGTGCATAAAGATATAGTGCAGTGAGAACTTCCTGTCAACTGGCAGTCTTGCATCTTTATTCCTGCCTTTTCAATGTAGTGAGAGATCATGTTACAACTTTCAACTGTTTTAGTTCTTATTGTTAAAAATGAAATTTCACATCATTTTGTCAATTTAAAATTCAAAGATTTAAAAAAAGTATTTTTTTATGTTTTGCATTTATTAATAACAAAGTTTTCAGCCTTAAATAGGGGTTAAAGAAAAAAATGAATAATATTGATACATTGTTTGACATGGCCATCAGCACCAGAAAGGTCTTGGAATCAAGTTTAACATTGTGCTTCCAACAGACTTGTATTTATATACAGTATGTACTAAGGGTGTAACGGCATACCGTCCAATGGTATAATGCGGTATTGCATTCATGGTTCAGTTCACGGTAAGCTTATCAACCTCACAGAATGAATCAGTTATTTAAAAAATGTGCCCCTAGTTCAGGATACAATACAATACTTGTTATACTTTCTGTCATGTAATGTGTATACATGTATCATGATATGTACCATACCGTGTGGTATGACCCATGATATGTATCGTGTTGTTATGGTGGTGTATTGTTCTGCCCTAGTATGTACATTAAAGGGACTTGGCCAGAGTATGAACATGATGCAAAGACCAGAAAATCTTCCCTTCATTTGTTTTTAAATTTTTTGCATCGCTAGAAAGCTAGTCAGTGTATTATGATAAAATATTCTTTGACACATTACACATGTGTAGTTCAAGGAGGTGTTAAAAGATGTTGATTTTAAAATGGCTGAAAAGCATTGCAACACTTTTGATGCTTTCTACCTAAAGACACCACAATCTTTAATAGAACAACATATTCATATACTATATAATAATCACAGATAATATTTTATTCCATTATACATTGTGGGTTAACAAAGCTTTAAATTTTAAACAAAAAAATACACAAATTTAAAAAAAGACACAACTTTGACCCTAGTAATATGTTAAATATATAATTGAGTTATCTTGATGATTTCAGACACATGCCCTGTGTTATGCTCTGGTAATGGAATGTATATCCGTGGAATGTGTCAATGCCACCAGGGCTGGAAGGGTCGTGAGTGTGAGATACGTGAGAACGAGTGTGAAGTGCCGAACTGTAACGGTAATGGCCAGTGTATCGATGGCAAGTGTGTCTGTCACCCCGGATTCCAGGGACCGCACTGTGGAATCGGTAAGACTTCAAGACTTCAAAGACACATATCCCTTTGTAGAAACTTTGTGTAGTCAGAGCACATCTTGTTTCAGGACCTCAGGATATACAACTTTTCAGCTCAAATCTGAGACAAAGTTCTGATAGGTTAGATTCAGAATTTAAAAACACTAATTGGGAGCTTGTCAATGATCTGAGATTAAGTAGATCTAAGTAGTATGATCTCAAGCCTATGTCTTCTGCTTGCTGTACCTTCTTCTAGCACTATTGTCAAGAAATTTAAATGACCACATGTCCCAAGTGAGACTGCATGACAGCAGACCTTGTTAAGTAAAGGGTTAGATTTTGGGTAAGATTTTTGCAATCTTTGATAAAACAGTGCCTTAAATATATAAGAATTTGGAATTCTTTACATATATGATCACACATTTTCTAGCATTCGACTGTTAAATTTAAATTTTAGGCTTAAGATTTCAAATTTAAATGGTTAATTTCTTTTATGGTCAAAAATAGTTTTTTAAGTTTTGTATATTTCACTTGTGCCCCAATTTTATACTCTTTGATTTTTAAGTAAATGCAGAAACCTAAAATAATGATATAGATTTAGCTTACCCATAAAAAGTGACAGAATATATAAATTATAGATTCCTTTTGATAAAGTTAAAGTATTTTAATTTGGGTTGTTTAAGTGAAGCACAGTTTAATATTTGTTGCGCTTTTGCCTAACATTTTATTCATGTCATTAGAAAAAAACTGTTGTCTGCTTTCATTGTTGTTAGTAACATTTTGTCACTATATCCGAAGCTTGTAGTGTTCTATTTTACTTGCACTTTTATTTATGTAACAGTTTCTGACATAGATAACTGTAGGACTTGTTAGAGATGGCCATATTTTAAGAAGTTATGAGTTATTGTGTTATATCAATGTCAAAGTATTAGCTATTGCATTGGTTAACCTAAATATTGGTATTAATGTCTTTGAAAGAGATTTATTTGTCTGCCCTAAATAAAAAAACTTAATGTGAACACTGAAGCATAACAGTTAATCATTTATTTATTTCTGTCTAGCTGTTTAATTTATACTTATCTCACCCATTTTCTGAGATGTGGAAAAAAAAAGAACAGTTTAAGGGATGTAACTCTGACATGACTATTCTACGAGTTATGGTTGCATGATCTTGGGTTATCTAATGTTTAATTGCTTTTTTCATTCTGGGCTTAGGTTTTAACAAATATAACATTTGTTTTTGGACAGAGGATGTGTCAGAGAGTTTTAACTTGATTCTGAGGTTTTGGGTTATGCATGATCTTAACAGATAATAACATTAATGAAGAGAAAACATTTCCTGCAGCATTATATTAGTGATTCTCACATTACCATTTGTAGTTTTTAACATGCTTCTTCATTATTAATTTGATGCTTCTGTTGCTTCATACAAGTGCTTTCTTTCTTTTGTTGACTTTCTCTTTATCACTGTATAAACATTTCTGCTTTACTTTCTCTATGCATGCTTGCTTCACTTGCAGTCTCTCTTACCCTCATTTGGCCAATCAAACAGCATTTGGAGTATACACAAAGATGTTAAAGTGCATTTCAGAAAAGGTTTTGCTTTGTAAAATAAATTTTATACATAATTGTTTTACTAAATCAGAAAAGTTTGATTTAGTAAAATAACTAATTATATGTGTAATTATTGCAATAAATCTGAATCTCCAAAGTGCTTATTCAAGTGTCCTCTTGCCTTGCTGTCAACCATGTTTTATGTATGGTAGTCTATCATCCATGCAACCATGCTTTCTGTATCATCCATGATACATCTCCACACAAGAGGAGTAAGTCTGACATATTACAGCAATATTTTCCTGAATTCTAAATCAAAGTCTATACCATTGGTAAGCAATATTGTCACATGTAAAGAATTCTTCACAGTATCCCTAATAAAGTTTTGGATGTGAGATTCAGGAATTAGTTCTAGACTTACTCCTCTTACATATGGAGCTGTATTCCCAGTCCATTATCTGCAACATTATATTTACCATCTTCATCTTTACCATCTATACACTTTCAAACAATCTCATCATCTATACCATGATTTGATCTGCCCCGCTGTTTTTTCTAGTGGACTGTCTCCTGCCCAACTGCTCGGGCAACGGCGTGTGCGCGCTTGGGCGCTGCATATGTTTCAAGGGATTCACAGGCACAGATTGTAGCATTATCGACAAAATCAATGTAACACATGTGTGCGCCAAAGATTGCTCAGGGCATGGGCAATACAATGTAGAGGAGAACAGGTGTGAGTGTGAACGCTTGTTCACAGGCTTAGATTGTGAAACAGGTAATTGGATTCAGATGAATGAAAAAATGACCGAAAGAAATTGGTTGATGCATTGAACTTGCATGTGGACTTCGGCCACTGCATTTTGATACCGTGCAAGTTGCAGTGCAGCTCCTTGTGTTTGGCTTCCCCTCCCATGGTCTGTTTATGTACATGACACTTGTTAATGTACTTGTTCTACCTACTGGCATGGAAAACTAAAGTCTAGTCTCCCCTGAATTATGATTAATAATAAACTAATAATACCAATTATATTGCCTTGGTTGATAATCTCAACAGTAACTTGTCACTGTGTATGCAGCTTACAAAATTTGTTTGGTTTTTATTTAAAGTTATCTCCCATGTCTACTTTCTTGTTCAGAATATTTTCATGTACGAACATTCTTAGCCTGTTCTTTATGTCTGTCTTTATATGAATATTGTTCCTACTGACTCCATAGAAGTTTCTACTAAAACACTAAATATTAGTTACTAACATTTTCCTGTAGTATACTAAAACTACAATAACATTGGGAATGTAGTTAATAGATAATATGCATTTTATGTATTTATCCATAAAAAATAATTATTACCCTAATTGTTTTTATTTAAAGAAAACAAGGGTAATACTTTCCTTACATTTACAACGATACCAGGCTTTTTATCAATATTAGACTATAATATGTGAAACAAGATTAATGCACTCTTCTGAAGAGAAAGGGCATCAATAAAATATCTTGTCATTAAGTTCTTCCTATTCACGTCATCATCATACATACGATTGGCACTTGACATGCTTTATCATCTCCATCTTCATTCTCATATTTGTTTTTTGATTAATTTTCCTCTTATGACTTTGTATGCTAAGATCATAAACTGTATGGTTACTTTTGTTACCTGCATGTTTATATGTTTAGATCAATGTTAGCAGGGTGTGAAATATATATTGTTTATACCTCTCAAAACTTTCTATGAAAACAAAAACAAAATATGAATTAAATGCATTTCTAGCATGTAAATATATATGAATGTTAGATAACTGATACTTTGTGACTTAATATGCATGTAATGCAACATTGATAAAGTGCTTTCAGATTAACTTAAATGTAATGGACTCTTTAAATAATTTATGTGATTTTAATGGAGATGGATGTTTAAATAGTTAAATATCTTTCATCTTGATATTTCACAGGAATTTGTTTGTTTGTACTTGTTATGTTTTAATTTTTTTTTTTGAGGAACCCACGAGTTTAAATGTTTGTACATTTCATCCATTCTGTTAAATAATCTTCAGGAATATATCTATTTTATGCATTTAGCTGATAAAATAATTTAACTGACATAAAAACATTGCACTACTTCATAATATATAAAAAGTAATTTTACATACAAAATAGTGTTGATTTTTCCTGTTCATTGGAATGCTCTTCATCCATCATTACATCTTTGCCCCCACCTCCACCCTTACAGAGATCTGTCGTCTGGCCTGTGTCCATGGTTACTGCCAGAACCAGAAGTGTAACTGTGATGACGGTTGGCGCGGTGCCCTGTGTGATGAGTTGAGATGTGATGCCAGGTGTGATGGTGTTCGAGGGTACTGTCACAATGGAACCTGCGTCTGTCTCAAAGGTTGGAATGGAAAACACTGCAGTCTAGGTAGGTGTTAGCTTTCTTAATCAAATCTCCTTGACTCTTGGCCCATTTTTTTGAGTCTGAAACAGATTTAGACCCATCACAAACAATCAGTATGTTGATATGCTGCAGATGACAATATAGTAAAAGGCTTATTTATTCCATTATTTTTATTCATTTCTTCAGAATTTAGCTTTTTTAAAATTGTATTTCCTTTTCCTCTTGTTACATCTAGATGGTTGCCCTGATGACTGCAGCAACAATGGCCTGTGTAAGAACACAGAGGAGGGCTGGTCGTGTCAGTGTCGAGATGGCTGGAAAGGCATGTCTTGTGGTATCCCTATGGAGACATCTTGCAAGGATCACACTGACAATGATGAAGGTAGGCTTGGGAGCTCATAAGACATTGAATTGTTGTGAGATAGTTAATTAACAGTTTAAGATATATATATCTCAGGGTATAGTAGTCTTGACCAGTGTATGGAACACCTTGGGTTCTAGTCATCTACCCTATTGTTATAGTTTGAAGTGGACATCTTCCTGTACAACAGTATTACTTACCATTCAATAAATACATATTTGCACAATATTTATGCACATGGCATCAACCCAGATGATAATATGTGACTGAATATTTAGTCAACATTACTAAAGAAGGTCAGTGAGATGTTCTTTCAAAACAAAATAAAGACAAAAAACATGTTTTGAATGTATAAACATAGTTTCCGTTAAGGTGTGTGTTATCCTATTGTACTTATGTGTCCCTCAGATGGACTGCGAGACTGCCTTGACCCAGATTGTTGTTCAAGACCTGAGTGTAAGGACCATATGTACTGTCAGGCAGGCCAGAACCCACGAGATATCCTGCTGCGGAAACAGAGCCCATCCACAACTGCATCGTTCTTTGACAAGATGAAATTCTTGGTTGAGGAGAACAGTGTTCAGGTTGAGACGTCCAAGAATGCCTTTAATGAAAGGTTTGTGGATAAATTATTATAGTATAGTAACATAATACAGTTTCTTTCAATCTCAAACTTTGAAACTTACTTATTTTCAATACAACATAGATAAGTTGCAGTAAAATGCAATTATAAACAACCTGCACATGTAGTTCATTATTTGTGAAATAATGAAATATCTGTTTTAATGTACCTGAAGACATTGCTCAATCAAAGAAAGACGCGTGACATGACTTTCATTTCTTATACTCACTCTCCAATCTCAACTATGTCTTGCTGTAATCTTTATATTGTTGTATTTGAAGCATTATTTGTGTAAATTAGATTAGCCAGTCACTCACATGCCAAATCTCTCTGACCATCAACTATTGATACTCTATTTTTTATCATTTCTGTTAAAACTATTAAGAAATTTTAGCCACCTAATTAAAAACCTCTGTGACATAAAAAGTCCTACAAAAACACAATAGCACTTACAGTTTTTAGCAAACTTGTAAAATTGATATAAATAAAATGTCTAATTCAATTGTATAGACAGATAAATACATTCTAATTTGATACAAAACTGCAAAAATAATGAACCTTTTATTTTAAATATATCTTTTATATTAAATATAAGAATAAAATCTGTCTTTGAGAACTAGTGAATTTCACAATTTTTTTCTGTTCTGTGCTAAACAAACTTTAGAAAATATATCTAAATATGGTTCTATATATGTGTATAGCTAAGTATGTGTATGTCGTTTTTATCTCCATATTTTATTTCTTCAAAGAAAGCACACATACCCAGGAAAACATGACCTTACAAATTAACACTTATATTAATTTAGTATTGAAACAGACTTCTTTATTAGGAAGTGCTAAGCAAAAAAAAACTTTTCATATTCTTTTTTACATAATGTTTTCTACTTATAAAATTAGTTGTACTATAGCATGCGTATGCTTTTGAACACCTGCCCAATTTGTGAATTTTTCCAAGGTTGAATAATAATCTCTTTACTGCAATTTTTTATTGCTACCTTGTGCTTATCTTAACTGCTATGTTTTGCTTTCTTATCCTACAAATACTTGTATGGGTTTTTGTATTTTTTTTTTAATTTCAAACACATCAGTAGAAAAATATAATACACTTTAAGAAAAAGAAAAATTGAAGTTATATTTTTATCCACATTTTTTTTTTATAAAGAAGCAAAAAACGCAACTATGTATACAAAGCATGCATGAGTAAAAACTGTATATTCCATATAACAAAGGCTTTCAGTGTTGCTAGTTAGCTGTAATATATTTCTCCGATTTATGATGTGCATCAGGATATATGACATGTTGGTTTGACACTCTGCTTTGCTGTACCATTAGTCTCACCATATTGTACGAGGTAACTGTTAAAAATATAAAAATTGTTCCATTGGAATACATGTATACTCAATCTGTTTTTGCTACAGTGCTTATGTTTTCATATTTTGCTACTCCAGCCAGGTGTCAGTGATTCGTGGCCGAGTGACAGCCCGTGACGGTACCCCACTGGTCGGCGTGAGGGTGGACATTGACAAACAGCCACTGTACGGACATACTCGCACCAGAGACGAGGGACTGTAAGTATCATTTCTTGAATCAGTCATTTGACAGAATACAATTTCCAAAATTGGACAAAGTAGAAATTGTAATTTTTAAGATAATTGAATTGTTGATACAAGATCTGTATATAATGCTGACATGAAAACATCACATATAACTGCTTACTTACAGAGATGTATAATTCTGGAATTTTTTCATTCTTTAAGTGGTAACAAATTCATCTAAGTTTCTAAGAGGTCCTGTGAATTTCACTCACATTTTCTAGTTTATTAGCATACTCTGGGATTACAGTACAAAATTTGCAGAACATATGCGATTTTACCTATGCAGATTTGATGTCCTGGTCAATGGCGGAGGTTCAGTTACTCTACAGTTTTCACGACAACCATTTATGCCACGTCTTGAGAGTGTATTGGTACCCTGGAATCAGATCATCACCATGGAGACAGTTGTCATGGTACTGTCAGATGAGGAGCTTGTATCCCAGGATCCTCAGCTGTGTGCCATGGCCCATGACCACTACAATCTACAGCCTGTTGTACTATCTACATGGCAACACACACAGCTTGGCTCCTGTCCAGAGAGGTCAACAATTATACCTGAGTCCCAGGTGAGATTCAGTTAGGGAACATTCTGTTACAGCAGCAGACTTAGAAGCACTAAGTCCTATCAACTTGGGGTTTGAGTCAAGTCCAAAGTTTTTATGTGAGATGGTCTGTCAGTCAATATGTTATGTAAATATGACTGTTACTCTGTAGTCTTATCACACTTCACTTCTGCAAAGTTCTGTAGATGTGTCAAGATAATATATATGTATATAATTAATATTGCAAAACCCAAACTAATAAAATATTTGGCTGTACATCTGCATAAAACAGTTGGTTCCTTTTGATGATTGGTTGCTTTTTATAAAAACAAATTGTGGTTAACTTACTTACGAAGCACATGTACATCTGCATAAAACAGTTGGTTCCTTTTGATGATTGGTTGCTTTTTATAAAAACAAATTGTGGTTAACTTACTTACGAAGCACAATAAGGAAGTATAATATAAAGGTTTGCCAATGAAGTTTCACATCTTGCTGTTGCTAGGTGCTACAAGAAAGTATCAACATTCCGGGCACCAGTGTGAACCTTGTGTACCACAGCAGTGAAAATGTTGGGTACCGGTCTGTCATCCTTATACAGATGACACCCAAGGTTATGCCAGCTGGACTGGTTCTTGTTCACCTTCGTGTGTCTGTTGAGGGGAACCAGTTTGAGACAACATTTGAGGCAGACCCGGAGCTCAAGTACACATATGCCTGGGACAGGTGTAATGCATACAGACAGAAGGTCTATGGCATAGTACCTGTCAGAGGTAATATTGCAACATAGGACTGCCATGTATTTATGAACTGTTAATAAAAAGGTTATAAACATTGTACTCCTATATATTGTAGCTTTTGCAATTCAATTATAAAGTAATGATATTTTTGTGATTTTTCTTTTAATTTTCTTCTTGAAATCTTAAGTTACCTGTACTTATTTAAAATAAAATTTTAAAAGACATGACCTTATCTTTAATTGACTTGTACCTGGAACCTTTGCTATTTGCAGTGAATGTGGGCTATCAGTATAATGGCTGTAACTACATATTCTGGGAGTCTCGGAGTACCACGATGAGCGGGTTTGACCTCACATCATCAGAGATTGGTCACTGGAATGTAGACATTCACCACACATATAACTTCCAGGAAGGTATGCTGTCATCAGAATATGTCATATGACCATCATCATCATCTCCATCATTAGCTATCTAACGTTTTATGTCAATTACTTGGTTGAACTTTGTCTTGTAGCTTATTTTTAGGCATTCCTGTCTCTGTCAAACTTTGTTAAAATTTGTTAAATAAATCTGATGGACAAGATAAAATACAGGTAGTCAGATGTATACAGCTGACATCTTAAAGGTTGTATTGTCAATAACTTAATCTAACTTAGTTATCTACCGTAACCTTCAGGTACCTATCCTTGTTATCTATTGCCCACCTTCAGGTATCCTTCATAAAGTTTGTATTGTCAATAACTTGATCTATCTTAGTTATCTACTGCCTACCTTCAGGTATCTATCCTAGTTCTCTACTGTCAACCCTCAGGTATCTATTCTAGTTATCTACTGCCCACCTTCAGGTATCTATCCTAGTTATCTACTGCCTACCTTCAGGTATCTATCCTAGTTATCTACTGCCCACCTTCAGGTATCTATCCTAGTTATCTACTGCCCACCTTCAGGTATCTATTATAGTTATCTACTGCCCACCTTTAGGTATCTATCCTAGTTATCTACTGCCTACCTTCAGGTATCTATCCTAGTTCTCTACTGCCAACCCTCAGGTATCTATTCTAGTTATCTACTGCCAACCTTCAGGCAGGTATCTATCCTAGTTATCTACTGCCCACCTTCTGGCATCTATTCTAGTAATCTACTGCAAACCTTCAGGTATCTATCCTAGTTATCTACTGCAAACCTTCAGGAATCTATTCTAGTTATCTACTGCAAACCTTCAGGTATCTATCCTAGTTATCTATTGCAAACCTTAAGGTATCTATCCTAGTAATCTACTGCAAACCTTCAGGTATCTATTCTAGTTATCTACTGCAAAACTTCAGGTATCTATCCTAGTTATCTACTGCAAACCTTCAGGTATATATCCAAGTTATCTACTGCCCACTTTCAGGTATCCTCCATAAAGGTTGTATTGTCTGTAACTTGATCTATTCTAGTTATCTACCTCCCACCTTCAGGTATCCTCTATTCTAGTTATCTACAGCCCGCCTTCAGGTATCTATCCTAGTTATCTACTACCCACCTTCTGGTATCTATCCTTGTTATCTACTACCCACCTTCAGGTATCTATCCTAGTTATCTACAGCCCACCTTTAGGTATCTATCCTAGTTATCTACTGCCCCCCTTCAGGTATCTATCCTTGTTATCAACTACCCACCTTCAGGTTTCTATCCTAGTTATCTACTACCCACCTTCAGGTATCTATCCTAGTTATCTACTGCCCACCTTCAGGTATCTATTCTAGTTATCTACTGCCCACCTTCAGGTATCTATCCTAGTTATCTACTGCCCACCTTCAGGTATCTATCCTAGTTATTTACTACCCACCTTCAGGTATCTATCCTAGTTATCTACTACCCACCTTCAGGTATCTATCCTAGTTATCTACTGCCCACCTTCAGGTATCTATTCTAGTTATCTACTGCCCACCTTCAGGTATCTATCCTAGTTATCTACAGCCCACCTTTAGGTATCTATCCTAGTTATCTACTGCCCCCCTTCAGGTATCTATCCTTGTTATCAACTACCCACCTTCAGGTTTCTATCCTAGTTATCTACTACCCACCTTCAGGTATCTATCCTAGTTATCTACTGCCCACCTTCAGGTATCTATCTTAGTTATCTACTGCCCACCTTCAGGTATCTATCCTAGTTATCTACTGCCCACCTTCAGGTATCTATCCTAGTTATTTACTACCCACCTTCAGGTATCTATCCTAGTTATCTACTACCCACCTTCAGGTATCTATCCTAGTTATCTACTACCCACCTTCAGGTATCTATCCTAGTTATCTACTGCCCACCTTCAGGTATCTATCCTAGTTATCTACTGCCCACCTTCAGGTATCTATCCTAGTTATCTACTACCCACCTTCAGGTATCTATCCTAGTTATTTACTGCCCACCTTCAGGTATCTATCCTTGTTATCAACTACCCACCTTCAGGTATCTATCCTAGTTATCTACAGCCCACCTTCAGGTATCTATCCTTGTTATCAACTACCCACCTTCAGGTATCTATCCTTGTTATCAACTACCCACCTTCAGGTATCTATCCTAGTTATCTACTACCCACCTTCAGGTATCTATCCTTGTTATCAACTACCCACCTTCAGGTATCTATCCTAGTTATCTACTACCCACCTTCAGGTATCTGTCCTAGTTATTTACTGCCCACCTTCAGGTATCTATCCTTGTTATCAACTACCCACCTTCAGGTATCTATCCTTGTTATCAACTACCCACCTTCAGGTATCTATCCTAGTTATCTACTACCCAACTTCAGGTATCTATCCTAGTTATTTACTGCCCACCTTCAGGTATCTATCCTTGTTATCAACTACCCACCTTCAGGTATCTATCCTAGTTATCTACTGCTTACCTTCAGGTATCTATCCTTGTTATCAACTACCCACCTTCAGGTTTCTATCCTAGTTATCCACTGCCTACCTTCATGTATCTATCCCAATTATCTACTGCCCACTTTCAGGTATCCTCCATAAAGGTGATGGTACCAACATATACATGAAGGAGAAACCAAAGAAGCTGATCAGCATCCTGGGCAGTGGTCAGCGTCGTCGGTCAGACTGTGACGGGTGTAATGGTCCTGCCAAAGACAACCGACTCCTGTCGCCATTGTCCATGGCAAGCAGTCGAGATGGCAGCCTGTACGTCTGGGACTATAACTTCATCAGGAAACTGTCCCCCAGTCGCGAGGCCATAGCCAGCATCCTGCAGATACCGTCAGTCAATATGCTCTCATGATATATATCTATAAAATTATCTTTAAAAACTAGATAATTCTATAATAATGCATGCCAGTCCGGAGATTAAATTTAATTATTGAGATAAAGTTTCCTAGTTGACCTGCAGTGAACTTTTGGTGTTGAAAAGGCAATAGATTTGAGATTTTTACCTCCATACTTACTTTATTCATCCCTGTGCTGTACTGATTAAAACAAACAAGTAGTAGTACACTTATATCAGACTTCATATTAGGTATTATTTAGATTATCAATATTATCCAGTTGCTGACCTCCAGTTTGTTTACTGCTGACCTCCAGTTTGTTTACCCTCTAGCAGTGAATACACACTCCACAAGCCCTACATGACAGTGAGCCCAGTAGACAGTCGGTTATACATCTCAGATAACATGAAGCGGCGGGTCATCCAAGTAAAGACAATGGGGCCTGTTCGTGACCTTGACCAGAACTATGAGGTGGTGGCTGGGACGGAAGAGAAGTGTACTCCTGGGGAGAGAGATCTCTGTGGGGACGGCCAGGCAGCTCTCTTAGCAAGGTTTACACACCCAAAAGGTGAGGCATTCAGTCATTACTTTTGGTACCCTATTACTTATACACCTATTTCTGTGTCTGTTTGCATTAAATGTGAAAAAAGTTGAAAATTCATAGTTCCAGTAATGGTAGCCAAATATTTTGACAGAATTTAGGTGTTGTTATTCTTTTCTTATTTTTCATAGCCATAACAAAGAAAATTACCTATATTTTTATTGTAGGATGTTTGCATGAGTATGTATTACAATTTATAGTGTTATGTTATTACAATAACCCACAGGGTAATGTTGCAGAAAAGTTATGTTAATTTCTCTGTCTTTTTTCTGTAGGCATTGCCATAAACAAAGACGGTGTTATCTATGTGGCTGATGGGGCCAACATACGTAAGATTGATGCTGGGGGCATTATTACCACGGTGATTGGCTCCCAGGCCCAACCTCGCTCCTGGAAGCCTATGGCCTGTAACGAAAGTCTTCCTGCTGATGAAGTGAGTTTTATTGTTTGTTTGTATGTACTTAAATGCCAAATGCATATGTTTTTTGAGTAAAAGTGATGGTCAGAATGATGATTAATTAAAACTCTGTAAAACAATTCATCTTGTTTAAATAAATTGGAATGCATATAATTTAGCTTCATACAAATAATTTTAGCTTAAAACCAGCTTTGTATTTCATACTTTAAGGAAAAGTTATTTATATATATCATACTTTATGGAAAAGTTATTTATATATATCTGGCTATATATCTAAAAAGTTACAAAACAGCTTGTTTATGTTACTTATGTAGACATAAGACATTAGTTAATGAGGCTCTGTCTCTGAAGGACCATTGGTCAGTCTTTAACTTGTTCATATTTCTGGGGTGATAAACAACACAAAAATGTTCTTTATTGTTCTTTTGTTAAATTTTTCTAAACAGCTTGATAAGGACAATCTCTATCTGCTGTCTATTCAGGTTCGCCTTCATTGGCCCACGGCTCTGGCTATTGACCCATTGGATGACAGTCTTCATATCCTTGATGACAACCTGGTGCTAAAGCTGACTAAGGACAACCGGGTAGTGATCATCGCTGGACGCCCACTTACCTGTCCCCAGATTGATGCCACATTCTTACCTACAGGTGTACTAAATGATGATGACCAGGCCTCCAGTATCGCTGCCCATGTGAATCTTGTCAAACCAGAGGGAATAGCATTTGGCCCTAATGGAGACTTATATATCATTGAGAGTGATGGACATCATATTAACCGAGTGCGACTGGTGACCACGGATGGCAGGATTCATCACTTTGCTGGAACAAAGTCCAAGTGTGACTGTCAGGCAGCAAACTGCCAGTGTTATGATCCAACAGAAACTTCTGCAGCTCAAGCCTTGTTTGAAGAGCTGGCAGCTATTACAGTCACTCCAGATGGAATTGTCCACTTTGCTGACTCTGGTAACCTTCGAGTGTTCTCAGTCATTTCTGAACTCCCCCAGGCCAACTGGCTGAGTCAGTTTGAAGTTGTATCCACGGAAACAAAGGAGCTGTATATTTTCAACAGGTATGGGCAGCATCAACACACGGTGAACATGATGACTGACCAGTACATGTACAACTTCACATACAGCGTCAACTCATACAATGGCAAGCTAACGGCAGTGACAGACAATGCAGGCAAGAGTATTCAGATCGAACGTGACTTTACAGGTCAAGCCAAGGAGATTATCTCCCCTACAGGAGAGAAAAGTCAGCTGAGCATGGACAACATCCGGCGTTTACAACTGTTCCTGTCCCCAGACAATGCCAGCATAGCCTTCACCTACAATGAGCTGTCAGGCCTCCTGGAGAGCAAGCAGCTGTCTGACGAGAAGACGTACAAGTACACATACGACAACATGGGCCGCCTGCTGAGTGTTTGGCAGCCCACAGGGGAGATCACCCATCTGCACACAGATGTGAACGCCACAGGTTCTATCGTACACGTGACCACCGATAACAGTAATACCGTAGCTATGGCAACCTACGGCAGTGTACAGTCTGCTCTGCATGGCAAGTCTTCTGCTAGTTTACACTCTTACCTTATTACAAGGTCATTGTCACTTTCATACTTATGTTTAATAATGATCAGCTATTGACCTAATTACCTCATTAAGCATTATTAATAGAAATTCCTAACAAAGTTTCAAACAGTCTTGTACAGGTAAGGAAAAAGAGATATAAAATCATACTTTCTTTATATTGTTCCTTTAAATAAATATATTTGCTTTATTTTCATTTTGATGTTATTTTAACATTTATAGAATGGCTAGTGCAAAACATGACATTAATTATTCAAACATGCAACAATGACAACACAAAAGTGACCATGACCTTGCTAGTTCACTGTTCTTCCTTTGTCTAAACAGATATCTCAATGTTTGGAGTTGTAAGTTGTGCAAGTTGACTGTTTATAGCATACTGGTTTGCTCATTTCCATGAGAGCAAAAACTCACTTCATAAATATAACATCAAAACTGGATGTGATATAGAGACTTTTGACTGTCATCATGTTGTAGTCTTAGATCTAACACTACCATGTGTGTTCATTTATATGTTGCTCATATGTTAGTCAATGGTGACAAATGGCTTATAACAATATGCTAATAGAAAATGCCATTTGATGTTGATTTTTTGTATTTGATTGAGAAATTTATTGAAGAGCATGCAATGTAACTTAGCAAGATGGGTTAAATTCTTCTAAAGAAAGTAACCCTGTAGTATACAATGAATATTTGGAAATATGATTAAGATTTCATAAAAAAAATATTGATCTGCTTCTAGAAAAATGGTTATGAAAGCTTTTATTTACTTTTAAAGATAGAGGGGGATTTTTCCTTATACATGCATTTTCATCAGTTAATAACAGAAATGTGTATGTTTTGTCCTCTTCTGTTTGTTAATACTGATTAATTCATATATGTTTTAATGTTATAATATTTTATGTGCATGTTGATGTTTACTGTTTTGTATGTTATTTCACTTTCTGTTTGTATTTCTGTGTCTGTATTTGTTTTCAGTGTGTCTTTATTTATACAAGCTTATATATTTTTGTGTTACACTCACTGTTTCATCTTCCCACAATGCTTAGTGCTTGAGCTGATTCACTGCTTTTTCAATGATGCACTGAAAATAATGATGTGCACCCTCGTTCACCAACTGTCAGTTGTTCTAGACAACTATTCCACGTGTGGGTCCTGGGTGCAGCATTTTCATAAACCCACTGTGCATAAATAAATGCGTACGATGGTACCCTTCAGTGTAATGTTGTGGTTGTCAGTCAACTACTGGTGGTTTTTAGCATTCCATTAGTTGAGTTCATCCTGATTCCAAATAAAAGGGCTTGATTGTATATCCATGTAAAAGGTAAAAAATTCAATAAACTTAATTAATCAGCATTCAGTATTGAAAAACTATGTTCAGCATGTCATGTACATGGTCAGTATTTTAGCAAAAAAAAACAGACTTGACTTTAAAACCTGTAAAAATGACATTATTCTTAAGTTGCTCGATATTGATGAGAATATGCAATGCATGTATTAGTAAGTAAAATTGTTTCTTTTCTTTGTAAAAAAGAGAATAGATTAAACTTTATTTTTGCAGAGAGATGTGCTAGACAAATGCTATTGTTGAAATGTTATTATGTGTAGCCATGTTATTATGTGTAGCCATGTTAGTCTGTGTACAGATGTCTGTTTTCTGTAGAAACCCTGTATATGTACCTTTCCTCAAAGACTTGCCAGTAGTTGTTTAGTTAATACCCATTTTACCCGCTCTAATCCACTCTTCCCTTCCATAAAACTTCTCATTTTTTCTTCTGATGTCCACAATTCTGTGCCATATTAGTACTTTTACACCCTTGATCATTACCAGGATCCAAGACTTTATTGCATTATACAGTATATTATTTTAGTTTCTGGAAAATATATTTTAAGTTTGCATGCCAATCTGTTTAAGTTTGTTGACTGCTGCTTCAATCCTTCTAGGATGGAACTGTAAATTCAAAAAGTTAGTTTTCACATCCACTGTTAAATAACACTTTATGTAATATATGTCATTGCTGTTCAGTCACTTTTAAGTTTTTATAGTGGTTTTAACAGAATCATTTAACTGCTGCATGAAATTTCTGCTCAGTTTATGCCTTAATTTGAAAGATTTTTTATTTTATTTTGTCCTTGTGAATATATTTTTATTTAATGAATGTCTTTTTTCCCCCAATAGGTTCAGCTGAGACAAAGGTGACATACTTACCAGATGGAGCAGTCATTGTTATGTTTCCTAGCAATCTCACTGTTGCCTTGGAAACTGGAGGCAATCCAATACTGGAAAACTCACATCGGATGCATTTTAAGAGGAAAGTGATTGCTCCAAACAAACTTGTTCATCGACTTGAGTGGAGGTTTTACCTTCGCCGCAAGGGCCGCCCGAAAGAAAGCATCTTGAAACTTGGCCGAAGGTTCAGGGTAGGGGAGATGTTTAGAAGGCATGAAAGCATGATAGACACGCATGAGGCAGGCGGTTACAAGGAAAAGGCCCTCTTGGTATGTGATCTCCACCAGGCTTCTCATGCTTATACTTCCAGCAACACGCATACACGCAACTTGTCTCGTAGTGCCAGCCAGCTTTACTTGTCTGTCTCTTGTTATATTGCATAAATGGCGGATTATAAGTAGTCTGCAGTGGCTTAATAATACCTTTCGGCTGGCGGGCATTGTCTGCAAGACTTGATCAATTTATATGCCAATTTGCTTCTTTTTTTTTTTTTTTTAAATTTTAGTTTTTATTGGCGTAGAGCTGCCAACTCTCTGAAAGCAAGTTTCATGGAGGTGTAACATGATAAAATACAGATATAAGTTGTTTGATCGGTATTGTCCCTTTTTCAAAATATTCCATAGCTTTATTTTTCTGTATCAAAATGCTGGAAATGTAAGCATGTTGACATAACAAGGCTTGACATAATGCTTTTTAAGTCAAATTAAGAAAACTGTTTTATCTCCGTTTGTTATTTAAGAACTGTTAAAGTTAAAAATATATATATAGATGTATTAAAAAATTAATTAAATTAATTTTTAACCTTCTTTAATGACAATTTCAGTTCAAAATAAGTTATATATTTTTGTTTATTTCATAATGTGAGAATAAGAAGTGATCCAAAAAATAACATTTAAATGTAAATAAATGTTTCATTGGAATCAACAATCATTATATACATAAACATGGTAAACTCAGCCAAAGATGTATATATAGCTCTCCTGAACATACCTACATGTACACACAATCCTCTATAACCATTCCCTGCCATGTGACATATGGATGTGTTTTTTTACCAATTTAGCTGTTTCCTTATGTATATACCTTTATATCAATATCTGAGGTGCATTTTTTAATTCAACATCATGCATGATAACAATTTGGCTGCACTCTCCCGCAGTTCTATTATTCAGATTTAATACTTGTTGTATTTTGTTTATATTTGAAGTGCTTAACTTTTCATCTTTCTACCAGTAATTTTTTTTGCTGTTTTACTTTAACGAAACTTAAGTTGTTGTTAATTTTTTTTAACTAACAATTGTTTTTATTGGTGTCATATATATTTATTACTAGCTGGATTTAACTAAATAATAATGTCAGTTTATAAACTTATTTTGTCACAAATGGAATAATCTTACTCCTCGAGTTTGTGAAGATTCAATACATATCCACCAATCTGTAAGAGTAGCTGCTGTCGCACTTCATAAACCATCCCTGTTGCTTGCAAATGGTTTAAAAAATGGCCATTTTAATTGTTCCCATTTTTTAAAATTAAGCTACCTGTAACAAAATATTTGTAAATTCAGTTTAATTGAATTTTGAACTACATTTAAAAATTGAATAAACAGTAGGTTACCCTATTGAACTAATAACCTCCAAAAACATAGAAACATGTATTTTTGTCCATTTAACAACCTTAAATTAAATTTCCATCTACACAGGTGTCTTCAATTTTGCCTTGTAACCCTATTCTTATGTTTTTACTGCCTAATTGTATGCAATCTTACAACAAAACTATTTTCTATCTAAAGGTGAATGGGGCCAATCTTCTCACTATTGAGTATGACCGGGACACACACACAGAGACAATACTGGACAAAGAACTGCGAGAGATTATTACAACTGCCTTTGACAACTCTGGACTTCCGACCCACTTCCTTCCAGCCAGGAACCATAACTCTCTCAATGTGACATACAACACAGCAGGGGAGGTCATTCACTGGAAGTATGGCGATCTAGAAGAGAGACGCATCTTCGACCAGAGGGGACTGCTTAAGGAGAAAACAGGCAGCAATGGTGCCCAGTTTCGTTATAATTACAGATATGGCAAAAAGGTGGGTCTTGCTGGGGACAGGGTTTGCTCAGAATAATGTTCTTTTGCGGGAAACAATAACATTTTTACATTTGGCACCTTATTGGTTATATTACAGTGTTATGGTTTCAAAATAAACTCTAAGGTGAATTTATTTTAAAAATGTTGAGATTCAATTGTAGCTGAAAATATTTATATAAATTTAGCAAAGACTATCTAACAACAATATTATTGATAATTGAAATTTTTGGTACAAATGAAATGCATTTTATAATTGAAGTGAAAACAAGAAAATGATTGAAGCATCAAGAGTAAAAGATTGAAGAATCAAGAGATAGCCTAACAATCTGTTTCATAATAAGAGCTCATGTTTAAAGTATTAAGAGTGATTAGAAAAAATCAGTTATAACTTAAAAATAGTGTTGGCAATGAATTTATGATGCTGTTTGAAATTGTATGTTCTTCATTAAAATATTAAGATGAATATTGCTATCTATCTCTGCCAGCCTACTGACATAATCCTGCCCAGTGGACTGCAGTACTATCTACAGTATGATGACGAAGGCAACCTGTTGATGGTTCGAACTCCTGGTCTTGGTCGCCACTTTTTCAAGCGGCTGATGATCTCTGGTGCCCAACGATTTATCTATGAGATACCCAATCTGGAGCTGCCCTATGTTGAAGACTACAATGGCAATGGTGATCTCCTGCAGGTCATGTATCCCAGTGAATGTCGGAAGATCATCTACCGCTACAATCATTTCTCGCAGCCTACACTGATTATGTTTGGAGAGACGGAGGTCAGTATCGTGTACAACATGGACATCTCGATGCGATCCATGGTGGAAGTGCGGAGTCCTGGATACAGATTAGTGACACGGTTTCAATATGAGTCTTCCCTCATAGACTCCTGCAGCATTACATTTCCTGATGACTTCCGTCTATTGACTGCAAAATTCAATTATTTGTATGACAGAAATTTCCGGTTAACTTCAATTCAAGGTTCATTTTCACAGAATCTAACAACATCATCCACCATTGATTATGATGAGTCAAATGGTCTTCTAAAACAGGTGAAATACCTGAAGTTTGAATGGCCATTGGTAGATAGAGAGAAAGTGTATGATGAACATGTTCTTATTGCTAGAAGCTTTGACAATTATGGCCGAATGCAAGATGTGCAATACACATTTAAGGAAAATGTTCGCTTTAAGCTGAACATTGTTTTTGATGACATGAACAGGATCCTCAAATGGTCGCGAATGATTGGCCAGACAGATGTCTGTGAGCTACAGTATAGTTATGACATTGATGGAAATATGATTGAGGTGCGAGAAGATGGCAAGACCAGATGGCAATATGGCTATGACAATAATGGCAACATTAATAAGATTATTGAAGATTCTACTACAATGTCCATGGAGTATGATGTTGGAGATAAGATTCGGATGTTTGGTCAGCGCCGCTACAAGTTTGACATGGATGGTTTTATGATTCAACGGCAGGACGAAGATTTGTTGTTTAACGCCAAAGGTCAGCTGGTTTCTGTGACCAGGTCTGGTCTCTTTAAAATCCTCTTTGACTACGATGATCAGGATCGTGTGGTTGTCCAGCGTGATCGCCTTGGCAACATCATGCAGTACTTCTATGCTGATATCTCTAACCCTAAACTGATCACTCACACCTTCAATCACAGTGTTCTGGAGATGACCCAGTATTTCTATGACGCTAAAGGTCGAATCATTGCATTTGAACGCCAGAACAAGCTCAACTATGTTGCATCTGATCCGATGGGAAGTCCTATTGTAATCTTTGATGAAAGTGGCTACATCATCAAACAGGTGAGCTATGATCCTCTGGGACAGATAATATCCGACTCCAATCCTAACTACGAGTTCAGCTTTGGATTCCAGGGTGGGATCTACAATCCTACAACACGACTGGTGCATTATGGGAACCGCGTGTATGACACGATGATTGGCCATTACATTGAGCCCCACTACCATGGCATCCTGCAGCAGCTGGAGTATGTGATGGAGGACCCAATCATGATGAACAACTACCAGCACCGCTACCTCATCAATACGCACCTGAAGGAACGCACCTTCCCAACACTAGGTAACACATCACATTTTTTTTACAAAAATTTTCAATATTTTCTAGACTTTCATAACTTTAAAACTTTTCAAATGTATTATCTTTCAATTAGATACTGTTGTGAATGTTTTTGACATTATTTCCTGATCAGATACTTTCTACAAGTTTTTTTTCCAAAATACATTCTCACAACTCTTTTATTTACAATTGTTTTTTCTATGAAATTATATTACTAGTTTTTTTAGCTTACCTGAGCACAACTACATTTTAGCTTGTGAACATGCTAGAGGCCACATTTTTTATCTAATCTTCATCAAACTTGCTCAGAATGTTTGTCTGCACGAAATCATGGAGGAGTTCATTATTGGGTCACTTGGGGTCAAAAAGTAGGTCATTAGGTGAAATTTTAGGAAAAATTGTGAACACACTAGAAACCACATTTATAGCCCAATCTTCACAAAACTTGGTCAGAATGTTTTTTCTGCATGAAATCTTGGATGAGTTCGTAACTTGGTCATGTTGGGTCAGAAAGTAGGTAACAAGGAAAAATCTTAGAAAAAGCTTGTGAACACACTAGAGACCACATTTATAGCCAAATCTTCTCCATACTTGGTCAGAATGTTTGTCTGCATGAAATTTTGGATGAATTCATTATTGGGTCACGTAGGGTCACAAATGAGGTCATTAGGTAAAAACTTGGGTAAAGCATGTGAACACAAAAAAGGCCACATTCATAGCCCAATTTTTACAAAACGTCATCAGATTGTTTGTCTGCATGAAATTTTGGATTAGTTTATTATTGGGTCACATAGGGTCAAAAAATAGGTCATATTATAGAAAAACCTTGTGAAAACTCTTAAGATGCCAAATTGATGGCCCAATCTTCGCCAATTTGGCCAGAATGTTTGCCAGTATGAAACCTTACATATGTTTTGAAGTGGGTCATGTGGATTCAATGTTACTAGGTACAATTCTAGAAAATGTTATCAACCCAGTGGCCACACTAATGGTCCAATCTTCACCAAAGATTTCTGAAGTAAATAACTCTTAATTACTTGATGCCAGATTTGAGCCTACTAAAAGCCTTTGTCCTCATGTGAGCAATTAAGGGCCATTATGGCCCTCTTGTTATAAAAATGTGTTACTACAAAACGTGTGTACTGTTATTATATTCACATTCTTTTTGTTAGACATTGTAAGTATAATTTTAAATTAAGCATAAATTAATTTTTGTAACTCCAAATTAATATTAGTTCGATTGTTTTTGCCTATCCATCTGTTTTAGATATAACTGAGTGGCTCAAACTTCTTGGATTTGATCTGGAAAGTCTGGCCCCTAATGTTGGTTACAATGGACTGGTTCGACCCAAGAAAAATCATGGTGACAACAACCTTCTTCCAACCTCATCGGCCTTCGAGTGTACCTTCCAGCGTGACATGCACAGCATGTTGTCAACATCCACGGTGCCGCAGTCCAGAATCTCGCCCATCAAGAAGTTTGTCCCGATCAAACCTGCTCCACAAATGTCAATATTTGGTCATGGTGTCATCTTGTCGGTGGTGAGCAGTGATGTGTACTTTAATCATCTCGAGAATATTGACCCGTGGTCTAAAAAGTTGATCAGTTTTCTAAATGGTTCAAAGATGCTTGATTTAAGATACACAATTAATGGCAGAGACATTATGTACTTGGTCAAGCCAGATGCATCATCAGTGAATGAAGATTTGCGAAAACTTGGTGTACGAGGAAGCGAGTTAGAGTTTCCCAATGGAATCAACGTAACAGTGGATAGACTCTCTGAGCAGGATGGTTATAGGTTGCCTGGTTATGAGGAAGTTGAAGTTATTTTCCATGGCAACCATTCTGTGATAAAGATTCGTTATGGTAGCAACTATGACCAAGAACGAGAACGTATTCTTCGCCATGCTAAAAAGCGTGCAATTCAGCGTGCGTGGCGGCGTGAGAAATGGTTGCTGCAGAACAGTTTGCCAACATATCATAGTTGGACGGATCAAGAGGCACAAGAGATCCTCACCAGTGGGGAAGCGGAGGGCTTCCAGGCACAGTTTATACACAAACCAGAATACTTTCCTGAACTGGCAGACGATTGCAATAATGTGAAATTTGTGAAGAAGCGGTGATAGTGACCAACTGACTTCTTTCATTTGGTAATATGTTTGTCTATTATAAAAAAATGTGATATTTATTTCCTTTCTCTGACACAAGCTTTCTGTGTGACAAGTCATTCCGTATAATGATGAACAAACATAAAATGACAGTGAAGCAACTGCTATAACACACTAATTGGTTCAACTATTGAATATTGTTTTTTATACTTAATTTAGTGTTGTACATCTATTAATTAGTATTGTTGGAACTGATTAGTGGTGTATCAGTACTAATAAAGTTCAAAGTGAAATCATTGAACTGTTTTCATTGTGTTGGTAGTATAAGTCAGCGTACTAATTGATGCTTTATTTATAATGTACCAACATTGTTGTTCAAGCTGCTGTATTTGTGAGACGAGAATCAAAATATTGTGTCCTCAATCTGCAATAACTTGTTCACTTAAATATGCAATCAGAATTGTTGTATGGTCCATGACAGATTACACAAAGGACACGAACATACTAAACATATACGGATGAGAATATATTGAGAATACGACAAAAATGATCATAAATCCTTTGAATCTTTTCTGTAATGTAAACAATTGCACCATATATTGTAATGGCTGTATTTTGTTATTGTCATCCTCATCATGTTCAAATATTTTGAACATGTGTTGTCTTCATTTCTATATATATTTCTGTTACAAACATTGAGCTGTATTCTAGTCATTTGGTGTATATTTGTGAAGAAAGTTGATAGTATATGATACATGTACTTATAGATGGATGTGTTTTAGTAGTCCTGTGAAGGATAGGCAGTGTTTGTTTTCTATGTGTTGTATATATTGATGACAATGTCCAGATTTTGACTGTGATGACTTTTATATGTTGTGGACCTAATGTGAGAATTCTTTTTTTTTTTGCTTTACCAGATGCCATTGGATAAGCATGGCTATACCAGATATTTGTTTGGGAGAGGGAGTTAGGGAGAGAGAGAAAAGGAGTTGGGAGAGATCGACAGCATGCTAGGAAAAATAAATATGTTACTTTGTAATCATGTTACTCTGTGTCAAAAAGAACGAGATTTTTTGTTATTGTCATTCTTTGTATCCATTATGATCAATCATCAACCTTCACTGTCCATTTTTCAAATCTGTGTTACAGTGCTGCTTGGTTCGACAATACAACAGTCAGTCTTTTTTCACTTGGAGAAAACCAAATTCTTTTGACAACGTTTCTAAAGATTTCACTGTTAACTTAGATGTTCTTGTACCTTTTTAAACTCCTTGCAGCAAGATGATTATGTTACAAAATAAATTAATGTTCTTTCTTAAAAAAAAGTTTTTTTTCCTTGTAATACTGGAAAATTTCTAAAATGTTTACTTTTTTCTGACACAAGAAATCCAAAACTTGCCATTTACTTGTTTATTTACCTGGTAGTACAGCATGTTGAAGAAGATATTTTAAACTGTCAATTATTTAACATTGCTATGGTTTTGCCTGACATCCTTTGTCAGTTGTTCATTATCAATGAAGATATGTAGCATTTGTTATCCATCTTTAAGACCTTTCCTTGCATTCTTGCTGGCAAAGGTCCTTTCATTCTGCTTACCCTTTCAGGGGTACTAAATGGTCATATTTGTTACATTGTTTTGACTGCTTCAAGTCATGGGACAATGAAATCTCTTAAGTTGTCTAAGTTTCAAAGTTTTCATGATCTATAAAAAATAAAATTTGTGATAATAAAGCAATGTTTACAGAAATTAGAGTTTGGTACTTTTTTATACTTTAGCAAGTCTTCATGTTTTTTTTGTGTAGTAAAAAAACTGAAATACAAAACGTGGTTCTGAAAATTTTATAATATGAAAGTTGTTTTTTCTTTGTTGAGGCATTCTTTATTTGAATTTTGTTCACTTTTTAAGGTCAATTTTTATAGGCATTTCTATAAATTTTGTATATTTCTAGCTGTTAATGAGAACTTTTATACATTTTTATTTCAAAGTGCATGTCAATATATTTTGTGCAAGAATGTTTTCTTGCGCCTTCCTCTCTTGTTCTTGACATAGTTCATGTTTGTATATTATTAGAAACCATATGTTATTAGAAACCAAAGTTATAATTTTTAAAAAGTTAGTATTTCACTGTTGCTTTGTTTGCAATTTTTGCAACAAAATATATATTTATAAGTATGTTTTAAATATGCCTGTTATATGTTAAGAAAGACTGCATATGGAGCAGCTTATAATACTTTTTTCAGAGTTTTTAAACTTAATTGAGTGTAGCAAATGAACAAGAACCAAACAATGCTGAAACAAAAACCACAAAAGTATCGGAAAGTATTGGAACTTTTTTGTCAATCATTGTGTTGATTTTACTTAATGCAGAATATAACATTCATTGCAACTGTTTAATGCTGATATCTGTTTACATTTTCTAAGGTTATAAATTTCCAACATTTCTTCTCCAGGTACCCAATAATTTAAAAGACAATTCCAGAAATACACACACTATAGGGCCTCATCAAAAGCTATTAGTAGAAATTTGTTCTTTTGAGTTATCGTGAGCTATTATTTGTTTATGTGATGTGCTACTTCATCATTCTGCAGGGAGATTGTGTTTCTGTGCCATGCTGCGTCTGTCTCTACAAAACGTTCAAGGATCTGTGTGCTCCTGCCAAGTCACTGTTTCACCAATGTATCATTTGTAAAAGTCATTTTGTATTTTAAATATGAATAATTAATAAAATGTAAACAATCAACAATGTCATGTCTCAGTTTCTGTCTTCCATAAATTTTGGTGTTTTATTTCTTTTTAAAGGTATTTTACGATACATGCACACAATTACATTTTCACGTTTCACCGTTAAATGCAAGTTCAATTTTTAAATCTAGAGCTACATTTTCTTGGTTGATACAGTGTATATTTCAGACGACGTTTGTAGCTTTCAATTAAGTATCAATTAAATTGAAAAATCTTAAGTTACTTACCAAGAATAGAAAAAATGTAATAAAATAATGACACACATTTCACATCAACACCCATTTATTTCATCATATAAACAGTTTTTCACAAACTAGAATTATTACCCCTATTTGCCCATTAGATTTTCTGTCAGATCATAACTTAAACATTCTGGTTAAAGCAATGTTTAAACACTATTGCAACATTTCTTTCCATTTATTATATCAACTTTCATGATACATGTAGTATCAATCAAGTTATTTATGACAGTATCAATCAAGTAATGTGTTACAGTATCAATCAATGTATTACAGTATCAATCAAGAAATGTATTATAGTCTCAATCAAGTAATGTATGACAGTATCAATCAAGTAATGTATGACAGTATCAATCAAGTTATGTATGACAATATCAATCAAGTAATGTTAGATCAAAACTTTATTTTACGCAGAACTGTGTTATTTGAGTAAATGTTTTCTTTTGTATCAGATGGGATTCTCCTTTTAGATAATAAACAATTCTTGTCTTGCATGATAAACACAACTCATATCTTAGCACATTATAAATCTTAAATAGGTAACATTTGTAAAAATGACCAAATCATCTTTAAATTGAAATTTTACAAATAAAAGGAAGAAAAGTATGTTTTAGTTTACATGACAGTTTTCAGACAGTGTTATTATATTTCCAATTAACTACAATATACTACTTATTAGGATCTAACAAGTTAAAATAACAAAGATGCTCACTTTTATTCTAATTTTGAAAAAATGATAAACATGACATAATAACAATAAAACGTGTTTAAATAATGTAACTTATTGAACAATTTCAACATTTAACAACTATATTAATGTTGCCACATGCTCTTCATGAATCATTGATCAATACTTCATTCACAGACAATGTGGAAGGCAATTTTTTTTTTATCAAATAATGACGATAGAAGTCTTAAGGGAAATTGTAATTCATGGATCATTTAAATGTAACAATAAATTATAAATGTTTATCAGGGGAAAAAAAACAAGAAAAGTTTACCACATCACAACATTGTGTATTCTACAGCATTCATACAAGGTTTATAATTGTCCTGGTGGTCAATACCTGTTTTCATGCTAAAGCTCTTGGGCAGTTATTACCACCTGAGAAACCAATAAATCACAAACCCATTCCCAAATCACTTGTGAGTTATTGTGTAAGGAACAGATGTGAGTGGTTGATTATTCAGTTCGTGTCTCTCCAGGACCACCCTTCTCTTCCTGCTTCCTCTTCTCCAGGAGATTCTTCAAGAAGTACTCACCTGTAATGGTAAGTGCAAAAATTTCAAAAAGCTGGGAAATAAGTAAAGTTTCTGGAAGATTACTGGATATTATGAAGGAAGGAAAAATCAATAACATTGTTGACATTACTATTTGCTTAAAAGGACATTTACATACCAAGTTTAACCATATTTACTGTCCAATCTTTAGTTACAGAGTTTACTATAAAGTATTGTTTAAAAACAATAAAATAGGACAAATATTCCAAAAACAATAAAATAGGGCAAACATTCCAAAAAACAATAAAATAGGGCAAATATTCCAAATAAGTTCTTCTTTGAAGAGTTTACAAATGGTGTCTTATTCAAAATAAATTGCAGACCTCTTACATACTTAAGAGTCATTATGTCAAGGTTTATTTAACTCTCTATATTTTATATATTGTTTGATCTCTATATATAAAATATGTTTACAATGTGCTTTTAATTTTATTAGACTTCTAATAAGCCAGTTGTTTGTTTGCATAATTTATCCATAAAAAAAACAGTATACATGAAATAATAATAAAACATTTTTATATTTTTAAATATAACTTGAGTAATATATAATTCAGCTTTCAACTCTTAGAAGTTACTTTTATTTTGTTCACATTCAACTCTATTTTAGTTAAAAAAACAACACATTTTTTAAATAAAATACAAGTTCATAATTGCTAAGCATATCGCAAACATCCTTGGCATATCACAAAATGACATCTACACTGTGGTCTTGGTGGTGTACCCCACTACAATTGATGGCAGAATTACATGTACAAACCTGCTTTATATGATGACCTTACGAGAGGTCCGCTTGCTGTGTACACAAAACCGAGCTTGTTGCCCACCTCTTCCCACATCTTGAACTTGTCAGGGTGTACGTACTCCTTTACCTGCAGATTGATACAGTACATTACAGCAACACAATTACATGAATGGCAATTATAATTTCAACTGGCAAAGGAAGACCCCAGACAAATTTCTAGAAAGAACCATTAGTGCAATACAGAACTGACCACCCCCCTCACCTCGAAACATTTATAGCAATACAATCTTTAAAGCTATTAAAACATCTTCCATCTTAAATTACCATAAGTTATTGGTTTATATTCAGATAGTAACTGCTTGAAAACATTCTGCCAAAGTTTGCTCTCTTGTTATTCAATATTAATAAAAGTCTACAAACATCTTTTTTTATCTATCACTGTCTTTACCACCACTCCACTTTGTTCAACGGGTTCAATAAGACACTGTGTTTACGGCAAACAATGACTTTTCAATGTGTCATCAGGTACCATTTATACTCTCTGTAGAAAGATAGAGCCAAGGGTTCTAACCTATACAGAGTGCATGACCATGTAAACCTCTACACAGTGCATGACCAAGCAAACCTCTACAAAGTGCATGACCATGTGAACCTCTACACAGTGCATGACCATGGTAACCTCTACACAGTGTATGACTATGCAAACCTCTACAAAGAGCATGACCATGTGAACCTCTACACAGTGCATGACCATGTTAACCTCTACACAGTGTATGACTATGCAAACCTCTACACAGTGTATGACCTTGTGAGCCTCTACACAGTGTATGACTATGCAAACCTCTACACAGTGTATGACTATGCAAACCTCTACACAGTGCATGACCATGTGAACCTCTACACAGTGTATGACCATGTAAGCCTCTACACAGTGTATGACCATGTGAACCTCTACACAGTGTATGACATGTAAACCTCTACACAGTGTATGACATGTAAACCTCTACACAGAGCATGACATGTAAACCTCTACACAGTGTATGACCATGTGAACCTCTAAACAGCATATGACCATGTGAACCTCTACACAGTGTATGACCATGTGAACCTCTACACAGTGTATGACCATGTGAACATCTATACAGCATTTGACCATGTGAACCTCTACACAGTGTATGACCATGTGAACTTCTACACTGTGTATGACCATGTGAACCTCTACACAGTGTATGACCATGTGAACCTCTACACAGTGCATGACCATGTGAACCTCTACACAGTGCATGACCATGTGAACCTCTACACAGTGTATGACCATGCAAACCTCTACAGTGTGTGACCATGGGAACCTCTACACAGTGCATGACCATGTGAATTTCTACACAGTGCATGACCATGTGAACCTCTTCACAGTGTATGACCATGTGAACCTCTACACAGTGCATGACCATGTGAACCTCTACACAGTGTATGACCATGCAAACCTCTACAGTGTGTGACCATGTGAACATCTACACCATGCCCTACCTTGTAAACCTCTACATTGCATGACTATGCAAACCTCTACACAGTGTATGACCATGCAATCCACTACAGTGTGACAATGTGAACCTCTACACTGTGCCTGACCTTGTGAACCTCTACACACTCTAAACAGTGCATGACCAAGTGAACCTCTACAGAGTGCATGAGCAAGTGAACCTCTACACTGTGTATGACCATGCAAACCTCTACAATGTGTGACCTTGTGAACCTCTACACAGTACATGACCATATGGACCTCTACACACTCTAAACAGTGCATGACCAAGTGAACCTCTACACAGTGCATGACCAAGTGAACCTCCACACAGTGCATAACCAAGTGAACCTCTGCACAGTGCATGACCAAGCGAACCTCTACACTGTGTATGACCATGCAAACCTCTACAGTGTGTGACCTTGTGAACCTCTACACAGTACATGACAATATGATTGCTGTGAAAATAGACAAGGACTGACCTTGAGGTGTCTCTTGGTTGGCTGCATGTACTGACCCAGTGTGACACAATCTACATCAGTCTTCCTCAGATCTGAAACACAACAATTGTAGACAGTCATGGCCTGCTAAATGATTATTAATAAGATTTTTTAAAAGGACAGTACTCTTGACAATATAAGTTGTTGATAGTATTAGCATGAAAGTGCTGGCATGATTAAGAACTAATTTGTTTAAGTTGAACCAGGGCTATATTTCTCTCAAATTCCAATCAAGAACAACCAAACTTTATTTTTTCCGGAACAATCAAACTTTATATTATCAGTAGATATGATCAATAAGACATCATTGCATGTGAAGCTTCATGCAAGTCTATGTTCTGATTAGTACAATAAAAGCATTAAGTACTTGCACACTTTAACTAACAATTATATGCACCAAACAATTTAAGTTCAACCAGATCCACATGTTTTAGAAAATCTTACCTAGAACTATCAAATTAGATTATATCTGTGTACATGGTCACAAGGAGGACATGTGTGAAGTTTCATGCAAATCAATGTCCTGCTCACTGATGGATAATTAGATATAAGCTTGACTGTAATTGAACTCCAAAGTTTTAACCTGCAGATGCTGACACCAATGCCCAGGTGTCCAGAATAGCTCTCCTTATTTATAGAATAGTCAAGCTAAATTGCAATGAGACAAAATGCCTCACAAATACCAGGAATTTCATAAATCAAAAGTTGACTTAAAAATTATACTCTTAATTATAACTATATTTATTCCAATCAATAAGTGTATCATGACTTTTTCAGTGCTAAATGAATTTAAAGCTACCTATCTTGATGTCTTGACCAAACTACATTACAGCCATACTTTGCTAACTAGATTTCATGGGTACCGCCATAAATACATCAACATATCCATAGTATGAGTTAAGAAATGTACAGATTTTCTGCTGTTTTTTACTTGTGATTTAGAACAAAAATACAGATAATTGGTAAATATTTATTTACAAAATCGATATATATATTACTCATTATTCATTTTATAAATGAAACACTAAACAACTTATATTTCAGTACTTGATGGGCATATAACTCTTAAAACATTAATAATATGACATTGAAACAGCAAAAACAATGAAAAATACATTCACTTTTTTGCACAGGTGCAGGTATATCCAAACAAAGCACAATATATAGATTTATAAAAGTGACCGAAAAAAAAAAAAACATCCTGAAACTCAGGTAAAATGTACGTTGCTTAGTTTATTTGTCCACACATTTGGCAAAGAAGCCGTTACACAATTTCAGTAGACATGTTGAGTGAATGACTACACAAAAATATAGCTCCTCGTCGATACTTATCACTCAAGAAAGCAGGTACAAATCACACCTTTTGTTGACAGTCCCCCTAATCTAACGAATATGGCAAGACATTGCCTTAATTGGCTTTTCACACCTCTTGCATCGCACCACTCTCATCAAGTCTATTATGATGTGCGATTACCTTAACTGATTTTTCACAACTCGTCAGCTCATGTCCCATCGAGGCTACATGTAATTGACTAATGAATGGTAATCTAGTTGAATTATACATGTCAGGACCAAAAAGTAAAATCGGGTAATAAAACAATAATAATTTATTAATATCAACAGTAAAAATTGACTGAAAAAAACCCATAAATATAAAGAAGCATTAGTCTGGACCACGAGTTGGACATATACAAGGAATCATACTTATCCGACGCCCTCAAAACAAAGTTGGACATATACAAGGAATCATACTTATCCGACACCCTGATAACAAAGTTGGACATATACAAGGAATCATACTTATCCGACGCCCTCAAAACAAAGTTGGACATATACAAGAAATCATACTTATCCAACGCCCTGATAACAAAGTTGGACATATACAAGGAATCATACTTATCCGACGCCCTGATAACAAAGTTTCACTGTATACATGTGCAACTTTTAAAGTAAAAGTAAACTAGTCCTGCAACAACCCTTATAAGTTGGGAAAACAATAAATACTATGCATTATTTGTTTGTTACCTTCAAGTACTTTCATAATCTGAGCATCTGACTCTCCAAGTCCTAGCATGATGGAGGTCTTAGTCAGGAGATTGGGTCTGAATTTCTTCACATGCGCCAAAACATCCAAGGACTGCTTGTAGTTGGCTCGGGGGTCTCTCACCAGGCTAGAAGAGAAGATAAAACTAGTGAAGTTTCGCTCAAAATGATGCACTCAAAAGCCAAAGAATAAAGGTGATAGTATACTGATGGTGGAAGTTTCTATCCAAGACCGAGGTACCACAGTCTATAAAACATAAAGAAGAGAAAACAAAAAGAAGGCAAGAAAGTATATCATATTGACATGGCAAAATGGACAAATGATGATAAAAGAAATTATCGCTGCAAATGTCAATAAAATATATGGTCATCAGCTACAAAACAAAACAAGTCGCTAGTACACCTCCTCACAGGAAAAAATTATTTTACTTACGTGTATTGCAATGAGGAGGCAAGAAGTTATTGACTTACAAATGACTTGTCCACTGACCAGACTGCACATGAAGCTAGGAATTAAAGAGGGCACAGCTGTCCATGCTCATGGCGACTGTGCTGGTATGGGCATGTTCAATGTACTACTTCATATATCTCCACAGTCACTAGCCTATCAATTCCTGGCTGCAGAGGTCATGGAAGACCAAGAAAGACTTGGTCTGAATGTGTCAAGAGTGACTTGATAGTGTGCAATCTGTCCAGCACTGATCTGCTGAACAGAGTTGCATGGAGGGTGGGTGTAAGACACTCTTATCCACCTGCTGCCTACTCCAGAAAATGGGACAACCAAAGCAGTAAACTAAAATCTGGATCAGACAGATGAGATTACATGAAGATTTAAATGTTTGTTCCAACATTCACACATTGTAAAACCAACTTACTGCTGCATTTCGGCAACTGTCTCAACATTATGGGCATAAACATCAAGGCCAGACCCTGCTACAGTCTCTATACATGCCGTGTTGCCTGCGAAATCTGGCGTCAGGCACTCTACCAGCAGTGAGGGCTTCCTAGTGAAGAGAGACAACATGCACTTTATTCAACAGTTACCTTTAATTTAAACCTTAGTATATGTTGTCACCTGGAAAACAAAGTTCTTTCAACTTATATAAAATTCTTCTTCTACATTCCCATGTAGGAACACATAAGCATCCCTAGGTTAGCTGGAAAAGCGGTCAGCCTGACTGGGAATTGAACCCTCACAATAAGAAGCTGAAGGGTTTGTAAGTCAGTAATTTAATCCACACAGCTGAGAACACCATCAGAAACTGTGAAACTAGGCCAATTTTCACAAGACACATAGGAATTTGTATTTAATTGAAGATGGAATGGAAATAAGTGAAGTATTTCCTTGTGAGTTTGCTGAAGCATATCAAATCAATATACTTTAAACAAAAGCTAGTTGTATGCTCATTTATAATATACAGTAAAACCTCTCCACAGCAACATCTGGCGGAGGAACGAAAAAGTGTTGCTGCTGGGAGGTGTTGCTGCTCAGAGGTTTCAATGAGACGAGAAAAAATGTGTACTTTAGGTAATCAGCATTTGCTTGTCTATTACAAAAACAATATCGCCAGTAACGGACCTGTATCTGAGTTCTGCCGCAACCCAACTCAGTAGCAATAGACTTCCTGCTGACCTTCCTTGTTCTAACAACTTAATTGCAGTAACACTCTGCTCTAATGTAAGGTAATCATTTTTATAAGAAATTTCAAGACAAAATGACCAGTATTCCAGTATTGAGTCATGCATAGAATGATTTACCATTTAAAAATCAAATTTATAGTCAGACATCCTAAAACAATGACAGTTTGCATTTAGCACTTAACGTAAACATCTTTTTAAGTAAGCAATCAATACAGCGATATCTTTTAATCTTTCGATCAATTAAAGAAAACAAACCAACTCGTTAACATCATCAATAGTTGACACTTCTTTCACACGTTCCCGCAATACCCTAGATCTACAACTGCATGTTTGTAGCATGCAGCTTGTTTCCCGTCCAACTGCAACTTGATTCCAATTAACACCTTTTCAACAGGGTACAAGCAGTGATCAGCTGACCGCGTGACATTTCTTGTGTGCGCGACAGACTTTTCTAAAAAAAAAGCTGCACTGGTGTTGCTACGCAGAGGTTAAACTAGCCTCAGGGAAGAGATTTACGCGGCCGCTTACCGCTTCGCGGAGGAGTTGCTGCTTGGAGGTTTAAATGCGCTGAAAATTACTGGGGGGAAATTCAACTGCCGCTGCTTAGAGGTAGCCGCTGCTTAGAGGTGCCGCTTCGAGAGGTTTTACTGTAGCTGTGAATTCTTTTGAAATGTTTTATAGGATTTCCTTAGAGAAGACCTCGGTGATAATATAATCATAACTATAATGATCTTGCTGTTACCCACCCCTTCTTAATCTCTCGGACAGTCTCTGCAAAATGGGCTGCCCCACCATCTGGTAGATCTGAAGGTAAATAAAAAAACGTTGTTTGTACAATGTACTATGCACAGTAAGAAGTATAAGAATTTGCTAGGAAAAAACACAACAGAAGAAAATTACTCAAGCAATTAAAGCATAGTTATCTCACCTTAACTCATTGCCTTAACATAATATAAATACAAATATTACAAATGTTACTAAGTAATAAATGAGAATTATTTATGCACTACATTGCTCATGGAAAAATGACTCTTACTCAAACAATTAAAACATTCTTACCATCCCTATCTACAGATGTGAGAACTACATAGTCTAAGCCCCAGGATACGATGGCTCGGGCAGTATTCACGGGTTCCTGGGGGTCAGGTGGAGGTGGGGCCCTGGCAGTCTTTACTGAGCAGAACCTACAGCCCCTAGTGCATGTGTCCCCCAACACCTGTGAGGTCAAAACATGAGGTCACTTAATCTAAACATGAAGACCCATAACTCTATCCCCACAACAAGATAACATAAGATAAAGGTATCAACCTGCGGGGCCCACTAACTCTGAACCTAAAACAAGATATCGAAATCAACTCTTAACCAGTTAAGTATGAATTGATCAAACTATGTAAAACAGTGTAGATCCAGTTGAGCCAACTTCAACTGGGAGCTGTCTGATCAGGATCTGCACTATTTGAGTGAGTGTCTAGAAATATGAACTAATATGTTTACATGTATCGGTAGGTATAAGCCTACAACTAAGAACTAATTATAGGCATGCATGCTTTAAATATGTCAAATTAGTGAGACTCTTATCCTTAAGTTCAGGTCATCTTGCCTAGTTGGTTAAGCACTGTTGAAAAGTAAATCTTATCACATTTTACTTTAAAAAACAAGAGGTTTTAGGTAGAAATACAGTCTCAACCACTTAAGACTTTATATTCATTGTTCAGTTTTGAATGACAACATGATCATAAAAAATGCAGATTTTCTTATTTCACCCTGGAATGCTGGTAAATGTCTAAATGTGAGATTTTTGCTGCATTAAATCACATATACTCAACATATCTAGAGTTTTGTTCCAAGACAACAATGACATACCTACCATAATTGTTGCTGTGGCAACACCATGGTCACCCCCACCCCAACACTCGCCGATGTTTGGACACTTTGCTTCCTCACATACCTAAACAGAAGATATTATTTGGAACATAAAGCTTTTTATAGTGGAAGTTTTTGTTTTTTAAATACATTACATGGTTACAATTATTTTAATTTTAGTAGTGCAACCAACTTAATTGGTGGAGGAGGACCCAAGATTAAATACATATGTAAAACCATGAACTATCATGAATATTTTAAAGGAGGTATCTGACAAGTCTTTGTCTCTTTTACATGAAACAATATCTTACCTCTGTTCTAGAGAATTTGTGCTTAATTGCTACCAAAACTTATACTTTAGTTAAAGTAAGGTCTGTTTATAACATTACCTCAGTTATAAGACAGTACAAATTGTTACATGTATCTTTTAATGTTCATTATAACTAACTTTATTGGTAAGCAAAAATATACATATATATATATATATATATATATATATTATTACCTAGCTGATCAAGTAATGTGATCTCAAATGTAAGTGGTCACAAGGTGTTCTTGGTTCATAAAAAGCTAACTGTGCAGCATGGATTGGATAGAAAATATATTTTTGTAATGTTAAGTGGGGTGTATGTCTAAACTGTCTGATACCACCTTTAAGTTGTTCCTTTTAACTTGTTCCTTCGATACAATTAATAATATAAGAAGACATTTCACTGAAATTAAACAGAAAACTTTCAATGTTGCTAATAATTAGAAAGAATAATGCAAATTTTGTATGCCTATAAAAAGCAAAAGAACATAAACAAATGTAAATGTGTCATGTTGTGACAATACATGAATACAGGTAGAAAAAAATGATATACACTCAGAATGGTTTCAGTTGGGTCAACTTACTGTGTGTAAATTTAGGTCTCTGAGATTCTGTTTGATTCTGTGATAATTCTTTCCAATAGGAATGCCTGTCTTTAGCCACTTAGGAAGCTGTACCCTGTAAAATGTTGCAATAACTTCATTTTTGTTCTATAAACACGCAATCAGCTTCTCAACAGCTGTGCTGTTAGAGAACTGGACTAGTAAAGAGAAAGTAAGTCATTTTAATTAGTTCAAACAAATGTTATTGTCTTTTTACCCCTTTTCAATCCTTGTACAATTACAAGAAGCAAAGAAAAGTTTGTTGTGTAACAAGTTTTTTTTAAATCTCGGATTCAACTCTCCCAATGTGGTCCCAGTCCTGGATGAGTGATATACTGATGCAGGCGACACTTTGGTGAATAACTTTTTTTTTTATCTCTATTGAGAATAAGAATTTGATATCCACTTTCTTCATGACTGAAAAGGCATTGGACAACAAGTACATAAAAAATTTGCATGTAGAATAATCTAAGAATAAAGAAAAGTAAAAAGCAGATTTATAACAAGAGGGCCATGATGGCCCTATATTGCTCACCTGAAAGCTGTAGACATTTAGCCCTTGTGGCTATGCTTTTGGACATATCAGAATTCATTGACCAATCTTAATACAAGGCCACCAAAGGAATGTTTAAACCAAATATCAAGGCCCAAGCTCTGGCCATTTTTGACAAGAAGAGTTTTTAACTTTTCCTATATAGTCTTACATACAAAATGGTCATGCCCCTGGAGGCCATAACTTCTGATGGATAAAAAATTATTTGAGCAATCTTCATGCAGGGCCACCCAAAGAACAAGTTTCTGACAAAAAGATTTTCCTATATATTCTTGTATGGAAAATGGCCATGCCCCTGTCTGCCATGTTTTTAGACAGAACAGAAGTATATGAACAAATTTTTGTTTCTCCTGCCTACTTTAGCTTCTGAGAAAGTTTGGCTGAATTTGGCCCAGTAGTTTCTGATGAGATGTCGTTTGAAAATGTTGACGGACATGTGACAGCAGACGACAGATGGTGGGCGATCACAATAGCTTACCCTGGCATAAGTTCAGGTGAGCTAATAAATTTTTTTAAAAAACTTAAACATGTACCCAAACAAGAAGATAACCAATACATCTCATTTTATTAAACCAAAAGGGAATTCTTATGAATTTTTCCTTATATTTTTAATTAGCTGTACAGTAATTTAAACTTTATTACCAGAATGACACATGAGATTAAGTTGTACATTTTATGCAGCAGAATATATTCTAATACAAATTTGATTTGTTAAACAGCAAATACCTCTCTCCTTTTTTCTGGATGATATTTTCACCTACAGACCCTCCAGACAGACTGGCTTCTATAAAATCACTCAGTTCAGGACCATCGGCCAGCCTTTTCTTCTTCTTGTCCTTAGAGACTGTGGCACAATACGTCCTACCTGAGTGACACAGCTGGCAGCTGGACACCTGCAAAACAGATCATAAAAGTGTAGGTTTTTCATAAAAGTACACCATATGCATCTTAATGATGAATGCTGTTGAGACATATAAATATCACTATCATCTAATAGTGTGCTATGTATGTTTCATTACCAAGATGTCCAATAAGCCATTTTTGAAAGTGAGTTACATCCCTTGGAGTATTGTCTTCCACTCAGAACACCCTGGGTACCAGATCAATGGCCAGTACAATGTAAAATAGTGGATGATTTATACTGAATCTTTTGCTCACTTTCATAATCAATTTGTGGACTAATCACATTACTGTATAACCATTTTACACATTTACAATTCACTTGACTGTAAATAATAATTATTAAATTTGAGGTGCTAGAAGTGGATGCAGGCTGCATTATGGTGGTAGAAGAACCAGCATGAATGTCTGAAATATTGGCATAAAATGATAAAATACTCAATCTTTATCCTTGAATTAAATGCCACACACTTACATGTAACACTTCATTATTGAATCTGATGATTCTCTTTCTTTTTTTGTTTAGCCTATGTTATTTCTAATGAACACTGATTAGGTATGGTTTATATTTGTGATACCAAGGAAATTTAACACCTTTTATGACAAGTATATCGACTGGTATTAACCGATTGTTACCTGCGTTCGCACACTAAGGCTTTACCATTCTTTTTAAAAATATAATTGTAATAATGATTTTGATGTTAAAATGCCTCCAGCTTACATTTACAAGAAATAAACACATCTATTTAACCAACAAAGTGATGATAACGTTAAGTAAATGGTTTTTGTTTATTATCAATGAGGGCAGGCTTGTATATGACATATACTTATAGTTGCATTTTCATAAGAAAGGTATGTAGATTTGCTTTTAGACTTTTTGCCTGGCAGTAAATGTATAGTTCAGACATATGGGCTGAAAGTGGCTGATGCGCACCTTTGGCACAAAATTAAGGAGTACTCAAGGGCAGATAATGATACTTGTGAAAAGAGCCATTAGGAAATGTCTAATTCAGTAATGTACATTAGTAACATTTATCTTTGTTCTACTTTAATGGCAAAAGGATTTAAATTCCAGTAGTATAATGATTATTTTTGAATAGATTTCCAAATATGATCAACCACGGAAGCTTAATCAAAGTAAGATTTCTGGCTTACTGTTTTTCCAATTATGGTGGAGAATAAAATGAATGCATTAATTGTGTGGTCTATTTAAACATTCGCACTCAATGATCATATAAGTCCACACTTGGCATTGGAATGTGAGCTTTGGGGATGATGGTTTGTTTTCTTTGTTTTGTTACATTGGACTGACATAATAATAAGTATTAACTTCCTGTTAATTATTGGTGAAGGAAGACAGTAGACTTTTGTCTGGGTAGAACCACCAGTGCTCAGCAGGTAAAACATTTAAGTTCTAGCTCAGCCCGGGACTGATACAAACATAGAGGGGCTGCTGAGTTACAAATTGAAGTCTAACCACTTGGCCACAGGTAACCTGGAAGTGGAGGTCCTTATCACCTAGGTATAAAACCATTAATGGCCATGGGTCAATATCAAATGAAGCAAGCTAAGGGCTAAGTCAATGAGTTAACGTGAAGCAGAAATATCCTGGTGTGACCTAAATTCAATGTTTAAAGCATATTTATCTTCTGCTTTTCTAAAAAAAAAAAAAAACTAAACTGTAATGATAAACTACTTAAGTAACAGCCTCTAGCAGACATGTGATGTTCACTTGGTCCCAAAGAGGGTGACTTAAGCTCCCAGAGAGGGAGATTGGGGTGCCAGGGAGGGAGATTATCATGAACACATTTAAAGTTAATCAGCTAACACATTTTTATCAATAAATCATTCTTTGTTGACATAGTATCATATATTATAATAACTCATGCAACTAGATCCAGTAAATATTTATTTTGACTTGTTAACATGTATTTCTTTTAAATATATTTTTAAACAAAAATATTTTAGTTCATATATTAAACATAAATTTTATGTTAGGTATAAAAGCTTGTAAACTTTATATGATTCTGATTTCAATAAATAAAACCTCAAAAATAATCACCAAACGTGATATTAAAAGATCAAATATTAAGTGCACTTATTTATAAAAGTAATAATCTATTTAATGTTTTATATGTATTTTTTGCCCCAAAATTACTACTACAACACAAAATAGCAGACTTAATTTTGATTTAAACTAACAGTGAATACAGTCAACTGAAAGTGCTTACAGTTAACTCTAAATAAGCAAGGACCTTGCAAACTGGAAATAATTCAACATTTCTGTTTCTTTTATTAGAATCTTAAGAAAATATTGTAAATTTTGTGACAAAAAAGTATTAGAAAGTGTCAAAACAGACTACCGTCTGTAAACAATAATCACACATTGAATCAAGACACTGAAACCCCAACCCACAACTACAATGTATATACTGTTCTATCTTTGAAATATTGTTGTGTGAGACAAAATAAGGATGCTTCTAATATTTGGAAACTTCTGACCCTTTTCCTAAGGCACAGTCATGATACTAGAAAAAGGTGCAGTCCGTACTGTTCACAGGCATAAAACCTCCAGAAATATAAATTACACCTACTAACTTATTTTGTCATTCAGCATCAAAGAACACTAAAAAAAGGCTGACAGTGTAAGTTAATTTAAACCCATAAACCACTGGCACAATGTAAAAGAAAAGCACAAAAACTTACACAGCAGTCATGGTTAAAAAAAAAATCAACACTAGAGTAAATTTCTTGAGTACATACACACATGGATCAATTTCAACAAATGCCGCAGTCAGCTGACCTAGAGATGCTATAACACCATGATGTCACCCACGTAATTGCCAAAAGGTTTTCTTTTCTTTTATAGGACACGTATACAGAAGATCAGTTTGTCCTTTACTCATTCTATCATGTCAGTTGCCTGAGTTCAAGTGCTCTTATGTCCATTTGTCTACATATTTTACTTGATTTACTTAATGTATTTAGAGTACTTACTCTATTAATATCTTTAAAGTAGTGAAATACTGAGTTAGAGTTTTGAAACGCACTCCCGCCAATTTTGCAGAAAGTTAAATCTTGGTAACGAAACAATAGTTTTGCCTTCACATAAAATAGCATGCTGTGAGAATCAGGCATGAAACCACACTCTGTTATCGTACATTATCCTGACATTAGGTAGACCAGTTGTGGAAAATATTAAAGTATATCTGAGAGGAGAAAATAATCCTGTCCCTAACGGGAATTCGAACCCGGGACCCTCAGATCAGTAGGCTAACACTCAACCACGTCGCTAAAGGGTTAACCCAACAGCAAGGCTGTTGGAAATGCCTATATGCACTACAATATCTTATATATACAGTTAAGACAGTAGTTCCGAAACAGCAGTAGTTCCGAAACAACCACTCGATTTCTGAATGTTTGCTCGCAAAGTACTCCAAATATTGGTTCTTTTCTATCGAATTTGGTATTTTTCACATTTTTCCAAGTTTTTCCGAAGATTTTAGACGAGTTTTGAAGGGCGAAAAAAACAACAACAGTCGATTGAAAATATCACCTGCGTAACAATTTAAGTCAACACCGTTTAACGAAACTGGGGTAAAAAAACATTGTGATGAGAAAAAACACAGTCCTGAGGTAAGCAATCAAACTTATGCATCAAAATGAATAACCTACACATATTCTTGGTTAACTTAATGCAAACTTTTGTTTTATGATTGTGAAAAACAAAATATACCATGTTTTATGTTTGTTTGTACGAGCAGCTATTCCGGAACAGCTGAGAGCAGATTGGGGTTACATCCCAGATGGGGGAAATCTCAAACATATTGAACGATTTTGTAAAAAAAAAATCTTTTTTTCAATAAATTCTGTTTTATACCACTCATTTACGACCCCCCCCCCCCCCCAAAAAAAATTTTTTTTTTAAAAAACACACAAAAACAACAACAACAAAAAACACAACAAAAAAGAAGAAAAAAATCCCACAAAAAACAGAGCTTATCCCTGTTTCTAGAAAGAAAGGAAAAGTATAGGATTTTAATCTCTTTACTTTTAATTTGTTTTTATTCCCACCTGTTCAGAATACTATTGTATATACACATGGCTCCTATAACCAAATTAAATATGTGCTATGCAAAATGAGTTTTGTTTCACTAAAACAACATTTGAAAATATCCAGAGACAGTCCTGCATAGTAGGGAAAGAAAAACTTATAATAGACCCAGTGAAATTTAGAATGTCTCAGTGTAATCATGGCTTTAAGAAAACTTCATAAATGATCATGCATGTTCAACACATTTTCTTAATCAAAATACATCTTTAAATATGTATACCGGGACAACAAACTGAAGGCCTGTTGTTATGATTGTCATGCTGAGCTATGCTGTATATCTACATTGGATTAATATACTGTTACTTAAAATGGACCAATCCATATTTTGATATCAATGAAAATGTGTATCCCATATTCATACACATATATTAAAGATATTTCTTTATCAAAATCTAGTGAAGTGATGTGCTTTGACATCATTTATGTCTGCATGTTTTCCAAGCATAACATTTCACTTTTATTTGACCATTATCATAAAGACAATCATTACTTAATAAATAAAATAACATTTGTTTATTTTTCTTCAGATGCCTTCAGGAACTGAGCCAGGTGAAGGTACCAGTACATGTAGCCTGCCTGCTAGAGAGGCGTCTGTGACTTTGTCAGATATTTTCATTTTGGTACAAAACTGTGTTGTAAAAGTTTACCATCACTTCAAAATAAAACCTCCCAGAACTGATCTTCCAACTAGATTACCTGTAGATAGCGAATATAATAACATTCATGATGAAAGTGCATGTCTTGTCTGGATCCCAGAACTATCCACATTTCACCCTAGTTTATACTCATTGTTAACAGATGAACAACGTAATATTTTTCAGTCAGTGAGATATTGCAGGTCTCCCATTTGGCCATGTTCCAAGAGAACTGGCATTTTGTTTTAGGAAGGTGTTAGATGACGGGGGAATAGTATATACTGAAGTCTGTGGTGACCCAGTACCAAGTTCATACCCCTGGCCAGACCAACATGATATTGGTGGTGGGGTTCATCTGCCTTGTAATTACATGTACTTCATCAAACCAGTAGCAAAGTATTTTGACCAAACACTTGCACAAGTTAACAAGACAGTTTCAGAAATGGAACCTGGATCAACTATTTCAATTGAATGTTTGTAAGAGACTATACATATTGTTGGGATACCATTTGTCCTATTGTACCTTCATTGCATATTACACATGTAATGAGTGTAGCAGTAAACTTGTTAATAACAACTGAAACATTTTTCATTTTTTTTTTTTATAGATTGCACTTGTAATAATGATGTTAAATACTTAGGCTGCCATTTCTGGGGAAAAAAGCACCTGTTGGCGGGGGATATACAGTCATTGGCAGGTTCTTGTTCTATCTGTAGTTACTCATTGCTTTGTTTTTGAAAATTTATGTAGAAGTACCTACTCAATTCTTATATGTGTGTATTACTTCATATTTTTCATTTTTTGCATCATTGTTTTCTTGATTTACCTTGAAATCCACCCAAACTATGTGTTTTATTTTTTTTTTCAACCCAAGTTTCAAATTGTTTATAAGCATTAATTTTCGTAATCATATTTTTGCATTAAATGACATACACGAAAAAATGGTGTCTCTGTTTTAAATATTTCAAAAGTATCAGGTTCAGTTCATTGATAAGGTAGCAGAAATTTATTTTGAAAGTTAGGTTGTAAAACTTTAAAGGTGGTATCCAACAATTTGCATATATTAAATATGCACACCAATATCTGAGAGCTGCCTTGGAGTATATGGCCATACTTTTTGCATAAACGCATACTTTAGTCATTATAAAGACGATTTTGACTCTAACCTTATTTTAAGAATGTACTAATTGAGAAAAAAAATAGTCTAAATATTCTGTCTTTCTTACTCTATAAAAAGTGTGAATAGTAGAAATAGATACCGACGTCAGAGAAGATTGTCCGGATGACTATATAAAAGTAAGTGGTCACATGGTTTTCCTAAGTTTAAAAATAACTGTCTAAGCAGCGTGACTCAGATAGGAAACACAAGCTTGCAATAATGAGTGGGAATTTATCCTTGACTGTTCACACAGATCTTTGACATTAATGAAGAGCAATTTTCAAGACCTTTTCAGGTGCTAATGACTTATTTGATTATTTTGAGGGGAAAAAACAAACTGTCGGATACCACCTTTAATACTTTTAAAACCAAGAAATATTTACTCTTTACTAGCTTTACTTCATAATTCATGCCCTCATAGATATTTATCACCACAAAATCTGTATGGTGCATACTTCAGAGAAATAAGTTTTTATTATGAGCTACAACTATGGGCAGACAGATCAGACCTTGACCAGACTGTTGTCTAATTTGAGTCAGCACTGTCTGCTTGGTAAAAACCTCCAAACCCAGAGGGAATGTGATAAGAAAGCCATTAAATCCATAGATGCACACAGGTTTGTAATTTGACCAAAGTTATAAAACTCATTTGTCTTGCACAATTACTAGCATAACCTAACTAGTCTTTCAAAATATTAACCTTATTATCGGTTCTGCTTATTTCGCAAAATTATTGTCATAAACTTGATATTATTTGACATCAATCATTTTGTTGTGTGTTTGTTTAATACTTATGTTTTTTATTATTTATTTGCCTACATCTCAAGGTCAGTAAAGCTGTATGCAGAAATCTGTTTTTGTTGTTTTGTTATTCCACCTTTAAAAATTAAATGTTTACTGTGGTTTGTCTTTCGCGCACGGACAATTGCTGCGTGCTTAAAGGCATCTCGAAAGGAATGTGGTATCCCACTGAGCCAGGCCCCCACATGCTATGACCAGACCTGCTAATTGCTGGTCATCACTGCAGGGAGTCTTTAGCCAACATAGTACTAATCTGTCACAGTAATACCTCTGATGGGTTAATGCAAAACTAAAGTACCTGCTAGTATGGATGTGAGACAGTAGGCTAGTTTCACAAAAAGCCACAAACATTATTGTTAGTGATAATGTGGGTTGTTTACTATATGATCCCTTACAAATTTTTTATTGCATTAATTACTAGGTGTCAATTTTGTAACTGCAAGATTATGTATTTATTTCATAGCTAAATATTTAATTTTGAAAATACATGAGAGATACAAGTTTTAGTATTCAAAAATGACTCTGAAGGACATTATTCTGACAATGAATGACTTTTTAAATTGCTTTTGTTAGAAACGTTTCGTTACATTTTACAAATCAAAATAAATTATAACTTTAAATATATATGAGAACTAAAAGAATGAAAGAAATAACAAAATGTATATAGAAATAACAAAATTAACCAACAAAGTAAGAAAGAAAACAAATAAAGATATATATATATATATATATATATATATATATATATATATATATATATATATATATATATATATATATTGGATTGCGTAATTGGTATATTCACAACTGTTTCCTTTACAAACTTGTGAATGTCTATGTTCAACCTCCAGATATAGCATACATACACTTGGATCTTGAACAATACCTGTGTGACAGACACATCGTTACAGACTGTGGCAGCCTGGCTTATCAGAAAACAGATGCCCTCACATGCTGGGTGGGGCAATAAATGGGGGGGGGGGTCACTTATATAAGGCTCTTGAGAAGCCTTTAAGTAGAATAGTGACAGGTCATTTGACAATTAAACATAAGTTTGAGAAAGTCCCCAACTTCCGTTGTGTACTGCAGCGGGTGGAATATGCCGACATATAGACATGTTCCGGAACACATGCTCTTGTTTCGGAACTACTGCTTTCACTGCAGGTAGAAAACATAGATTTAAACGGCGAAGATGGAAACCCCTCCCAAATGTTTAATATGTGTTATGAAGAAGATACATTAGTGATTTCAAACACATAAAGTTTTAATCAATCACCGAAAACAACAATGAATAAACAGCGATTGTTTCGCTAGTGTTTCGGAACTACTGCCTTAACTGTATATATACAGTCGTCTGGGGTGTAGCGGATCACTAACGACATTTTCGCCGCATACGCATTAGCGAAAAGTGTTTTCAAAATACAGAATATGCATTTACATTGCAAAAAATGTCCTCTTTCCAAAAATGCTAACCATTTTAATCTCGGACGTATATTTCTTTGCAAACGCTTCACTTTTTGGTATGTATCAATTTGGGTAGTTGCGGATCACTTTAGGGTATAGCAGATCACGTGATAAACGTCACCTAGGGATCGTCTCAAAGCTCTAGAAACGGCGTATTTGTCACAACAATGCAACTTAAATATGTCAACGATATGTTTGATTTTTTTCTCATGAATAATGCTATCAAATTGTTTTCAATGAAGCATACTCATATCATATGGCTGCTCCCTCAAGTTGAGTCCGCTGTTTCCAGCAGCTGTCTGGTCTACGTCTCTCTCGTTCACTATTTCGGTGCAACATCTGCACAAAGTATGGTAGTTTAAAATACACCTGTATCACCCAAGAAAACAACTATTGCACGCACAGAACACACACACACACGCACACACAAAAAGTTAATTGGGATGGGATATAAATACAAGATCAAATAACATTGAGTAATCTTTAATTAAAATCAGTGATTGGAATTAGAAGTTTTAACTTACAATGACTAAATCACATGCATTTTGTACGTTTTGTCAAGTTAAATATTAGTTTTCACAACAATCCTGGATTTTATTAGTATGAATTTACTGGAATTTGAAAGGCGGGTAAGCAAACAAACGTGCATTCAAGCAAACATAACAGATCTTAATAAGAAATTTTCTGACCTGTATTTGCTTTGTTTATTAGTACAGATGTATGTGAAAGATAACATAAATAAGGCCAAATGCTTAAAGGGATCTAGACAAAGCTGGGTTATTCTGTGATAAACATAATTTAAGTGCCATATATATTATCGACAGCATTTACAAATCAATTTGAAACCTTGTCTATTTAAACATACCAGTTACATTCACACATCAGACATGAGTTGGGATATTTCCACAATTTTAATAATTTTAGGGGCGGTGCAAGACGTTAAGAGTTGTGATTGATACTGCATTTTCATTTCAAATAGTGTGTAACTCATGGGCTAATCACTATTGTTTACCGACGATGCATGCGCATGCGCAGTTTGATGATGCATTAAGATCTTTTAATGGAAGGTATATTAATATACTTTTAAGTAATCTGTCATGATATTTCAGTACAGATTGAATGTGGTTCATCAAAGGTTTAGTAAATGAGCAAAAGTTGAAAAAATGCTTAATAGAAAATCTGTGTCCAGGCTGCTTTAAACATTATTGCAGCATAATCAATATGGAATGAAGTCTACCAAAAAATGTAAAGACAAAGGCAAATCAATAAAAGGAAACCAAAACCTCTCCTCAACAATTTCTTATGAAATGATATAAAATGTACACAAAATGCCACTGACTAGATCATATGTAAACACAATCTAACTACTTTACATTTGTAAATATTGCATAAAAATACAATAATAAGGATTGAACACTAAGAAAGGCCATGTATTTCAACATACAGTAAACATTATAGTACTTTTGAGATCTATTTTTCATACCTAAAAGAGGTTGCATACCTTATGCAGTGTTAGTTATAAACAGTTAACTTCATAAATAAGAAAATATTTATCACAGCATATTGGGTGTATAATTTTAATGGATTGAAAATGATAAATAAAGCAGTGAATCTGTTTGGCATAAAACATGACAGGAACCAACTCCAAGTCACAAATCTGATTGTCTATGAGCAAACAAAAAGATTATTTATTAAACAGTTATTCCTATTCTCGCCGAGAATCTTTAAATGGAGTTGCCTTTTTTTTCTCTTCACCAGCCAAGAACTGCAGGTTTTCCAATAGATACATTGTCTTTCTCTATGAGCAAAATAGCTCTCCGGACACGCACTGTCTTCCCAGGTGAAAGGTATTTCTTCTTGGTTTTGGCATTTTTCACAGCCAGACTTAATCTCATTTCATGAAGCAGCCTTTTTATTTGGTTGTCTAAGCATTTTGTTCTGAAAAAAAGATGACGATGTTGATGATGATGATATATTAAAAAAAGATGAGGAGGAGGAGGACTATGGATATGCCAGTGTATATTGTTCAAACTCAAACAGACATATCACCCCCCCCCCACACACACACACACACACACACCCCCCCATGTGGAAACAGTAAACAAATCAGAAACAGTTATTTACATCACATCAATTCCATATTTATCATACATAGATACATCATATCATCTGCATGTTAAAGGTTATCCCAGCACTGGTACACCAAATGTAAGGATAATAAGACTGATTGTAGTATCATGTCATATATCCATGGCATGATATTACTAATGAGACTAGTTGTGGTATTATATATATATTATAAGATATTTTAAGTTGATACTGTCTCCACATGACTGAAAAATCCACATGACTGAAAAATTGTTTGTTGGATGCTTATATAATTTGTTACAATGGTGATATGATGGTGATATGATTAGAATGATAATCATGATTAGCAGCTTATACTGAAGGAGTTGAACACAGCTAACATAATTGCAGAGAACGTAATAATGAGGATGATGAAGTGGAAGAAGAGGTGCACACCGCTAGCAATCAATGAAATAACTTAACAGAATAACATAGAATGGGTTTATAAGTTGGGATGAAACTTTGAGATATGTTTGGCAGATCGTATTCAGGTTCACTAATGAGACGGCCCCCTAAATTTAATGATCCGTAATACCCAAAAATATGTGCGTTCACTTTTCAGCTCACACATCAATAAAAACACGTCCAAAGAACAAACAATTTCGTATGGTGATAAAGAACATATACCCCCATCAATTGATGTCATTGGTTTAATCAATTACCCTATATTGTCGGAAAGTTCGCTGTTGATTTGCACTTTCGTTTTTGTGTTTTCCGTAGAAATGTCAACTTCCGGTGACCTCGGTTTGGTTACGCCATCATTTTTGGTTATCGAAAACTGCTAGGCTGAAAATTTCACCGAGGAAATCCTAACGGGATATCACTTTTTCTAATGAAATACTTTTTATTTGGTTTAAACATCAAAAGTTGTAAAAATATCAAGCTCAGATTTGACTGATCCGCAATACCCTAAGATCCGCTACACCCCAAACAACTGTAGCTTACACTCCTAACACTGGGTTTCAACCAAAGAATGAGTATGTCTAGACTAAAGCCAACACCCTGGCAAATTACGAATCCAAATTACTTACTAGTGACAGGTATCGATCAACATGTTTGAATTAAAAGAAAATATTAGGAATATGCATATGCAATAATTTGACAGGAACCTTGGCAGCAACTTAACTGCTTGAAGTTAAATCTTAATAACAGCACTTAACATGCATGTCTTTACTGATTTTAAGCCAAACAGCATCTTACCCGCACCAAAGTTTGTAAGTGACGTCCTGTCGTCAAGGTCCTGTGAATATTTAGCCTGCTTGCGGCCATAACTTCCAATATTCAAGCGAACCTTCAATGACGTTTTATGCCAGCTTCATGAAATTCGGATATGCACATATCCGGATATAGCTCAAAAATACCCTCTAAAAATTCGTGTTTTTTTGCTTAATCGAAAATATATTATTGTAAAACTAGAAATATATCTCATGTCTCGATAATAATTTTGTTGAATGAGGGGCATAAGAATAAGTGACATTATACGGGTATATTGTCACTGTGGGTAAACCTGTATCTCTGTAAAATAAAAGGCCGTGAGGACAGGTTCGAAACTCCATTGTCCGAAATTGCAGTTATCGGCATGATACAAAATATATAACTTTTTAGTTTATTTTAAATATAAACCTTTTGGTGCAGAGTCCATTAAAAGTTACCATTTGAAATGTATTTGTTCACATCAAATGACAATATTTTGTAAAATACCATTCGATGAAATCAGAATGTCACAAAACTATTTCGCTGGCGCAAACTGTTCTTTTCTGGTAAGTTGCAAGGCACTTCCGCCGGTATTCCACTAGTGTAAACAAACATTTTAGAAACCCGTCAAAGTTACTTTTCTGTCTCTCTCTGTGGCACTTTTTAAAGGTAAGCCTTTTTCCATTTTAAAAATTGATAATGAAAGCAATTGTGAAAAGTTGTGTCTGCATAGTTGGTCTGGATTGAATTATTGTTCTGCTCAAAATCAGCACAGTGTTACATCACAAAAAAAAGAAAGAAAGCACTCCTAGCCCTATGGCTGTGGTATTTTCTGCTTTAAAAATAATCAAAATATTGTGACAATAAGAGCGAGTGTTGATAATCTGCAAAACAAGAATGTTAAAGTTAGATGACAGGTGTGTAGAAAGGTTTACAGATTTTTTGCTACCTTCTGTTTTGCACCTCGGATGTTTAGCACCAAGATATTTCGCTACCCAGTTTAACAGCGAGTGTTTATTGAAGTTTTATGTGTATGGAAGAGTTTTGTTTTAAGGGTCACTACATGGGTTGATTGTATCTTCTTCGACGGTAATTTTGAATTATATAGAAATCTCCAAATTGCGACTTGACTGGTAAGAAACTTTTATTTTACTTGTATGTAATTGGTAATATTTATGTAAGTTTTAATTATCATTATTGAATTAAGTATGAATTAATAAATTGTATTAACATGAAATATTAATATGTCTGTATTGTCATGTGCAAGTTGACAATATATATATATTATTTATGCTTGCATGTTTCAACAGAAGCTTAGTAAATTGATCACAATGTCTATATGAGTATATGGAAACCCCGGTTAAGTGCGTAAACTAATTAGGTGTAAAAAACAACACAATAACAAAATGTGATTTCATTGTGTATATATTTACATGTGCTTTTTTTTTTTTGCTTTATAACAAAATTAAAGGTATATCAGTTGTGAAAGGACTCATTGTTTTCAGATGTTCCCTAGTTACTGTAGTTTGCCGCTGATGTAGGTGTTGGGCCTAACCAGGCGAATAAACTAGCTGACCTCAGCAAGTTCGATATATGTCCCACAATGCGAAGAGACAATCGTGGGTGGCCTCATACTGCTTCCTGTGTATTCTGGTCAGCATATTTTCTGAAACCAGACGGAGTTGCAAATCGACAGTCTAGGCTTCTTTCATTAGCAGGGGCACCAAGAGTTAGAGGGCCAGGTTGCCCTTTCCGGCCTTTTCATTATTCCTTCTGTGCCATCCTAGAAAAAAATCCACATTTAATTATGTATAAAGTTTATAGTTATGTCTGGATATATTCTGCATTAGATTATCATTAAGATATAGATATAGTGCTAAGATATAAAAGATCAAACGCATTCAACCTAAATATCAATGTATTTGTTAATACCTTCCACATCGTTGTTGGTGCGGACAGTCTCTGAAAACTGTCTCCACCTCCACGTCTATGGCACGTCTATGGCATTTCTGGTCATTGCTCTGTACTGCTCCAGTGTAATTCCTGTAATAAAACAAAAACTATATGTAGATCCACACTATATATGATGAAATATATAAAATACAATGACAATATTACAAAGTATTTCCAATTGCAATTATTTAATGTTTAATTAATTAGATTATTATTATGGTAATTGGTATTAGTATACAAATAAGTATTGTATTGACTATTCAATTAAAGGCTGGTATGATGATAGTTAAGTGCCAGTTCATTTTTAATGAATGAATATTTATTGAAGTGTAACTTTATTGAAGTGTTAAGATATGTTAAGATGATGATAAATAACTTGCCGGTATTGCACAACCTGTGCTGCCATTGTTCGCATACGTCACATTGAATAGCATGCTGCCGCGTACTCACGCACAGTCCATATTCAATGCAATTCACCGACATGGTAGGCAGTGAAACCACTTCTGACCCATTATGACTGTTCCGAAGTCTTAAATATGCTTTGTGTTTGTACTTCCTGGTACTTGTTTGTTATTGTTAACATTAATTTTATGCAATAATTATGCCGCCTAAAGAAACATATGCACATATTTAAAACAGGTAGGCTTTAGTGTTAGTGACAATTTTCTTTCATTTTTGCATATATATATAAACGCTCGTAAAAATGAAATTTTAGTACGAACGTTGATAAAAATGTTTCCCGTACATACACTCATTCTCGGTGTTATTCAACTATATTATTATAAATAAATAACATGTACATTAATTCTGATCAGTTAATAAACTTATTACATATTTTATATACATATACGCTGTTATGGTGCAACAAGGACATGGCTTAAAAATGAGAACAAAAACTTTATTTTAAATATTTATTATAAAAGGCCAAAGTGGTAAAACGACAACAAAGACATTAATAATAATGTTACATTTAATTATACAGAATTATATAGAATACACCCATCCCTCAGCTTTGATAATTCAATTACGAACTACCGGGTGGCGAAACATCTCGGACCTAGGTAGCGAAACATCTGGGTAGCGAAACATCCGTCAGTCTGTAGAAATACATTTATAAAAGAACTTGCAGTCACATTCAGAGTCATGGTCATCTGCATGGTGTATCCTCATTCTGAACCATCTGCATTCCGGACCATCAATTCTGACCATCATTCCGGATCATGTTATAATCATCCCGGACAACTTTGGTCGCCATCCCAGACCATATAATAATCATTACAGACCATTTGATTTATGAAATAATAATCAGAACTTAGGAAAGTAGTCTAGATGATGTAAGATCCAACTTGCTACATTGTTGCAAAACCCTCTTTTATTGACGTAAAAATTCTTTAAAACTTGATGTTTAAAACACCTGTCCTTAATAAAACATATTGTTTGTTTAAGCAATTAGGTAAGGTTATAATTGTGTGTATTAATTTGGACATAATATATAGGCTAAGAAAATATTTTGTTTATTTTGACATGGAAATGGCATCCAATAAATATGTCTGTAAATCAAAGAACATATTATGCAAAATAAACACAGGCATATTTTATCAGCAACACTCGGCGATTGTTCACACCTCTTATAATTACTGTTGGTTGCTGATTAATGTATTGTGTTGGTATTTTATGTGTCAATTTCTCACCTCATGTGTACTTTTGAGATGCCTGAATATTCATAGGGTTATACTTTTTAAGAGAATAGTTTCATAATTTAAAAAAAAAAGATTGGGGTCCACAAGTGAGAAAAAGTACATATACAATATATATATATATATATATATTTTTTTTAACAACCTTATTAAAACAATAGTACATTCTCACATTTAACAAGCACATTGTACAGTAGGCACGTGCAAAAACTCACTCCCACAAGTCAGTAATTCTTACACTGGTCCATACAGCACGACGCACGGCACACGCATCTAGCAGACTCTTCATTGATCTCTCTTTCTTCGTATACTCCCGAACAAATGTTGCAATCTTCCATCTGTTTTCCTTGTGGCCTTCCTTTGGAGACGTCTCATCTTCTTCTCTTTCACCAGTTTCAGCTGTGTGGGTAGCAGAGTGGCCTCCTGAAAGAGCAGCTCCGTCAGGAGGTAGAAGGGCAGGTTTACCTTCTTAGCCTTCCTGTTCAGGCGAGCATACCAGCCTTCCACGTCGTTGTTCGTTCTGTATCAGGTTGCCTATGTCGGTCCTGGCTCCCTCAGGTTTGCCGTTGTCACGAATTTCATTCTGTACCCTCTGAACAATGGTGCTTGCTGGTTCAAAGAGATATATTTGCGGTTCAATTCACTTCTTAAGAATTACAGTGCAAACCGTGCAATATGGCTATGTAAAATCCAACATTGTGCTTGAATCTTTGTTGATTAGGAAGTGAATTATTATTTTACACCACGAAAACAACAAAGTGGATCAAGATTTAGCACGTTTGTGACACTTAAATAATTGCTCATAATTTACTATTGGCCATTGTACATTTTCCAGAGTTATTTCTCTGGTTGCAGCTTTGTGTTATCTGTAGCTTTATGGTTGTGTATAATTTTGATCCACTGTGTTGGCGAATAATTACCCACTAATTGGACACATTTTGGGTTCCAAACAAAAGATAATGTCAGGATTTTATCTAACATTCCAGATGTAAAAAACTGCCACCATTGTTTCTCAGATGTTTAATACAAAGCACTAACTACTTATTTCCTCAATATGTTAACACTTTATATTTTTATTAAACTTTATCTTGTTTTGTTTTTTTATCATGAACCAAACTGTCATATTTTTATGATAGACATTTAGAATTTACATTAAAGATGAGAATTTTTTTTTAAGAAATGTTATATACATTTTATTTTTAAGATCTAAAATGTTTAAATTTTAGGTCTTAAAAATAAAATGTAAAATAGTAAGTTTTTGGTTTTCAGCTGTTTAAATCATTTAAGATGTGAAAAATCTTTGAAGTCATGCATTTCTGATTAATGATTTCTAGACTTATAAGTTCTTTTTTTCAGTAAATAGCAATGCTAACATATTGTTTAGCACAAGTCATGGTGTAATAGTGTATCTACTGGTATGAAAAGTATCCTCAGTACCAAAATATGTACCACAATATGTATAATATCATGTGGTATATATCGCGATATGTATCATATCGTGGTGGAAGTGTATCATTACATCCCTAGTGGTACAACTTCCCAATTCGGTACAGGATTGTAACGGCATGAGATTGTAGTGGTATTTCTGAAGCCATCTGCATTTAATCATAGAAATTCTTCAAGGTATTGATCTTGGAATATTCATTTATGTTTTTTATTATACTCGAGGCCTCCATCAGGCTTGAATTTCATTTTCTGACCTGTTTCAGCCTTGTCAGGCTTTTTGTCCCCAGAACTTGTAACAAAATTGTTCTTTTTGCTGGCATGTTGTTTTTAATTGAAATTCCAGTGCAAAATTCATTTAGCAGAAGGCATGCATCCACATTAATTTTGGTATTATTTCACCATATTCTGAATTCATGAAGTAGTAATTTTAAAACCCTAAAACAAGTGGTTGACTTTATGATTTTTACTGCATAGTCTGCTTTAGTAGACCGACAGCAATAGCTCAGGTGGTAGAGCATCGGCTTGCAGATCTGGAGGTCGCGGGTTCAAACCCCGGCCGGGTCAAACCAAAAAACTTTATAGTTGGTTGTAGTGGCTTCCCTCCTTACGCTTGGGGCTAAGGGGACAGCATTACACCTGACTCGTGGGTGTCAGTATAATGGACCAGCCGGGTTCGGTCCCTGGGCACCTCATAAGTGCCCCTGTGCTATAATGATAAAAATGTCGCTGCACAGTATCAGCAAAAATTGCGGCAAATCCCAATCTGCTTTAGTATATATTTTTTGTAACACTTTCACAAATTTACAAAACATGTCTTTGGTTTTGTTATATTTTTAATAGTTATATCCTTCTTGACTTTTTTAGAAAAAAACTTGTGAACATATTAGAGGCCACATTTATGGCCCAATTTTCACAGAACTTGGCCAAAATGTTTGTCTGCATGAAATCTTAGAGGAGTTCATTATTGGGTCACTTGGAATGAAAAAGTAGGTCACTAGGTCAAATCTTAGAAAACCCTTGTGAAGACGCTACATACATGTACCACATTTATGGCCCAAACTTCACTAAACATGACCAGAGTGTTTGCCTGCATGTAATCTTGAATGAGTTCGTAATTGGGTCTCTTGGGTTCAGAAACTAGGTCACTAGGTCAAATTTTAGAAAAATGCTGTGAACACACTAGAGGCCACATTTATGGCCCAATCAACACCAAACACAGAAGGCTTGCCTGCATAAAATCTTAGATGAGTTATGAGCTGAATCATGTGGAATCAGTAGGTCACTAGGTCCTAGAAAATGTTGTTATCAGCCCAGTGGCCGCACTAATGATCCAATCAAAGATTTCTAAAGTAAATTACTCTTAATTACTTGATGCCAGATATGAAGCTTCTAAAAGCCCATGTCCACAAGTAAAAAATTAAGGGCTATTATGACCCTCATGTTTACCGAAAGGACTGATTACTTGCATATACACACAGACAATATGCAATACACATTTCTAGTCAAGATTTGCTAAAGCTAGTGAAAATATGTTTCCTTTGAAAAAAAAGTTCAAGTGTATGTACAATTGTGAGCATTTATTGTATGGTATTTTTTACATTGCCGAAACAATTTATGATAAGTTTCAACAGATTTGTTCATTTTACACAGGATTATTAAAGTGAATAAATATGTCTGTTGATGTAGATGTAGCACAAGAACAATTGACAGGCTTAAGGATGCACCATAATTATTTTATACAATAAGTGCTTTGACTAGGTTATCCATAATATTCCCCCAGTTGGGACTAATTGAAAAAATTTGCTAGCACAGCTCTGTGGGAGCGACCAGTTGTGGTTGCTGTGTAACAATATCTTACCCTTGTTTGGTGGAATTATGGCATGATCTCTTCAAAAACTCATACTTTCTTCTAAGTAAACAAGATTTTGACGCTACCTTATTTGTTACACAGTACAATGCACAAAATTGATTGCTCTAAATGTTTGTTTTCTCCAAATCCATAAATAAGCATGATGGGGATTTCTGCTTAAACTAAATAGCAATATCAGGGTGGATTACCTAGGTGATTATATAATGTAATCTCAAAAGTAAGTGTTCAACATTTTTTCTTTTGGTTTAAAAATTAAATAGCTAACTGTGCAGCATAGCTCAGATAGGAAATATGTATTTGTATTAAACAAGCATGTTGTTATGCTTTATTTTTCACATATTTAACATTTACAAAAAGCATTTGTATTGACCTTTTTGACCTTTTTGTGGTATAAACAATTTAGTAGTTTGTTGGAGAAGCACAACTTTGGACCAACATTATGCTTTAGGTCTAACCTATTATTAATGTATTATTCTGTTCTTTTTAAAAATTATAGCTTTACATATATGTCACACAGGTGTGTGATATAGGGCCATCATGGTAATCTTGTTTTTTATGAAGAATGCAATAATGGTATTCATTCTTAAGTTTTAACTTATTTAAAAAAAGTTATGTTAATGGTTTGTTCCTTTGCTAGTCTTGCTGTCCATACTAAAATACAACAGTTGGCTATTATCCTTAAGTTTATGCAAGTAAGTAATTTGGCAGTGAAAATTTCACCAAATGTCTGCTTCATATGATTTATTTGTAATTGAATCATGTTTTCATGAAAATTATATAACCATCTTATTACTTGTTTGTTATGAATAAATTGTAAGTGAAAATGTGTCACAGGCAATGAAAATAGTTTAATTTTTTTATCAATTCCATGTGTTTCTGTGTTATTTTATGTTGTAAAGCATGGTTAACTTTCAGCACCTATTGCCAAGGCCTCTTTGTAGGAGGTGCTCATTATTTGACATTGTGGTATCCATGCCAACTGTTTAGAAATGTGTGAATTGTCTTGTTTATAGCTGTGACTAAATAACATAGTTCCCCCAGCTAATGTTTGTAGCTATGACAACATTGTACTTGAACTGAAGCATTGGGCGTAAATAAGTTATTCTGTATTGTAGCTTATTTCTTAGTTGTACATACATGTACATGTATAAGTAACAACAATAACCTATTTTGAATTCATGTAAAGATTATTAGCATTTCTAACTATTAGTTTATGAGGATTGATGAAAAGACATTTAATGAGCTTTTATTTAATAAAAAAGACTTATACTGTTTGGCCACTAATTAGGAATCAATTAAAAAGGAAGATTTGCTCATTCAAATTGACACTGGCAGAAGACAAGTGGCCTCTGATTAAATGACAAATTGCTTGGGAGGACTTAAAATGACCTCTTACAGCATAGTGACCACTCTTAACACTAATCACTAGCACAAGTTTTACTGTAATGGATTATAGCCTAACATCTATATTATACAACTCATTAATTGACCTGCTTATTTCTGTCCCAACTCCTTTATTGTTCAGATTTCTATGGAATAACCCTTTTATGGTCCAATCCCTTTTTTGCTAAACCCTTGTATGGTCCCACCCTGTTAATGCCCAACTCCTTAAAGGCTTCATAGCCAAGCCCCCTTATGGTCCCACCCTGTTAATGCCCAACTCCTTAAAGGCTTTATAGCCAAGCCCCCTTATGGTCCCACCCTGTTAATGTCCAACTCCTTAAAGGCTTTATAGCCAAGCCCCACTATGGTCTCACCCTGTTAATGTCCAACTCCTTAAAAGCTTTATAGCCCAGCCCCACTATGGTCCCACCCTGTTAATGACCAACTCCTTAAAGGCTTTATAGCCAAGCCCCACTATGGTTCCACCCTGTTAATGACCAACTCCTTAAAGGCTTTATAGCCAAGCCCCACTATGGTCCCACCCTGTTAATGACCAACTCCTTAAAGGCTTTATAGCCAAGCCCCCTTATGGTCCCACTTTTTATGGCCCAACTTATTTATGGCAAATCCCTTCATGGTCCTGTCCCTTGATCATCCAACCCCTTAATGTTTCAACTGCTTTATGGGCCAACTCTTGTATGGCCAAATCATTTTAATTATCCAGCCCCCTTAACTGCACTCCACACTATTACCAAGCTACTATTCACTATGAAGCCAAAGGATCCAGTATGGAACTTTTTTGCCATTGTAGACCAATACAGCAAGACTAATGCTAGATGCATTAACTGCAAGACAGTGGTTAGTGCCAAAGCCCCTCGACTTCGTGCGCACACAGTACTTAAATATTTATTTATTATGAATAAAGTGATAAAAGTGTAAAACTTAAGTATAAATAAAATGGCAATTGATGGGTAAACTTAAAATTATCCATATGAATGAAGATAATAGGAAATATTGTATATATTCCAGACTGGTCAATTCAATCGACCAGTATTTGCCGGTAAATACCGGTAAATACTGCCGGCATGGAAAATACTCATATTTGCCGGCATTTTGCCAACCCTGCCCTTATGGCCCTACTCTTAAATGGCCAAACCCCATTATGGTCTGGCACCTTTATGGTCTTACTCCTCTATGGTCAAACCCTTTATGGTTCAGCCCATTTAATCCCACCAGCTTCATAGACCAACTCCCTTTTGGTCCAGTGCTATTATGATCCTTATTATCAGAACACCTTTATTATCCCTTCTGATCCAACCTTTATAGTCCAACCGTCTTATGGTCCCTTTTCTTTATGATACCACTCCTTTATAGGTCAAGTCCTTTATGGAGCAATTAGTGACTAGTCCTTAATGTGCCAAGTCATTTATATGTCAATCCAATTATAGTCCAATATTTTAAAAGGTCCCAAAATGTTTGTTAAATAGTTCATACAAACCCTTTGTTGTTCATAACACCTTATACCGGTAGATGAACTCTCAATGGTTAAATTTCTTTAAGGCACAACCCCTTTGTGGCCCAAATCCTTAATTATCTTAATCCATAATGGTCCAAACCCTCATGTCTCTACCATCAGCAGAATCCCACCCTTCACCTAATTGGAAAGGAATGACTTTTAAGTCCAATGGCATCCATAAGGCTTAACTGGATAATAAGTCTATTAGGAGAATTATTGTACCAAGAAAACAACTTTCATGTACATGTACATGTGAGGCAGGGTGTCATTGAATATGTGTGTGTCTTTTGTAGGCCCACATCTAGTAGAAAAAAGTAAAACTGAAATTTCTACTGACACAAGTATTGATGTTTCTATGGTTATACTGACATTTTTGTCACTGGAAGAAAAGTTGATAAAATGTCAGTACTTGTAGTTCTGGCTATTAGAGATGGAAAGATGGTGATTGTCGTAAGTGTTGTGTGTTGTATATTGGATCAGGTAATAGTACTGGTGGTAGTGGTGGCAGGAACTTCATGTGGTGGTCATAGACTTTCATTGGCTTTTCTGTTTGAATGTGTTAAAGTGCAGTTGTTTTCAAATGGCTGTTGATTCTGAAGCAAATAGTTTTATTGGTTGTATTTTTTGTGTCACTATGTGTTTGTTTTTTCTTGTGCATAATATTAAACTCTTTTTTTGTAAACAGGAAAGTAAATGTTTGTTCATATTTAATATCTTCTGAGAAATCACATTGTCTTAACTTACCTTAGGGAACAGTCATATTTTGCTTTTGATACTGGAACTCCTAAAATATTATCTTGTTTTTACCCCACAGTGCTATGACACCTAAATGGTCATTTTTTATGCTAAAGCTTCCATGGCTTCAGTTCTATTTTACTTTTAATACCACAGAGACTTAGGGGCTTCATTTTTATTTACTTCTCATACCACAGAGACTTAGGAGCTTCATTTTTTGTCTTACTTCTCATACCACAGAGACTTAGGGGCTTCATTTTTATCTTACTTCTAATACCACAGAGTCTCAGTGGCTTCAGTTTTATTTTACACTTTATACTACAAAAGCCTCAGTGGCTTCAGTTCTATCTTACTTTTGACACGACAGAGTCTCGATTTTATTTAACATTTGATACTACTAAGCCTAAGTGGCTTCAGTTTTATCTTACTTTTGATACTAATGAACCTCAGCGGCTTCAGTTTTATTTTAATTTTGATACCACAAAGTCTTAGTGGCTTCAGTTTTATCTTACTTTTGGTACCACAAAGTCTCAGTGGTTTCAGTTTTATTTTACATTTTGATACCACAAAGCCTTAGTGGCTTCAGTATTATCCTACTTTTGATACCTGAAAGCCACTATGCCTAAAGTATAATCTTGTTTTTTGGTACCACAAAGCTACATGGTCTTAAATATTATCTTGTTTTCGGTATCACAAAGCTGCAAGGACTAAACTATTTTCTTCTCTTAGTTACCAAAAAAGCTACAATGTCTAAAATATTATCTTGCTTTTGGTTCCACCAAGCCACAATGTTATTTTCATTAGTTTCATAAAAAAAACAACAACAGCATATTCTCATAAACGTAAATTTTTAACATAGGAGATTTACTAACCTTAAATGTTTTCAGTAAAGAGAAGAGTTATTGATATTTTGATGTGTTGATGCTTTGAACTTTGCTAATGTTTGAGTAATGTCTTCGAAATTATCCAAATAACAGCCATGTTTTGACTTCAGTTAAAGGTTTCAAACTCATCACTAAAGATTATCAAGCCTAAAAGGATCATTCCTTTAAAACAATGCAAATGTCAAGGTTCTAAGTAATGGACAAGTTATTTAATGTATATATATTGCTTTCCAGTTTCTGTATATTAAGTCTTGTTGTTAAATAGATATTTAGGCAAAATAACTGAATAATACATGTATTGTAAAGTTCAAACCAGCCCTAAATGAAAACAATGATCCTATACTATTACATTTAGTTTTTTGTATATTTATTTAAGGCTGTTTTTTTCTGTATTTAAGCAGCACTCTCATTAAGATTTAGCTTTTTTAATTATGTTCAATGAAGTGTATTATTTTATCAGTTATTGAAAATAATAAGGGTTAACTATCTGTGAATCAAGCAAAGCTAGGTATTTTTGTCTTCCATTTATAAAAAATATCTCCACTTTAGCTTTTTTCTATAAATAAAAAAATAACATGCTCAGCTTTAAATAATATTTATCTTTTTTTTTTTAAAGAAAAATATATGTTTTTTAGCCGAAAAATGTGTGATGTGTTGCTTAAAATTATATTTATGACAATGGCCTTGCAAAAAGCTGTATAAACTGTGCGGCCTTTACATAGACTTGCCAACATGTATATTTTCACCTTTTAAAATTAATATTAGCATATTTTGAGTGTTTATTAGAGATAGTGCTTAAGGTCCATGGTGATGAAGGCTAAATACTTTTGATAGTAGAAATGAGTAAGCAAACAAGCAAGCATAATTACCCATACATTTTACTACTTTATTCCTACACCCACTAGGATATATGTGTCAAATTCAATACAATCTCTATTACTGTAGCATATGTTAGTACAAGTAATTATTAGGTTGTTTTGGGGTGGTCTCATTTACGACAGCATCAAGAGTTATGAGAAAGGTAAATTTAGGAAGCACAAAGTATTGACCCTGCATGACTTCGTCTACCCATGATCAGTGAAAGCCTAGGACAAAGTTTGTGTAGCGTAATAAATCTGTATGTCGAAAGTGACAAGACACATCAGTTGTGTCCAGGCATGCTTCAAATGTTAACATTAATACTGTGATATGTTTTAACTAGATGTTAAAGTGATTATATTGTGTAATGCAGATATACATGAAATGCAGATATATGAATGAACAACATAACGCACAAATGTCACTCAGTGAATTAATGGGCAAAAGGAGGAAGAACAATGTTATTAGATTTAGAACGAGTGTTCCTCTGGCTATGCATGGCATAATAGGCCAAAATATTTGCAGTATCCCACATGGGGCCTTAATGCCTTCTGCAATTACCAGGTTTACAATCAGGATTTAGAGTCAGATCACTGGGTAGAAGTGTTGACTAAATAAATCAAATCAATTGTCATGGAGCCATTTACTATAGGTGTACCAACTAACTGGCAGTTACTATTAAACTCAGTGTATGTTGCTTGCGTCCAGTAGCACTAATGAGAAGTAATTTTAGATCTAATTTTAGTTAATATACAAGCATATGGAAAGTATTTGTATGCTTAATATAATAGTTTCTATAATCAATCATTATTGATGGTGTTGTAGCTTTAAAAATTAGCAATATAACATCTGTATTGACAAGAGGTGATTGTTTTGCAGCTGAAGACTTAACTGCTTTCCAATTCATTGCAAAATCAACTTACCACAGAAAAAAATAAAATGACCATTATTTGCATACCTTTAATGGCTTACAAGGTAAAACTTTCATTGCCCAAACAGCGCTTTTCAGCACTTTGATTAATGTTACAAAGTCATGGTGACATAAGTATTACATTGTTTTTAATATCAGAAAGCCATGATGCCTAAAATACTATCTTGTTTTTGATACCATGAAGACATTGTACTAACAGTATTATCCACAAAGCGGTCAGTATTATCTTGTTTGTGTATCCCAAAGCCGTCATGCCTTCAGTATTATCTTGTTTGTGTATCCCAAAGCCATCATGCCTTCAGTATTATCTTCTTATCACAAAGCCATGCATGCCTTAACAATAACATCCAGACTTGTTTGAAGAGTTATGTCTAGACAGAAACCACTTACACAATCTTTCTATTAAATCATGATACAGTAAATTGGCTTAGAATTGAGTCATAATATCTGTTTTTCTATGATTCTCAAACAGAAAAGAAAAAATGCAAAACCAATAGTTTCTGTTTGCCATCTAAAACACACAATTGGATTTATACCATTTTTGGCTAAAAGAGTCAATTTTCTGCTTGTTTGATAATGACAAGGTTATTCTGACATTAAGTTTGTCTGATAGCCTTTAACCAAACAAGGACAACAGTCTTGCATTATAACATTTTATGCATGAGTGAAAACAATGTCATATTGAAGCTGACAATAATATAACAATAACAGGGGTAACATTGAAATATGTGAGCTCAGCTGGAAAAAAGTATTTTCAATAAGTTAGCAATGCTCAGCATATTTAAAAAAAAAATTCTTTGTCTACATATTAATAAAATGTATCCAAATAGATGCAGTTTATTATGCACTTTTGTCAATATTTATGCATTACTCCTTTATAGGTAGAATGAACTTTCTTTTAATTTTTATAGAACATTTACTGTACATTATTTTTGTTTTTTGTGAGTTAAAGTAGTTAGTTGTTTCACGGTAATTAATTTATAAACAAATCCTTTTTAAATTAAGCATTTTTGTTTTTGTGCATACACTTTTCAATACTCATATAACCCTAAATATGAATTGGCAATAATATTACAATCTTTGTAACTATTTTCAGGGATTGTAGTATCCCCTGGCTACATGTCTAAATGCTGTAACAAGAGAATCTATTATTTATTTTTGGACGATAGTTTTCATGTTGAGCCAATCTTTCTGAGAGAAAAAAGACAGTTAAGAGAAGAATTATCTGTAAAATGCTTTCCTGTGATTAGATATATTCTGTGAGAAAATGACTTAGCATAGCTAAAGTTTGTTTCCTGGGATTGGTGATATGCTGCTAATACATATAATTGGTTCTATTTTGGTGTACTGACCCTAACTCAGTCTGACAGTAGGATCTATATGACAGGGTGTTATTATGTATGGTTGTCTACTAGTCGGCAGGGTAATAACAGAGTAGGATGGTATTGCTGTAAATAATGTTGAAAACTCCTCACGATGGGTCATTGTTACAGATTATGGTTATAGATCATGGTTACAAAATATGTCCTTGGTTACATGTTGGTATAACATGGTCATGTTACACCAAAGTGAACATTTTTAATGCCAAGTCTATGTCACATTTGTTAATATTCAAATCTATACTAAAATCTTAGTTATCAGATAACAACTGCATATAGTTTGAGACTAAGCAGAAAGTAGTGTAAATCCTGATTTGCCAAATCCTGATCAACTCTTTCATACATATTGGAGACACATGATCTTAAAACAAAAAAATAAACTAAGAAATGGTGGCCTCTTGTAAAATAATTAATGTAAATAAAAACCTTGATTTGATCATTTCGCAGTGACTGGAACTAACACATAATAAGAAAATATTACATATGCTGTTCAGATATTGCTGTTTATTTTGACAATGTGGGATATTCATTAAACTTATACATGGTCAGGATTTCATCATCAAATTTGGCAAAATAATGTTTCAGATAGTAATTATTTGACAAAATAGCTGTTTGTCCATAGTTGTTAATATATTTCAAATTAAGCCAATAAAAAAAAAAAAATCTTTAAATCTTTTAGCATTAAGGAGTCATAGCAGATTTTAAATTACTTCCTCTGATTCCAGAAATGTTCGATCAGTTATGTAAGCATTCGTATTGTTCCCTGACCCGCATTTACCATTGTCCATGACCCTTAATTTGTAAATAACAATGGCGGACACAGGAAGCTCAACTCAAAAGAGAGGAAGGCCAGCTTTGTCTTATTCAGAAAGAAAAGAAGATCATTAACTTGTAGGATGAAACAGCAAAAATCTAGAATTCACTATGGGTTGACAAAAAACACAGGTGGCATCGTTTACTCTCAGCATCTTTGACGTAAATGCCCTATGAAATAATCAGCTATGATCGACTATGGCACCGAAAGCGAAAGTAAGCTTTTAATTGTATATATCATTTGACTATATAGTGAGATGAATAAACATTTTATTTTACTCCTCATTTTGAGCATTTAATCATTTGCACTACAAGATCATATATTCTAACACAGTATTTGGCACCAAAAAGGTCCATCCCAAAGGCATATATGACTTTAAACTAAATGTAGATAATTGCCAGAAAGCAGGTATAATTAATTAAACAGAAACCAAGTGTTCCATCCAAAACAATATCAGGTATTAGTCTGGTAAAATGTTTGGACAAATATATGCCTTTACTTTTCATATAGTCTCTTAATATTGGACTAGATAAATTGGCTTCTTAAAATTATGATTTGTGTTGACATTAAATGCTACAAATTGTTTCAATGTTTTACTTGTGGCAATGTTTCTCAAATCCATTTTTCTCCAACTTGGCAACTTTTACACTGCCAGTATTCCCAAAATTGATTGGAAACTTCTTCCCACAAATAGAAAAAAGGCTTGCCTCAGCACGGTAGACTACATAAGAAATCTTGCTATCTTAGCAAGCTGAGCAGGACTTAGGTGGGAAACAAAGCTATTCTAGTTTGTCATGTAGACATCGGGGAAGAGACTTATTCAATTTCAGAACAAATTGACAGAAAGTAACTAAACCTATCCTCAGAGACCTTGATTGGTTATGGCAAAGGGTATTGTTGTGGGAGATGTGTGTCGAAGATTGGAGACGTTTAAAGGTGGTATCTGGCATTTTTTTAAAAATTCATTGCAAGGAATCTAACATAATCAATATTGAATAATGTCCAGTTCTTGAGCTGGTTGTATAAAATGTTTACTTCCAGTTAATTGAATAAGAGAATCCTACTTAATGTATGTGTAAGCATTTAAACACAATACCAGCCATGTCCTGAGGAGTTATCTCAAAGACAGGGAGATTGATTCACTTTAAAACAATTAATTACTGCAGTTCTGTATTGCTTGATTATTGACATCAATATGAGACAAAATTCAGAATTATATAATTGCTTTAGTCCTATATATTGTTACAGCAATTAAATATTTAAATTGTAATTTAAACTATCTTTCTACATGTGCGTTTCTGTAGTTAGATTGAAAGGTAAGTAACATTTGTTTGAGACAAAATTAATAACCATAGTTCACTTTTTCTGTAATGCTGTATTGCTATAAAATATTTCACAGAAAATTGAGAGAAAACAATAATTAGAAGTATTTTACATTGTAAAAGCTATGATATGTATATGATATTGCTTAATAGCACTATTTACATTAGTTTAGGGAAAAATTTGCAAACATTACTCTGCTTTTATAATCTATGATATATGTTATGCCTTTAGTGGCTGGAAACAGTGTAAGAATGGTGTATGTTCTGTTATGTTAATGTTGTGAATAAATTTTTTGGAATTGATTGTATTTTCTTGTATTGGACAAGATGATCCTGTTGTACCAGATATAAATCATGGAAACAAAAGTTGACAAAATAATTACTGTTAACTTTTGTTTTTCAATTTATTTGACAGGTTTTTATCAGGAAATGTCTGGCTTTTTCTAATATGTTTCTAACTGACTGTAAATTGCCCAATCTCCATTCAAGTCCTTGGCCTTTCAGAAGACATAACGTCATTCCATAATAACAAAATTTGCGAAAAATCTTCTGAAAATTTCTGTTAAAAATTCAAGTGCATATAGAAAACAGCATGTGTACGTGTAACAGCAGCCTAACTGTAGCGTGGCATAGCTTTAGAGCAGGGTGACAAGAGAGTAAATTGTCTCATGTATGACAGCAGCCTAACTGTAGTATAGCCTTGCAGCGGGTGTGAGATATGTATAAATAGATGGTTATCGTATGACGTCACACATTTCCCAGCATGCAATGCGGTCCGCCATATTTGTGGTAAAGCCATAGTTTACTAATGTCTGCTTAGGTCCCTACAATTCGACGATTGAACCGATTCTTTCGCGAAAGATGTCGTGTGTAATGGTTACAAAGTGCAATAGGACTATATTAATACACTGGAGCTATTGTGCGTGAAAAGGACTTGAAGAAGACTAATTTGATTGCTTTTGATCCGTACTCGTCTTCGACGACAGCCTGATGACTTGCAGTCGGACATTGCATATCCAGACAGAGTGAACTATCTAGTGTTTCAGCAAAGTGCGACATCTAATTAAATATTGGTGGAGCTAGATCCTAGACTTGTGCCAGGGTAGAACCACTGCGCATTGCAGGTTAGCTGGTAAACCTCCACGACCAGGACCCGAACTCATGCACTGAAAGGCTGAGGAGTTACAAGTCAACAACTGCTTGGACAAGGGCACTGCTAAACTTTGGTTTTAAAACAGGGTTATTTATTATGTGTACTGTTTTCAATTCTTTACATCATGTTATACTATTTTTTCATTGCTTTAAGTTCCTTAAAACCCATGTTATGGTTGTCATATTTATTATATGTAATCGAATACCATTACATGCTCCAATTTCCTAAGCAGTCTGCTTTTGTTTTTTCTTTTTATTGATCGATGAATTTACTGTCATTAAATATTTTTTACCGTAAAATGTGTTGTTTTTAATTCAGAAATGGTGTGGTTCTAAAAGAAGTACTGAAACTTGAATTCAATTTTCTGTGAAATTATTATTCTAACATAATGTAAGTTTGTTAAATTTGCTGAAAGATAGGACAATGATAAAAATAAAAACACTATGTGCTATTATTTATTGACAAATGTCAATGTGAAAGCAAAACCATTTTAAATAGTTAGCTGCAACAGCTAGTTTCGGCTCGTTCTGAAAACAGTTTGTTTCTTACACTTTATTAGAGCTGGTATCTGGCAGTTTGGACGAAACAATTTTCTCTCATGCATTCAAATAAATGATTTTTGCTTGTAAAGTTCCCGCAAAATGCTGTTTTACATTCCGGACTGGATCCTTTGGCTTTATGGTGAATAGTATCTTGGTAATGGTGTGGAGTGAAGTCATAGAAGTGGTGATGACAAGAGAAATTAAAAACGTTACTCAGGAATGAAGCCATACAGTTGACACTCTAGCTCATACCATACTCAATACACAACCATTTAATTGTACCAATACAAACTGTCTAGGTTATGTATGACATTTTATTTTTGCCCATGTTGCCCCTGGCTATTTACAGCCCCTTGTCTGAAACCTGTTGTTTTAATAGTCTAGACCATATGGCTTTGCTTCCTGAGTGTCAAAGGCCAGGTGCAGGTGGATTAGCATTACTTTCTCACGTGTATTTTAGGTTAAAAAAGAATTTTAATTAAAATATACGAGTAATTTAATTATCAATATGATTATACATTATTTCAAGTTAACTAAATTAAGATTTCTGCAGTATTTTAAGTAAAAATAATAGTATTTGCCACGTTGGGGAGTATTTTCCAGCAGGTAAATGCCAGTAAATACCACTGGTAAATACCGGGGGTTGAATTTACCGCCCAACCTTGTTCTTACAGCCATGTAAAAAGTAAAGCATAACACATTGCCTGTCATTACATAAAGGGTTTTTCCTATCTGAGATAATTTGAAATCATCAACGTGCCTATTTAAAAATAATGGACATTTAATGCGATATTTTTAAGATTCACACTGTCGAACAATAAGTAAGTGTAATAACAGTCTTTACTTTAACTAAAGTTATTCGAGCATTATGTATAAATTTCCAAGAATATTAGTAACATGTGTTGTTACATGGGTACAATATTAACAAATTGTCGGATACCACATTACAACCAATACAGGGCGTTCTATAGACGCTGAACGTCAATGGTCATTGACTCCTCAGTCAAAATTTTCAAGGGTCAAATTCAAATATCTGGGGGTACATTTTGTGCATATAGCATCTTGAGGGGCACATACATATTTTTATGTCACTGATGACAACATTTTGTCTAAAATTGACCTTGATGGAAATTATCGATACTGTTGGTTGCTTTTTAGTTTATTTAGGACCAGTAAATAAGCAATATATTTCTTAATTGTTTGTTAATTATTTGTATCTAAATAAAAACAATAAAATAAACAACAACATAGCAATTAACATTATAGTATACATATTTTCTTTCGACTTTTAATGCAATCCAAAACACTTAAAAACGCTTAGCTACAATGAATGCTCCGTTCAAGCGCGAAAGTATGACGTCCGAAAGTTCTCTCGTCCTTTTCCCTTAGTTTGTACTGACGGCTGGTAATGATAAATAAATATTTCTGATCCGGATTATATATTTTGTGACATTTCACAACACTACAAGAATTAATCATCGTCTTCATTGCCTGTAATGGTCAATTTAAAAAAAAAACTGCGCTTTCACGGTACTGATATGTTGATTCACCTTACCACAAAGATGGCGGACAAACAGGTGCGCGCGCACCTTGGTGAAAAATCGATAACCATCTATTGTCTCATGTGTGATAGTAGCCTAACTGTAGTATTGCCTTGCAGCTGGTGTGAGATATGTATAAATTGTCTCATGTGTGATAGTAGCCTAACTGTAGTATAGCCTTGCAGTGGGTGTGAGAAATGTGTAAATTGTCTCATGTGTGATTGTAGCCTAACTGTAGTATAGCCTTGCAGTGGGTGTGAGAAATGTGTAAGTTGTCTCATGTGTGATAGTAGCCTAACTGTAGTATAGCCTTGCAGTGGGTGTGAGAAATGTGTATATTGTCTCATGTGTGACAGTAGCCTTACTGGAGTATAGCCTTGCAGCTGGTGTGAGAAATGTGTAAATTGTTTCATGATTGTGTGATAGTAGCCTAACTGTAGTATAGCCTTGCAGTGGGTGTGAGAAATGTGTAAATTGTCTCATGTGTGATAGTAGCCTAACTGTAGTATAGCCTTGCAGTGGGTGTGAGAAATGTGTAAATTGTCTCATGTGTGACAGTAGCCTAACTGTAATATAGCCTTGCAGCGGGTGTGAGAAATGTGTTAATTGTCTCATTTGTGACAGTAGCCTAACTGTAGCTTGCTTTTCAGCATTGTGATGAGAGTGTAATTGTCTCATGTGTGACAGCAGCCTAACTGTTGTATAGCTTTTGAGCAGGTGTGAGAAGTGTGTAAATTGTCTGATTTGTGACAGCAGCCAAACTGTAGTATAGCTTTGCAGCGTTATGGGAAGTGTGTAAATAGTCTCGTGTAACAACTGCCTAACTGAAGCATAGTTTTCAGCGGGTGTGAGAAATGTGCGAGTTGTCTCACTGCATGCATGAAAAGCCTTGTTTGATTGTACTTCTAATCCATAATATGTATTTTTTTAGGGAACTAATTAATCAGTAAACCTTTTCTGAAACGGTGAACCGGTAACGATCTTCTAGTTAGGTTAACCTGGCAATGTTCATGCTATATTTCCTTCAACGAAACTGCATCATACAATTAGCTTAGTATCCAGATGACCTATTTCATGGCCATGCTTATTTGCACCATGGTGATTCTAACACCTGTTGTAGACTGCTAGCTGTCTGACATATACCTCCGAGGAGTTAAATTTCAAGTGACAATGATCCATGGCAGTGAGACCTCTGTGCTAGCTGATTGTGCTGGTGTCTTTTTTGCATCCTGATGACCATTGGCTCATTGGACCTGTACATGTTACCAGTTCATTCTTCACCGAAAAGTCATTCTGTTAACATGCACATATTTATTTCTTTCATAGGGAATTGTACCATTTAAGTTACATTTACTGCATATCGAGCTTAGTTTCATGTTAAGACCGATTTAAAAAAATCTGTATCATTTGGTCACTTCAGCATGGTGTTTCTGAGGTCATTAATTTAACAAATCAAACTTGATGCATTTTTATCTATGTTAATATTTTTTTGCATGATTTCATCTTTTAAGTTTGATCCTGCATCAAGTACATATGTTAATGCAAATGAAGGTCGCGAGTATAAATCAAAGTGTATTAATCAAAGGTGTAACTATGCTTTAAAAGTTTAAGTTTACATTAAAAACACAGCATATACTTAAAAATGTATTTTATATACTGTTCTCAGTGACCGGAAAATAGAACACTGTGAAGCTGTATCCAAAAATGGCAACATACACTTCCAAGGGAAAGTCACATTTTGGTAAAGTCAGCAGAAACAAAAGGTATAACACAAACTATACCTTGTTATGTTAAAAATGCAATAAATATTGCATGTATATGAGTTATAATCAAATTAAATACAGTATATTAGCAATCAAAATTTAAAACTGTCTACAAAAGGAATTTTCGACTGGTTAAGGTTAACCGGTTATTCTGAAAGATTAACTGGTAACAATTTCAGTAAGAGTTATCATCCCTGGTATTTTTGGTAAAGACACATGGGGCATTTGTATCTGATGATACAAACATCTAGACATAAAGCTGTGTAATATTGCATATAAACTATTGGTTTTCATAATTGTTACATCATTTTTTATAAATGTGAAGAGAACATAATGTAGGAATGCCTATTTAAATGATAACATTAATTGTAGTTAATTTCAGAGATATAAACATGTTAACCAGCTGGTTACTAAAATGTTGCAGCTACCCCTTTAAAACTTTGCTGCTGTATCAGGTAACTGGAAAAGGTTTAAAGTGGCAATCTGAGGCAGCCAATCAATGGGAGAAGATTTTGTAAATAGAGACTTATTGACCATTTACTTAGCACCCTCTCCTGTGGTAGAGTTGGCTTGTGCTCAGAGTACTATTGGTGACTTATGGCTCACATCTTCGGAGGACTACAGCAGCTGCCGCAGCATTATTAAATCTCAAACTGCTTCAATAATCTGGATGTTTAGAGATCCTCTTGCTCACTGCATGAGGTGTATGCCTCTGATTGTTCTGCTATACTCGGTTGTAAGAGGTGTTGTTTCTCTGCCTTTGCTCGCGGCTCAAAGCACAGCAACTGTTGCATATCTGAAGATTAGGATTTAATGTGAATGGAAGAAGAGAGGAATAAGCCATCCATGATCCAAGGTAACACAGAATTTATTTTTAATTTTATAAAGTTTAATTTTTGTTATGGCATATATCTTGCACAAACACTGTAACAATCAACATGTTGACCTCCAGTTATTATTGGCAAAGAAAAACCTCAAATACATTTCTGTATATTGGAAGAGTCATACAATACAGGTCGTCCTGCAGGTCTACCTGCTCATATGGAAGTGTCTGCTTCTTAACCACATGGTGAGGTGGAATCATTTGGCCTGTCAACCATGGTCACTGACCCACATGGTGGGGTGGTATCATTTGGCCTGTCAACCATGGCTACTGACCCACATGGTGGGGTGTTAGCATTTGGTGACCTACCACAGCCACTGACCCACATGGTGATGTGTTATCATTTGGTGATCTACCACAGCCACTGACCCACATGGTGAAGTGTTATCATTTGGTGGTCTACCACAGCCACTGACCCACATGGTAAAGTGTTATCATTTGGTGGTCTACCACAGCCACTGACCCACATGATGAAGTGTTATCATTTGGTGGTCTACCACAGCCACTGCCCCACATGGTGAAGTGTTATCATTTGGTGGTCTACCACAGCTACTGCCCCACATGGTGAAGTGCATTATTTTGTGCCCTACCACAGCCACTAACCTACATGGTGAAGTGCATCATTTTGTGCCCTACCACAGCCACTAACCTACATGGTGAAGTGCATCATTTGGTGCCCTACCACAGCCACTAACCTACATGGTGAAGTGCATCATTTGGTGCCCTACCACAGCCACTAACCTACATGGTGAAGTGCATCATTTGGTGCCCTACCACAGCCACTAACCTACATGGTGAAGTGCATCATTTGGTGCCCTACCACAGCCACTAACCTACATGGTGAAGTGCATCATTTGGTGCCCTACCACAGCCACTAACCTACATGGTGAAGTGCATCATTTTGTGCCCTACCACAGCCACTAACCTACATGGTGAAGTGCATTATTTTGTGCCCTACCACAGCCACTAACCTACATGGTGAAGTGCATCATTTGGTGCCCTACCACAGCCACTAACCTACATGGTGAAGTGCATCATTTGGTGCCCTACCACAGCCACTAACCTACATGGTGGGGTGTTATCATTTGGTGCCCTACCACAGCCACTGACCCACATGGTGGAGTCTAATTATTTGGCCTGTCAGCCATGGCTACTGCCACACATGGTGGGGTCTTATCATTTGGCTTGTCAACCACAGCCACTGACCCACATGATGGGTTGTTAATATTTAGTGACCTACCATAGCCACTGACCCACATGTTGAGATGTTATCATTTGGTGACCTTCCACAGCAACTGACCTACATGATGGGGCGTATTATTTGGCCTGTCAACCAAAGCCACAGCCACTGACCCATATGGTGAAGTGTTATCGTTTGGCAACTCAACCATGGCCACTGACCCAAATGGTGAGGTGTAATTATTTGGCGACTCAGCGATGGCCACTGACCACCATGGTGAGGTGCTTTTATGTGGCTACTCTATTATGGCCACTGACCAACATGGTGAGATCTTATTATATGCCAACTCAACCATGGCCACTGACCCCCATGGTAAGGTGTTATTATTTGGCGATTCAACCATGGCTACTGACTCACATGTTGAGATGATATTTGGTGACTGAACGCTGACCTCCATGGTGAGGCATTATTATTTGACGACTCAACCATGGCCACTGACCCACATGGTGAGGTGTTATCATTTATTTTTGAATTGTGACTTAAAGTAACTTGGTATTGTAAATAAAATTAATTTTTTTCTGATGTTTTTAAAAAAATACTTATTTAACCAAAATGAATAACACTATATCTCAGATCACTAGCTAACATGCGATCATGCTGACGTTCAAAACAATATGCTGTTATGCTTTTCATCTTCTAATTTTATTGTCACTCAGCTGACAATGTCTATCATAAGTGGTTCTTGTACAACAACACAGCTTAATGTTGTTTATTTCCAAACTTCCCTTGCAGTAATAAACATCAAAAGTATATGGCAGTCATAAAAAATACACAGATTGAATTGATAGTGACATATTAATTTAAGGACACAAAGCGTAGTTCTGTGTATCATGTTCCAGTGCAATAGTGTAACTAGGACAATTTAAATAAATAACATTAAAGGTAGTAAATTTTAATCAATAGATGAAAGAAAGAAAATTACTAAACAATGTATTGATAAATGTTAGTTTTTCTCATAATCACATCTTACAAAAGAAACCAAACAAGCAACATTGCAATATGCATGTATTTCTTTAGATGGACTGTCACAGTGTTGCATTGGTCGGTAGGATTGAAAAAAGGTGACAAAACATCTTCTCTGAAACTGCTGGGCCAAATTCAGCCAAACTTTATCAGAAGCTTAAGCAGGCAGGGGAATGAAAAGTTGTAAAAATAATTTTGATTCATCAGGGGCATGGCCATTTTCCATAAATGGCTATATAGGAAAACTTTTAAAACCATTTTGTCAGAAACTGCAAGAGCTAGAGCCTTGATATGTGGTATACTTATTCTTTGGGTGGCTCTGAATGAAGAATATTAAAATAATTCTGATCCGTCAAAAAAAAACAGAAAAAAACATGGTCACCAGGGGCGTGGCCATTGTCCGTATATGGGTATTTATGAAAACTTGGAAATCTTCTTGTCAGAAACTACAAGAGCTAGAGCCTTCATATTTGGTATACATTTTCTTTGGGTGGCCCTGTATCAAGATTTTTGAAAAAAATTTGATCTGTCAAAACACATGGCCGCCAGGGGTCTGACCATTTTTCATATATGGCTATATATATCAAAACTTTGAAAATCTTTTTGTAAAAACTACAAGTACTGGAGCCTTGATAATTTGTATCCAGGATTCTTGGGTTGTCCTGCATCAAGATTGTTCAACACATTTTGATCCATCAAATAACATGGCTACCAAGGGTGTGACCATTTTCCCTATATAGCCATATAGGAAAATCTTCTCAGATAGGTATGCCATAAAACCCAAAATACAAATAATTCTTGTCAGAAACCACAAGAGCTGAAGCTTTGATATTTGGTTTATGTATTTCTTTGGTGGCCGTGTTTTTAAGATTGTTTGAAAAATTCTGATTTGTCCAAATGCATAGCCACCAAGGCTAAATGTCTATGGCACTCAGGTCAGCGATATAGGGCCATCATGGCCCTCTTGTTTGCTACATGTATTTCAAAATCCAAAAAGACTGACAAAGTGCTTAAGCTGCTGTTGTAAATTCAATTCAGGAAAGCAATTTTGTTTTCTAAATGAAAGAGTTTCCAAGCATCAGTTGAATGACTGTTCCCCAGGATATGAAAGTAGTTAAATGTCATTCTTCACTTCCATTCCAAGGCAGCTCACTTTGAATTGCACACAAGTTATCAACAAGACAGAGATATAGTGATAAACACCCAAGCATTTTCATCTTATTCTAAAGGTGGTGACAGTTATATTTTTTTCCATCTGTCTGTCTGACCAGAACCATGGCACAGAAAGTACCAAGTGGGTCTTTATGAGACCTCTGATGGGGGTTAACATTATGAGGGGTACTGACCAATGTACCGGTGGTTCTACCCATATTTTTGTTAGGTGGGTTGGGGGAGGGGGGGGGGGCTTCCACCACTTAGAAAGTTGCTTTGATGTCTTTAACCGTAATTGTGTAAGTATTACTTTACTTCCTGTACACAGTCAGTGGTCAGTGTGAGAATTTTCATAAGGGTAGGTGTTTAAGCTGACCTATGGTGAGGCAATGGTACTACACAAACATTCTTCTTGGGTCTTTCTCCATTAGTAATTATCAGGATGTCACCAATATGAGGTGCGCCTGTGGCTGAGTTGCTAGAGTCGCTGACTTGTAACTCCTCAGTTCTTCACTGCCTGGGTTCGAGTCCCAGTCAGGGCTGTGGGGACGATTTGCATATAACCTAGAGCACAGGTGATTCTACGCTGACATAAGTCTGGGGTCTTCCTCCACCAAGTGAACTTTGCCAATATGACAATAATTATGTTGATGCACTGTAACAAAAAAATAACCTACAAATTTACTGTTCATGTTTATTGGAAATCCTAGACTTGGACATAATACATCTTGCCTTTCATAGACCATGATAGAAAATGAATGCTTACAATACATAGCGCTTCCTAAGTTGGTCACATTTGGTCTCTTGTTGAATCAGCATCCTTTTTACATTATCTCAGCAATGCCCTTATCATACCTAACAATACATTATGCATATTGTTCAGTGGTTACTCTGTCATAGGTGGTAGGTCAATAAGTTGATATATTTGTTTGAACTTTGGTTTGTTACAGAAGGGGTTTAGATGTATCAATCCATTGTTTCCCTTGTGTTGGATTCACACTCCTCACCATCACTTATTTGTCAGCTTTCAGAGCCAAGTCATACTTTCTTCTATCCACTTATCTGGAAAACAAACATGGAAGTACATGTTTATGTATAATAATGCTAGATAGTATTTGTAAGTATAAGTCACCTGGCACTCAGGCACTGTTATATATTCATGTCAGTCAATAGCTGGTGTCTGACACTGACCAAAAATGGTAAATTATAAATAATCTGTGTCCTTGGTAGTTCTGTAGCCAAGACTAGTGCCTATGAACTTTACGTATGAGAGTTTGAGACTTGGTGGAGGTTGTTTTTTTTTTTTAACTTTGTTTTCCAACTATACATTCTTGCACATTTACCATGCTTTTAGCCTGTGTCTCCTAAATACTTTATATGGAATTCACATTTTTTGGTATTTACATTAGTAAATTGATTTTTTTTTAATTTAAGGATACAATCATAGTACAGACTTTGATCATAAGGCACATCCAGATGCCTTCTGATGTGGACCCATACTATCTTCAGAAGACTACAAATCAGTCCCCTCTTTTAGAGAATTGAGTATTGTTAAAGAACAGGCATCTATTTTTAGTAAAATGATAAATAAATGACTTAAGAAAAAAGAAAGCAGACAAGAAATCATTTCATGGATTTATATTCTGTGATGAAAAATGCCTGTGTAAAATGTTAATAAAGTATATCCTGAAAATTTAAAATTCTCGAACCAAAGTTATCCTAAATAAAAGCTTCCTTGCCCACTCCCTATGCTAAATCTTTTTTTTGGAAACATACTTTTAAAATCATAAATATGCAACAAACTTGCAAGCTTCATGTAAAACATTGGAAACATTCAAGGTAACAGCAAACATTTGCAAGAAAGTAAGAGTGATATGTGAATCCTGTTTACCAAGTACTGTGCTAATATAAATTTGGGCCCTATTAACATCATGGACAATAACATATTGTAAACAAAAATTGTAATTTACATGAGAACAGTTATGCAAGTGGCAGACCAAACGGAAGACTTGTTTCTCTCTGTATTCTTGTATGTAGGCTTCATCAGCCGGCTAGTCTTGAAATCCAAGAAGGTGTTCTCAGGAAATGTATTGGTATAATGCTTTATTCACTGTAACAGATTAACTGCCTCATGTGAAACTGTATCAGAACAATGTTGAACATTGGGGTATGATAGTGTTTTGAACCTGCAACTCCCAACTTTTAGGGCCAACAACATTTAATTTTCTTAGCGGAATTGTATTTGTGTGTCACTGAGTAATAGCTGTGTAGGTAACATATGCTGGAGACAGCCCTATAACTAACAACAAGCCATCAACTGATGTTGACGGGCCTTTATTCTTGTCTGATGAACACAAAGTGTGGTGTTTGTGGCAGTACTATTGTTGTAATATCACCTTCTGTGTTAACACATGCTGCTTGTTGATACTAACGAGTAATTATAAGCTGCAGATTACAGCTGTAGAGGGGATACAACCTTAGACCAGCTACTTTACACTGGTACTTGACAAGATATAAATAGATCATGTTTATTTTTAAAGTATTTTCAAGTAATAAATAAGTATTGACTTTGACATTACTCATTCTTAACCAAATGCTTACAAACCTCATAGGTAGCTAGGAATGTCCAGCTATATGTCCAGGTACCTTGGCATAATGTAGCGCATGGAGCTGACATTAACATTGGCTTGATTAGTATGAGATAGAGGATACTGATGCTGAGATATTTGATGATCCTGTTAGAGGCATTTTGTACTGCTGCACAACTTGTAGTGAACTGTAGAAGTTGTTTTTTTACTTGAAAATTGTGTCAGTGTCATTATAAAATGAAGAGTGGTGGTTAATAACAAAAATGATGATGGTGGAAAGGAGGAGCAAGAAAAATAGTTTGATGATGATGATGATGATAGTGATGATGATGTTGGTGATGGTGGTAGTGGTGATGAAAGTACTAATGATGAAAGTGTTGGAGGTAATGATATTGGTGGTGGTTGGTGTGATGATGATGATGATAATGGTGGTAGTGATGATGAAAGTGGTGGAGGTAATGATATTGGTGGTGGTTGGTGTGGTGATGTTGATGATGATGTTGATGATGGTGGCGGTTGATGTGATAAAATAATGAGGAGGAATGTTTTTTATGCTAATGAGAAGGATTTGATAATGGTCGTTCATGCATGTACTGATTTAAATAATGATGCTGTGGGTGAGAGAAGAGAAAGTTAATTATCAATATATGTGTAAATTATGACTCAGATCATCCTAGCATTCTGTGGGCACTCATACATTAAATTTTTTTATTTTATAATTAATTTGTCAGATATAATCATGTTCTTGTCAAATCCTGTTGAAAGTTGTTTAAATTGCAACAATGTGACCAATTTCATTTATTTCGTAAATATGAAATCAGTTATTATTAAATAAAGTTTGAATATTCAATTCATAAATTCCCCTTAGGGTGGTTAAATATGTACCAATGTGAAAGGATTGTCACCTGTCATTTCCATATCTGGCCATAAATCATCATGTCTAGTTCTCACTAATGACAGATAGCCGTCACTTTGTCCCTTTAAGCTTTATTGCTGATACTCCTGTCAGACGTTGCCGCACTATTTCCTAACAGATCAGTAAGTGGAATAAATGTTCTTGGCCATTTTAACATCACTTAGCCAGCCATATGTACATGTACCTTTTTATGAATGTTCTCTCGCTTGGTTTTGTGAGATTTCTCGAGATTTGGTTAATATTGTGTCAAATCTAAAGAGTTCAGATATTGGATTTATTTGTGATAGGAGGTACGTCATGAGTTCTTTTTTGCATTATACATCTTGCTACATTGATTAGGAAATTAAAACTTATATCTCAGTTTCTCTAATAACATAAAATATACAGCACTGGTCAGTCTGAATCTTTGTTGATTCAATTAAGTCTGAGACTGCTAATCACTTATTTGAGGTGTATAATTATATATGCAAAATAGTGTTAATCTAGATCAGATTGTTTCCCTGTATCTTTGTCACCCAAAAGCTTACAAGTAAAATCACCTGCAAAGACACAGTCTGGATTCTGGTGCTATTTGAGACAAGTAAGACTATTAGGCAATCATGTGCAAGTTGTACATAATTCTATAGAAAGCAAGCTGATTGTTCAAAATTTGATACAATTAACTTGAAATGATGCCTAGGTGGCAGTTTATCAGTGTTGTAAAGCAGGACAGTTCTATCTGATATATCTGCATTACAGTCTAATTTACACGTATGTTGAATATCATATAAATTGCAAAACATTAACATTGTGTTAGTAGAAATATGGCTCAATTAATACAACATGCTCAAGGTGAGCTTTTCTGATACATCCATTGTGCGGCTTCGACATTTTAGCTGGTGAACATGCTAGAGGCCACAGTTTTTAGCTCACCTGAGCACAATGTGCTTAGGTGAACTTTTCTGATACCACTTCATCCGTCAATTGTCCCTTGTCAACATTATAGCTTGTGAACACGTTAGAGACACAGTTTTTATCCATTCTTCATTAAACTTGGTCAGAATGTTTGTCTGCGTAAAATCTTGGATGAATTCATTATTGGTCACCTGGGGTCAAAAAGTCGGTCACAAGGTCAAATTTCAGGGAAAACTTGTGAACACACTCGAGACCACATTCATAGCCCAATCATCACCAAACTTGGTCAGAATGTTTGTCTGCATGACATATTGAATGTGTTCTTAACTGGCTCACTTGGGGCAAAAAAGTAGGTCACTATTTCAAATCTTAAATAAAGCATGTGAACACGCTAAAGGCCACATTCGTAGCCCATTTTTTACAAAACTTGATCAGATTGTTTGTCTGCATGAAATTTTGTATGAGTACATGTATATTAATGGGTCACGTAGGGTCAAAAAATAGGTCACTAGGTCAAATTTTAGAAAAAAACTTTGTGAAAACTCTTAAGATGCCACATTGACGGCCCAATCTTTACCAAACTTGATCAGAATGTTTGCCTGCATGAAATGTTGGATGTGTTCGTTTTTTGATCACATGGGATCATAAAGTAGGTCACTAGGTCAGATCTTAGAAAAGGATTTTGAACACATTAGAGTCCCCATTTATGGCCCAGTCTTCACCAAATTTGATAAAAATGTTTGCCTGCATGAAATATTAGATGTGTTTATAACTGGATCACGTGGGGTCAAAAAGTAGGTCACTAGGTCAAATCTTAAGAAAAGCTTGTGAGTACACTAGAGGCCACATTCATAGCCCAATTTTCACAAAACTTGATCAGAATGTTTGTATGCATGAAATCTTGGATGAGTATATTATTGAGTCGCATGGGGTCAAACAGTAGATCACTTGGTCAATTCTCAGAAAAAGCTTATGAACACACTAGAGACCTTATTTATAGCCTAATCTTCACTAAACATGGCCAAAATGTTTGCCTTCATGAAATCTTGGGTGAGGTCATGTGGGGTCAACAACTAGGTTACTAAGTCAGATTTTAGAAAAACCTTGTGAAAACACTTAGAGACCACATTGATGGCCCAATCTTCACCAAACTTGGCCAAAATGTTTGCCAGTATGAAACCTTACATATATTTTGAAGTGGGTCATGTGAATTCTGTAGGTTACTAGGTAAAATTCTAGAAAATGTTACCAGCCCAGTGGCCAGTGGTCAAATCTTCACCAAAGATTTCTAATTACAAATTACTTGATGGCAGATATGAGCCTACTAAAAGCCTGTGTCCTCAGGTGAGTGATTAAGGGCCATCATGGCTCTCTTGTTTTAAAATTGATGGACTAATTGTTGTAATTATGAATTGAAATGAAATAAATGTTAACATATTACCTCGTATTTATGTGTGTAAATAGCTTCAATAATATATAGCTTCAATTAATGTACTCATTAAATGTTTTGTTTTAAGAAAATGAGAAGATTGAACCTAGTGTTATTCAGTAGTATACATAAATAAACATAAAACATAAAACAGAACAGAATAAAGTTTATTAATGAAAGTTTTATGATCATATGTCATAAATTTTGAGAGTTATAGTTGCGTATGTAATATGCCCGATGATGTCATCATTGTTATATATATGAATATTATGTATATAGACATCATCTGTATATATATGTATAGGTTTTATGTTATGCTACAGAACTATATGCTCACATTACACATAATGTCAGTCATTAAACCATGTATACTGCATTGGATTATATGTGCAAGTGGTTCTGTAGAAAGCACATTGCTAAAATCACTCCCTTCCTTAACTGTTTCATAAAATGACAGTTTTATGACACATTCCTCTAGAATCCTGCCCTGTTGCTTTCTTGATTATTTCCTTAGCATTAGTCACATAATTCAAAGATCATGCCTTGGGGTCATACGCTGCTGACAAGGAATAGACACATGTTATTGTCTGGCAGTTAACTTCTATGATAATTATAAACACCATGGTCTAAGATCACTTAAAGATGAGTGTTCATTGTGAGAAGACAGAGGATCAACATGACATTTTGTTCAAAGATAAAAATATCCTTTACATCACTATAACTTGCACTTTCAAACTTTAAGCTCATTAGGGTGAGGTGATGAAGTATTTGGAAAATTTCTTATACTAGGAGTAACAGTATGTTATGTTGCGTCTTCTTGCACTCTGATATTCAAAACTGATTATTTCAAATGACATTAATAAACTATGAAAGAATAATGTTATTAAGGGGTTCTTTAAAACATACTTAAATTCAGCAAGGTTTAGGTACTTTTGTTGTGTTACTCCTTCAGAAACTAATTCAAAAATTATTTGGTGTCTGTCATTGACAGTAACATGGTTTATATACACCATTTGCGTCTTAAAGCTATGCCATAATTCACTCTCAGACATAAACCAATTGTTCCCATCTAACAACTCCCTTAGGATCAGTTTACGGAAAATTACTAAGGTATACAAAAGTGAAATTATACTAAGCAAATTCTTTCTGGGAGAGACAATGTTTTCACATTAACCCATAGAAGTGATATTCAAACTAGAGCCAAAATGTGTATTCTTGCCCATTTTCTAAATATTTGTTTGTAAATTAAACTTCAAGTGATGCAGTTAATTTTGGTGTAACATAATATCTGTATGTAAATGTTTTTGTCCAGTCTTGTAAGCACAGTTTGTAGAGTTCAGCTCCAGGAACAGGAGGCCCAGGATCCAAACAAGGGTCACTTCATGCCAAAGTACCAAAAAATGTAGTGACAAAGCACCTTTGCTAACACTGAAGCAAGTAGGATAAGGGCTGTTCTATCACAGGTCAGCCTGGTTTGAGGATAATGTAACTGGGTGTACATGGCATGCTATACTCAGTAAAGGAAACACTGTGTATATTCTTGTGAACACCATCTCTGGATAACTGAAAGATTTTGGGTTGGTCGATAAGCCCAATAAACAAACATGTGTCTGAAGTTGCCTATTACTTGAAACTGTTCAAGTCGGTATGTAAAGAATGATTTGGTTTTGCAGGGAATATACAAGACTGTGGTTTGCAAAAGAAGTAAATGCAAACACAGCAGATTAAAGCGTCTGGTAAAAGATTACTGTCAGTATGTTACACTCAATGTCATCTAAGCCCTTCTACATGCTATTTTAAAACTATGTTGCAACAAATCAAAACACTAATATAACTAGAAGGGCAATGTTGGTTTTATGTCAAAATCACTTTTAAATGTCTTTTTTTTTACAAATGCCAAAAATGTAGTTACTTCTAATATAAGCCTCATCAAAGGGAAGAAAAAAGTCAAATAAAATTATAAGTGCATGAATTGCAATTGACAGAGAACAGTAAACAAGTATGGCTTACATAACTTCCAACATTCACTGTGTGAGTGTAGGTCACTACATCTCCCTTCCTATTCAGCTTCATACTGGTACCTCTGTTGTTCTGGTAGATTAAAATGATTTCTGTCACATGTAACTGAGTCAATAGCTTATATATCTAGTCAGTTGGGATTGGTAGGAAAGTGTTTCCAAAATGTTGTCCACTGGTGTCTGGAAATCAAACATAAATTCTTTGTTCGAAATTGAAAAAAATTTATGCTGATTTCTCAAATTTACACTTATGAAATTTGTAATGGGCACACTTCTATCATATACATTAAATGGACATTGACCGATATCAGGGTGGTATGGAAAAATGTATTTGTTACCATCTGACTTCATTCATGTAAGTTTAAATTGGCATTATTAAAATTGAATAGTCAGCACAGTCTGTAGACTTCATGGGTCTATCAATTAACAGTCATTTAAGTCTTTGAACTTACTATCATTAATTTTGTCTTCTTTAAGCACTTATATCCAGACACTACCACAGAATAGTGGATAGGTGTTCTTAATTTCATATGTTTAAGATAAGAAGCTAGTTTGACTCAAGCTTAAATCCATTTTTTTTTTACTCAGTGTGTTTGTGATATCAAATAATAGTCCTCGTGAAGCTCCTTGCATTAATGTGTATTTGTACTCAACAAAAAATTAAAAAGCAAGAAAGCAATTGCAGTTTCGTGTTCCTTCCTCACCCAATTTTAAAAGCAAGAAAGCAATTGCCATTTTTCATTTCTTCCTAACAAAATTTAAATGCAAGAAAGCAATTGCAGTTTGCATTCCTTGTTCACTCAATTTAAAAAGAGAGAAAGCAATTGCAGTTTTGTGTTCCTTCCTCACTCAGTTTAAAAAGCAAGAAAGCTCACCCAATTTAAAAAGCAAGAAAGCAATTTCAGTTTTGCATTCCTTGCTCACCAAATTTAAAAAGCAAGAAAGCAATTGCAGTTGTGCCTTTTTTCCTCACTCAATTTAAAAAGCAAGAAAGCAATTGCAGTTTTGCATTTCTTCCTCATTCAATTTAAAAAGCAAGAAAGCAATTGCAGTTGTGCCTTTTTTCCTCACTCAATTTAAAAAGCAAGAAAGCAATTGCAGTTTTGCATTTCTTCCTCATTCAATTTAAAAAGCAAGAAAGCAATTGCAGTTTTGCATTATTTCCTCTTTCAAATTAAAAAGCAAGAAAGCAATTGCAGTTTTGCATTATTTCCTCTTTCAAATTAAAAAGCAAGAAAGCAATAATTTATTGCAGTTTTGCATTTCATCCTCATTCAACTTAAAAAGCAAGAAAGCAATTGCAGTTTTGCATTATTTCCTCTTTCAAATTAAAAAGCAAGAAAGCAATTGCAGTTTTGCATTATTTCCTCTTTCAAATTAAAAAGCAAGAAAGCAATTGCAGTTTTGCATTTCATCCTCATTCAACTTAAAAAGCAAGAAAACAATTGCAATTTTGCATTCTTTGCTCACCCAACATAAAAAGCAAGAAATCAATTGCAGTTTTGTGTCCCTTTCTCACCCAATTGAAAAAAGCAAGAAAACAGCTGCAGTTTTGCATTCAAAATCATGAAAACATTCTAATTTCATTGAATACATGTAGCTAATTGTTGTAAACAATTCTGAATATTTCCAAAATCACTGAGAAAGAAAATGAACTCCTATTATTTGTATTTATATTTTATTAAGTAGGTTTAATAGATAAAAAGAAAGAAATAATCATCAAGAAATATACAGCAAGGACTAATCTTTAAATATTCCATTAAAATGTTTCAATAGATTATCATGATATATATTTAAGAATTTAAAAGCACAAAATAACATGCCATTTGATGAATTGAGGCTGCAACTTTCAGATCAGAGGTACAAAACTTAACTTTTAATATCATTTCTCTTAGCTGTCTGAAGGGGATAAACAACTCATTAATCTGTTTCAAAAATGCAAATTCATGTTTATGTGTAGTTGACAGATCAACAAACCTTAACTAAAAAATATGAATTGTCATTTCAGTTTTGCCAAATAATAATGATCTTCAGTATTTTCACACAGGCAATTAAAGCCAGCTATTTATAGAATGCATGTGTGCAGGTATTAGATGCTAAAAGCACAACAGAACTTTGAATTACAGTGAACAAAAACTGAGAGCAACAGCTTCATACTGTTTTAGTGGATGTCATTACCCAGCACAGAACAAACTAAGTGGACCTTGACATTTCCATTGATAAGTAAAACAAATGCACTGTCAGCCTCGATTCATACCACTCTTTATTGGTTGAAGAGGTGGTGTAGTATTTATTGACATTAAGAGCATGTTGGTATTCAGTATGGAAAGGGGTATTATGGCAGATGTATAGACATGATGTTTAATCATGTTACATAGTTTGATGTTGTATTTTGTATGTTGAGCCTCTAAAATAGCTTGAAAATCATTACAATGCTTTTGATCAGCTAAAACTTAAGACAGGTTAACTTTTTGAAGAGCCTAATGTTCAGTTAGAAATTGTTGTATAATTAAATACAGAGTTCATTGTGGTTCTTCAATATATAATACCAACTTTAGGTGTCCATGGCACTCTAAATATGTCAGTAGAGGTAAGATTTATGCCTTTGTCACATTTACCCTGGTGCCTGGCCAGTGTTTTTGTTATATGGCCATGTTTGACGAGGATGCTGCAAGATGTCCATATTATCTTATTTAGTTAAAAACTACTTCTATTTCTGTACCCTTAATTTTGCTAAATTAAAAGATAACAGCTTTACCTTGATAGCTCTTGGCCTTCTATGCCCATACTTAGGATTAGGTAAATAATGTAGAACCAGATCAGCTAGCTCTCTGCTTTGAGCTGTCTGATGAGGACCTACACTACTTGCTGCTCAGTCTCTATTGATAAGATTGTAAGCTTTTACATGTAAAATATAAAATTTGTAAGAAAAAAACCCTAAGAATTTAGCATGTTTTTTAAACAAAATGTAGCGAGCTAAGGGTAACTTTTAGCCAGCTTTGCACAAATTGACCCTTTCGCAGGTATTTGAAAGACAGGCTCTTTTGTCAACCAGGTTACAACAAGGACCCTTCACTATGATGGACCTGGCTACAGCCAATCTGAGAATGGTTCATTTGACCATATCTGGGACATGTCAGATCAGAACCTGCACTATTTACTGCAGAATATCTAGCAAAATGTCTTACAGTACCTATAGTTGTTAGGAAATAAGTAAGAGTTTATATTTGCTTAATGATTAATTAAGCCTGATAAATGTTTTTGCAGGACTTTGATGTAATAACCATAACTTTGTCTGGACAAGGTTTATAGCTAATCAAAATAATTTTTAGAAACTTTTATGTGAACCAGTAAGACGATGTCCTTCAGACACAAATAAGGTCATGGATATTTTCCAAAACCTAATCAATAAAGAGACGGACAAATTAGGAATATGATCCATACTTGCATCTAAGCGACTGGCCACTGGCAATAAATGTTGGAAGAAGCTCAGTAACTTCAGTGTTTGTTAGGTATCACACATAACACAATTATTAAAATACACAAATTGGCTGGCTCCCTTATTTGTATTGGACTTAGGATTATTATTATTGTTGTTGTTATCATTATTATTACTGTTATAATAATAATGACAATAATAATAAAATTATAATAATAATAATAATTTCTTCTTTGTCATCTTCTTCTTCTTCTTTTTCTTATCATTATAATTGTTTGTTATCATTGTGAAAAATTTAAGGCTTGAACTGTATGTGACAACTATTTGATTTTCCTTGATTGTTGTATATTCATCGACCTGCCATAGTTTTGTGTTTGCTGTGAATGAAAGGACTATTGCTAACTTTAAACTCATCTATTGTCCGTGTCAAAAAGTCTGTTGACAGAATTAAAATAGCTCTTGCCAATCAATTGTCTTTGGATCCAATCTCTGCTGAGCTGTTCAAGTCACTCCAATGGTACACACAGGCTCCAATGCATGGATCAGATTTCAGACAGAGAAGTCCTTCAGCAGACCAATGTGCCAGTGTTTCTACCTACCCTGTGATAGGGTGTTTGCGACCATCCTAAACAAATAATAGCTGCAAATTCCCATTATTACGATAATTGTGTCAGTACAATATATCAAACATTGACTATGATGCCAACTTTTTCTGAGAAAAAAAAATCTATATTTGAGTTTGATGCAAAACAAATCTCCTATGCTCCTTGAAGTCTGCTATTGTAAGAGTGTACAAAAGGCTTTTACAAAAAAATTAAATTCATCAAGAAAGTTTTGTAAAGTGACCTCCTTGAAAAAGATTTTTCAAGGTCAATTGTGTTTTCTTTTCCAGGTTATCATTTGAGACAAATTGGAGTGCAGGCCAAGTCGATTATGCACAAACAGCAAGTGCTTGATAGTTATTGACAAGTATTGGTTAAACCATTATCTCCACCTACCTCCCCGACATCTGTTTCACTGCCAACTATCACAGTTGTGGTATTCTCATGGGGAGAATGGTTATTACCATGGCAGAAACGGCGGTAAGTACTGTAGAGTAACACTGGTGTTTGGTTTTTTCCAGAAGTTTTATAAAGCTATTTTTAGTATTTACCACATTTTGATGGTATATATTTAGTTCTGTTTTTTGCTTGTTTATGCAATATTACTATTCTCTTTCAGTATTTTGGCATTAGAAGTCTTTAAATGAAGAGTTATGTAGTTCAAAATAATTCTGTTGTTTTGTTTATATTTTATCCAAATTAATGTAAATATTTTCTTAGTTTTAAAACAGTGTTATGAAAACACCTACTTTCTAGGCATTTTACAGATCTTTTGGGTTTCACACCTGTGCTTGTTGACATTGTCAGCCAGTGTCTTTTTCGATCTACCAGTCATTTTGTAACAGAAAGAAGACTGTAGGGCCATATCAATGGAAGTCCAGTCACTATTTTGTTATTTAGTTCATAATCTGTATGCTTGAATACATCTTTTTAGTAGGGAATTGTGACTTTGTATTTACAAAAGGATAAGGTACATATTTTCATTGAACTATCCATCATTGAAATTTGTTGTACTTTGCAATAACTGTGTCAGTTAAAATGACTGTTTTATACAGAATAAAATTGTATGAACTTATTATAGTGGTGAATTATTTTGCTTTTCATCTACACTTGTGAATTTTTGATCATATTTTATCATTAGCATTAGTAAGGACAGTATTCTTGTTTGAACTGTAGTGATCATTAACTAGGTGTAACTCCACAGCCCCTGTGTAGTTTCAAGCCTTAATCTCGGTAAAACATCAGGGTAAAAACATTTGAGATGGTCTCCAATAGCAAAGAATAAGCCGTGACCAAATACCAAAATAGTTATCTTGTGTCTTCCTTCACTGATAGTGGAAAATTGTATAAATCCTATTGAGAAAGCTCCAGCTGGATGCTCACTGATGATAATAATGCAGATTTTTAAGTACAATCCATTTGTGCCTCAAACTTTCACATGGAAAGAGACATGTAGTCTAAAAATGAATAGTCAATGGTTTCACCACTAATGTTAATGACAGTGGAAAATACAGGCTGTTTAACCTAACAAATGGCTGAAAGTGTCTCTTAAGTTGTAATTACAGGGAACTTCTTTTTATTTCCAGTATAAATCTTCCTTCTGAATAAATAAGTGTCTTTCTTTTGGTTGTTCAATGTGTCTATTGATTTGATATCCTATTCTCAGGGTAATGTTATTTTATGGAAAAGAATATGCTACATTTAAGATACAGGATTATACAGTTGTAGTATAGTTAGGTCATGTATTTATACAGCAGTAGCATAGTTAGGTAATGTATTTATACAACTGTAGCATAGTTTGGTTATGTATTTATACAACTGTAGCATAGTTAGGTCATGCATTTATACAACTGTAGTATAGTTAGGTTATGTATTTATACAACTGTAGCATTGTTAGGTTATGTATTTATACAACTGTAGCATAGTTAGGTCATGTATTATACCACTGTTGCAAAGTTAGGTCATGTATTTATACAACTGCAGCATAGTAAGGTTGTATTGATAAAACTGTAGCATAGTTAGACTGTGTTTTATATAGCTGTAGCATAGTTAAGTTATGTTTTTGTAAAACTGAGGCATAGTTAGGTTGTGTATTGATATAACTGTAGCATAGTTAGGTTATATTTTGATACAACTGTAGCATAGTTTGGTTGTGTATCGATATAACTGTAGCAAAGTTAGGTAACGTATTGATACATATGTAGCATAGTTAGGTTATGTATTGGTACAAGTGTGGCATAGTTATGTTATGTATTGATACAACTGTAGCATAGTTAGGTTGTGTTTTTGTAAAACTGTAGCATAGTTAGGTTGTATTTTTGTAAAACTGTAGCATAGATAGGTTGTGTATTGATACAACTGTAGCATAGTTAGGTTTTGTATTGGTAAAACTGTAGCATAGTTAGATTGTGTATTGATATAACTGTTGCATAGTTAGGTTATATATTGCAAAAACTATAGCAAAGTTAGGTTATGTATTAATACAACTGTAGCATAGTTAGGTTATGTATTGATTCAGCTGTAGCATAGTTAGATTATGTATTGATACAACTGTAGCATAGTTAGGTTGTGTTTTTGTAAAACTGTAGCATAGTTTTGCAATGTTTTTGTTTAACAACAATAGCATAGTTATCCTGTTTTTTTGTTTGTTTTTTTACACCTGTAGCATAGTTATGCTTGAGGTTTTAAACACTTGATGCATAGTTAGTCTGTATATTTAAATGACTGTAGCATAGTCAGGCTGTTGTTTTATACATCAGAAGCATGGTTTGATTCAGTTTGTGTGGGGGTTTTAAATATTGCATAGTAAGACTGTTTTGTACGTCAGTAGCATGGTAAGCTTACCAAAACACAAGAAAGATTGTTGAATGTAGAACGTAATTATATTTTTATTAAGAATGTACCAGCTACTGCACAGCCTTTGTCAACATGTTGACAAGTATTCAGTCTCCACCAGAGTATTATGTTGTTTCATGGTCCATAGGAACATTCAATTGGATACCTGGAGGGTGAAATGTTAAGCTACTATTGTTTTTGTTCATGTTAATAGATTACATCCTAAGTGCTGTAGGATCAAGTTATACTTAATATGGCAATCTTTTTAATAAAACAAAATTACCCTGGAAAGTGGGCTTTTGTTCATGTAATTGTGTTGTTGTTTTTTACAACCCTAGCAATAAGTCATGTTTCACTTGGAAATAGGCTATGTTAGGTCATACATTATATTGTATACTACTCTTTTGAGACAACCCTTAACACTAATACTGATTTTATTGGCTGGTGTCAAGAACAAAGGATATATTTCTGCACACATTTATACTTTCCTCATTTTCCAGATGTATGTCATATTCACTGTCAATGTTTTTAATGAACATTTCCAGATATATTCACCTGCCATCCTATGACGGGTCGAAGACACAGTGACCTGTGGACAGGGCAGGGGAGATGGACAAGCGATCTGTGCTGCCCACATCTCAGAAACAAGGTGCCCAGTTTGAGCAGGTACATGTACAGAAGGTGTATGATGAAATAGCGTCCACAGTCAATGATATTCAGCATAAGGCCTGGCCCAATGTGAAACACTTCCTGAAGAAGCTCCCTCCCGGATCACTGGTGGCTGATATAGGTAATCATTTTAATTCACTGCTTTACATTTTATTGCCCAAACTATGATATCAGGATGGCCATTTGGCATTGCACAAGTCCATTTACCCTTGTTTGTGTCACGCTGTCTGATTTTAATGAAAACAACTTTGGAGAACTGATGGTTTAAATTTCAGGAAACTTGCCCTCCTTACTTGGCAATGTATACAGATGTATGTTAAGGTTTTAGCCATGTAATAGGCACCAATTAAATCAGAAAAATGTTTAATTTTCCTTAAGTACATCATATGAGAAACTTATCTGTAAATTATTTTACCATCAAATAATGGAGATATGTATAATTTGTTGGACATATTCCTTGATTCTAAAATGCAGTTTTCTGAAAACAGAATGAAACCATCAAAATGATGTTGTTGTTTTTTCATTCTTTATTATTTTAACTCACTGTTACTCAGCATTACATGATGCATAATACTACATGTATATAAATGTTAAAATGTTTACAGAGGTGATTGCAAAAAGAAAAAAGGTGTCAATTTGCATTTGCTAGCGCATGGAAAATGCAAGATTTGACAAGATTAAAACATGACAAAAACTTTAAAACCAAACGCTGAAATTAGGGAAAGACGTTAATACTTGCAATATTCTTTATATTTGTCAACAGTGTATTGGTATATGAACACAAAGGGATATATATGTATGTATATGTATATATATATACATTTAGTAACAATGATTTGTTTGGAGTACATTTCATAGACTGTCCTTGTGTGTATGTGTGGTGGGGGTTGTATCCCAGTTGACATATATTTCATGGTAGTTCTACCCAGACATTTGTTTGGGGTCCAATTACCATAATTGTGTTTGTTAGAAGATGCTTTAAGAGTTAAAAATAAATCATCATTCTCACGATTCTAGTAGCAAAGTGTTGCATTGACAGAGCTGACTTTCCCCAGTCCCTTAAGAAGTTACTGGTACTTCACAACAGTCCGCGACTCAGCAGCCAGACAAACTGATAGATAGTTTGTATGTTATAAGACAAACCTTTTGTATTTTTATCCTAACTTGTATTTTCTTCAGTGACTTTCTGCCAATCCCTGACCCTTGGACATGTGTTGCCTGTTTTGTATTGCCTTCTGTCTCCAAATTTAACAGCTTCATTGTGCTGTTAAAGTGTAAATTACACGTTAAATTAAGGCTATTCTTTTACAACATAATTTTTATCTTAAGTGTTTGTAAACTTGGTAAAAAATAATTTAGTTCTCTTTGTTTTATGCTATCTGTAATGGAATAATTCAATGAACCCTCCATTTTTATCATTTTATCATACAACATTACTAGGTGGATATCTTTAAAGGAGAAAATTAATTGCATTTGGTTCTTTTTAATGAAGTTGCCTTTTAACTATGGGGTTTTCAACATGACTGCAGTCAAGTAATTAGGAATATTTTTCAATTAAGTTTGCCTTGATTTGGACGCATTGACTTCATAGCAATAATGTTTATGGAACAATTTAAATAAAGCTTTATAAAACAGTGAACAGTTGATTCAAAGATCATGTTTCTTTTTCTTCTATGTTTAAACATAATTGGGTTAGTGTTAATAAAAGATTGATTCTTTTTCCATTCTGAACTTTTTAGGAAATGTGATATTTCTGTATGCAGGTAGAATTTCAGGAAAATATAAACTGTTATGTAAGGAATAATTTTTGTAGTTCCACAGTATACCAGTGTTCTGAAATAAAATTGAAATTTTGACTTTGAAAAATCTGCAGTCTGTATTGTCCATTAGTGAGGGGGGATCCATTGCTGTATGGTTCTACTTTATGACTAGTAACTGGTCCGCCGCACACAGCATGGTTTTGAGTCTCAGTTCAGACCATTCATTCGGGGAGTTCCTCCATCTGACCATGGGTGTGCTGCTGGTTCTACCCAGACATTTGTCTTTCTCCACCAATCTTATTTTTGTTCTGACCCTTGAATGAGAAATATATGACTAGGTTTCGTTTATTACATATATTTGTAGAATTTAGCCTCCCATCAACACTGATTAGTAATCCCAAAACTGTGTTCAACTGAAGCAGATTTACTGCTGCCTTCACTATGAATAGTATGCTGTGAGCATCTGGCATGGTTCCTCACATGTAGCATTGTCAGGATGTGGATAACCAGTATTAACCTTATAAGCTGCTTCAACAACAGGGCTAAAACACAACCATTTGTAAATCTTGTTAAGTGTTGTATGTCTTAGCCTGGGTAGCATGACAGAAACTGATGCTGCACCTACTGCATTTCTTGGACACATGAACTGATTAGCTACATTATTGTGTGATAACTTTCAATGTGTTGGTATTGCAGGCTGTGGCAATGGCAGGTACCTAAATGTGAACAAGAAAGTCATTAAGGTGGGCGTTGACATTTGTCAGCCTCTCGTGAACAGGGCTCGTCTGAAAGGTAAGGCTACTTATTGTCTCTTAATTGTGATAGAAGAAGTGTTGGCAGATGAATGTTGTTAAGTGACATGTTATTTTTGCACTAATGTCAGATACAGATAAAGGAGGGTTTCCCTTGTGATAAGTGTTTGAGACTGTTTACACAAACTAGTTTAACCAGTCAGTGTAAAGAGCCCAGGAAGAAATGGTTGAGCTTTAAACTAAATATGTCCTCCGAGCTTTCAGTGTTGTTATTGTTCTTTTTTGTCCACAATCTTTTGTATTGTTACTCTTTTGTTGTTGCTATGTTGCAATGTAACAATTTTTAATAGTCTGTTTAGGATCTCGAATTTCATCGTCTTATTTAATGCAGTATATCTAGTTACCTCAAATGGGATATAAATGTTGATATTAGATATTGAACTATTAAAGGAGGATGAGGTTGAATGTCCAGACCTTAGACCTTAGAGTAATGTCTTGGTAAAACCAACAGTGCTCTGTACAATAGCTGTTAATACTCCCCACAGTACTTTTATGCTCTGACTGGAATTAGAACTCATGCCATGGTAGGATTAGGAGTATATAATTGACTTGAATCACACTTCCACAGGCATTTTGCATCTCTATTGTACCATCATACACATTCATTACCTTCATCTTGAGTGTTTGTCTTAGCTGGACTCAGCCTTCAGGTGGTAATATTCTAAACTAAAGCTGTTGTGGTTTGCAAAGGTAAATTTATGGAAAGGTTTTAAGATGTATTAACAGAAACTACATCAAATACTACAGATCCCAGGAGGAAGCAGGCTCATCTGGATTTACTCTATTTTTGCCACTGCTAAATCAATTTGAGCCTAGAAGGTTAGGACTTAATATTTGATCATTATCATTACAGGTGCAATAAATGGGAAAAAAAGAAGCAAGTGTAACTTAGCTGTAGAGATATTATATATCATGAGAGGGAAGTTCCTCATGGTTTGTCTTAGTGTTAATTTTGTGATATAAGTCCAATTTCTTTAGTCATAACCAGAAGAGACCATCTTTATTTTGTATCCTTTTTAATCACCTCTGTCAATCTACACGTAGGTTTATTTACTTCAATTTTCAAGATAATTAAATCAATTTGAGGAGAAATACAGCTAATTTAAATACATATATATAGCTTTATTAGTCCAAAACCATTATTTTTATTTTAAGTATCTCCATCTAATTAAGTCTGATGTGGAACACTAGATTCCTAATTTGTTGCTTTGAAAGATGAAAGTTGTAATTGATACCACTTACTGAGACATAATTATTACCAATTAAAATTCTCAGAGAAAGTCTCAAATAAGATGATATGTGTTTTTATGTGAAATGCTACCTAATTAGTGCATGTGTGCTGATGTGCTTGGATATATTTTATTTCATGACTCACCACTTACTGATGAAATAACTAAAGTCAATTTTGTTCTCAACATATTTTAACCTTGCCTATATAATTCCAAAGCATGAATGGATCATCTCAATCTTGCCAAGCATAAATTTCATGATTGGAAAATATTATCCTGTACTATTTAAATAGAAAGGTAACTTGTTGGTTGTTTATGTTTCTGAGCATGGTGCTTCAGTGCATCATAGATAATGTTCCAGAAAAAAGACAAGATATGGCCATATATTTATTGAAGTAATGTTAATTTTCCAGCTTTTGCCCTAAACAGTTGAGATCAAGGTAACCCTCAGACCATACTGTACAATATATCATAACTTTAATAGTTAAACAAATATTGCTAAAGTTATTTTTTTAACATCTTTTAAAATGCCTTTATTTACTTACAGTCAGGTATATTGTTTCAGGGTATGAGGTGGCCTATGGAGACAATCTACAGACACCATTCAGGGACCAGATGTTTGATGGCGTTGTGTCTATAGGTGTCATCCACCATTTCTCATCACATGAGCGTCGGGTTCGAGCCCTGAAAGAGCTAGCCCGAATCCTGCGACCAGGTGGCAAGCTTATGGTTTATGTGTGGGCATATGAGCAGAAACATCGCAAGGTAAACAAATGTGCAAGCTTATGCATTGGTGAATATTTGTTTTCTTTTTTTTATGAGTAAATGTCTTTAGAGATACTTAAATAATGAAGTCAAAAGTTTTAATTTACTGTTACATAATATATATATCTTTAAAAATATTAGGATTTTTCATCTGTAGGTAGAAAAGTTGGTTCTGACTTTTAATTCATCATGCTTTTACTTTACATATCACAACTTTACTCTGGTGTCTTTTGAATAGGACAGTTACTGCATGTTATAACGATTATTTTGGTAAATTTGGAACACTACCTCTAAAAGACAGAAAGATTTCTGTTAAGATTGAACCTTAAACCATTAAATATTATTGTATAGTTGCCAGAGGTTATGTATCTGGTGTTGTCAAAGAAAGAAGAAAAGCTTAGTAGGTTTTTCCCATGAAGGGAGTTTCAGTTTTATTTTGAAAATCACTCAATATGCAATATTACTTTTAAATTTTAATGCTTTCAAGTTCTCGTAAATGCCAAATTTAGGCACAATAAGCAAATGGTCTTAAGAACCATGCCCTTTGTTTACAGTTTGAGTGTCAGGATGTCCTGGTGCCATGGCATGAAGGGTTGAAGGAAATGAAAAGGACTGGTATGTGAAAGAAACAAATATTTTTTATGTTCTCTGGGCTCCTTGCTGTTATATACAGCCACCATGTTCATGTTCTTTACTGCTACTGATGTTGGACTCTGTAATACCTGACCAGGTGTGTTTGATTTCTATCCAAAAGCCTTAATGTGGGGATGTCTGCCTGCTGACACAAAGGGATATTGGGGTGTGTTTGATTTCTGTCCAAAAGCCTTAATGTGGGGATGTCTGCCTGTTGACATAAAGGGAACTTGTGGTGTGTTTGATTTCTGTCCAAAAGCCTTAATGTGGGGATGTCTGCCTACTGACCTATAGGGAACTTGTGGTGTGTCTGATTTCTGTCCAAAAGCCTTAATGTGGGGATGTCTGCCTGCTGACACAAAAGGATATTGTGGTGTGTTGATTTCTGTCCAAAAGCCTTCATGTGGGGATATCTGCCTGCTGACACAAAGGGAACTTGTGGTGTGTTTGATTTTTGTCCAAAAGCCTTAATGTGGGGATGTCTGCCTGCTGACATAAAGGGAACTTGTGGTGTGTTTGATTTCTGTCCAAAAGCCTTCATGTGGGGATATCTGCCTGCTGACATAAAGGGATATTGTGGTGTGTTTGATTTCTGTCCAAAAGCCTTCATGTGGGGATATCTGCCTGCTGACACAAAGGGAACTTGTGGTGTGTTTGATTTCTGTCCAAAAGCCTTAATGTGGGGATGTCTGCCTGCTGACCTAAAGGGAACTTGTGGTGTGTTTGATTTTTGTCCAAAAGCTTTCATGTGGGGATATCTGCCTGCTGACACAAAGGGAACTTGTGGCGTGTTTGATTTCTGTCCAAAAGCCTTAATGTAGGGATGTCTGCCTGCTGACACAAAGGGAACTTGTGGTGTGTTTGATTTCTGTCCAAAAGCCTTCATGTGGGGATATCTGCCTGCTGACACAAAGGGATATTGTGGTGTGTTGATTTCTGTCCAAAAGCCTTCATGTGGGGATATCTGCCTGCTGACATAAAGGGATATTGTGGTGTGTTTGATTTCTGTCCAAAAGATTTCATGTGGGGATATCTGCCTGCTGACCTAAAGGGAACTTGTGGTGTGTTTGATTTCTGTCCAAAAGCCTTCATGTGGGGATATCTGCCTGCTGACACAAAGGGAACTTGTGGTGTGTTTGATTTCTGTCCAAAAACCTTCATGTGGGGATGTCTGCCTGCTGACACAAAGGGAACTTGTGGTGTGTTTGATTTCTGTCCAAAAGCCTTAATGTGGGGATGTCTGCCTGCTGACCTAAAGGGAACTTGTGGTGTGTTTGATTTCTGTCCAAAAGCCTTCATGTGGGGATATCTGCCTGCTGACACAAAGGGAACTTGTGGTGTGTTTGATTTCTGTCCAAAAACCTTCATGTGGGGATGTCTGCCTGCTGACACAAAGGGAACTTGTGGTGTGTTTGATTTCTGTCCAAAAGCCTTAATGTGGGATGTCTGCCTGCTGACACAAAGGGAACTTGTGGTGTGTTTGATTTTTGTCCAAAAGCCTTAATGTGGGGATATCTGCCTGCTGACACAAAGGGAACTTGTGGTGTGTTTGATTTTTGTCCAAAAGCCTTCATGTGGGGATGTCTGCCTGTTAACACAAAGGGAACTTGTGGTGTGTTTGATTTCTGTCCAAAAGCCTTCATGTGGGGATATCTGCCTGCTGACACAAAGGGAACTTGTGGTGTGTTTGATTTCTGTCCAAAAGCCTTCATGTGGGGATATCTGCCTGCTGACACAAAGGGAACTTGTGGTGTGTTTGATTTCTGTCCAAAAACCTTCATGTGGGGATGTCTGCCTGCTGACACAAAGGGATCTTGTGGTGTGTTTGATTTCTGTCCAAAAGCCTTAATGTAGGGATGTCTGCCTGCTGACATAAAGGGAACTTGTGGTGTGTTTGATTTCTGTCCAAAAGCCTTCATGTGGGGATATCTGCCTGCTGACATAAAGGGATATTGTGGTGTGTTTGATTTCTGTCCACTGTCCAAAAGATTTCATGTGGGGATATCTGCCTGCTGACACAAAGGGATATTGTGGTGTGTTGATTTCTGTCCAAAAGCCTTCATGTGGGGATATCTGCCTGCTGACACAAAGGGAACTTGTGGTGTGTTTGATTTCTGTCCAAAAGCCTTAATGTGGGGATGTCTGCCTGCTGACCTAAAGGGAACTTGTGGTGTGTTTGATTTCTGTCCAAAAGCCTTCATGTGGGGATATCTGCCTGCTGACACAAAGGGAACTTGTGGTGTGTTTGAATTCTGTCTAAAAGCCTTAATGTGGGGATATCTGCCTGCTGACCTAAATGGAATTTGTGGTGTGTTTGATTTCTGTCCAAAAGCCTTAATGTAGGGATGTCTGCCTGCTGACCTAAAGGGAACTGGTGTTTTGCTACTATGGTGATACATTTTAAGAGTTTGTTTTTTATAATCATTTAATTAGCTAGTTTATTTCTTTGAAACTTTATTATTGATATGTAACATACTTCTATATAGCTGTAAACATGAGCAACATATCTACACTTGCATACCTAAACTTGGTCTTAAACCATCTTAGTTTTTACTCCAGAAGTGTAATAATGTCATATCAAACGGTGATCAATAGTGTTACAGATGTAATTAAGGCAGACATGAACCATAAATATAAAATAGTAAATTCTGGAAAAAAGAAGTTCTAACATTGTTAGATGTGTTTTGTTTTATGTTTTTTGTTTTCTTTAAGTGCCATTCAAGTATAAAGGATCTAGGGTTGTTTACATAAACCTGTGACTCCACTGCATAATCTATTTGCAGGCTCTATTTCCTCTCGACACTCCAGTATGGGTGGGATGTCCAGTACTAGCTCTGTGAGTGAAGATGACAGCATTGACCAATCAAAAGGCTCAGATAGGATCAGCAACTCCCCAAGGAGTTTACATCGCCAGAACTCAGTTAGCCTTGAAGATCTTCCGAGTTTGAAAGAACAGAGAGATTTTAAATCAAGTTATTATTCGTTAGAGTTCAGTGGTGATAGCCCAGTGCACCGCCGTGCACAAGTTTTTAAGCGACAAAATTCTATGACTACAGGCCGGTATAGTAATGGGGAGCATAAGGATACAGTTATATCAGAATGTCGAAAGCTTGAAGCTTCACTAAGAGCCATGTCAGCTGGCAGTCTTGAAGAAATGAGAAAGAAAGCAGTCAATGGAGAATTACAGAGAGGTTTAGAGAATGATACTTTCCAGTCTGAAGTATTTGACTTTAATGGTCTCAGCATTGAAAAATATCAGGTACAAATGGCAGGGGGGAAAAGGGGTGAGGGGATGTTTGAGCTGTATGGGGATGAAGGTGACAATATAATTGATATACCTGACTCTGCAGAAGAATTGCAGAAAATTGTGAACATGTCCAAAACTGATCAAAGTGGGACTCCAACCAGTCAGACTACTATCAGAAGGAAGCTCTCCAGCAAAGTAAATCCATTTTTGAAACAAGACTCATTAGACCCCTATACATTTAATGACGTTAAAATTCCAAAATCTGACAAGGACAGCCTTAATGGGCTGACAAATGTTGCTGAGTCTATTGACAAAGACACAGAATCATTTGATGAAGTTTTTGTAAATTTCAAACCAGAAAAAACAGATTCAGACATAAAGCCATCATTTTTTGGATCTGTAAAATCCAAGTTGTTAAGTTTGTTTGAGAGTAATAATGAGCAACAACGAAAAAAGAAAGACATGGTTTGTAAGTCTTTGGATGTGCAGGATGACAAACGTTACTCAGTGTTAGACATGATGCCTAGAAGTGCATCTCGACCAGAGTTTACAATTGAGCAGATAAATATGGCCACATTACTGAACTTCAAAGTTAGACAGTTTCCACTGAGTAGCTTTCCTGAGCAACAAACTCAGGAAAACACTCAAATACTGTCAAATATTAGCTCTCTACAATGCGAAAATAAAGAATTCTCCAAAAATAACAATGAACCACCATCTTCATGTATGAAGCCCTCTGAGTCTGATAAAAATAATACAAAAAATCAAAACAGTATTTACAGACAGTGTTCAGGCGACTCGGATCATCTCAATCTTGCCAAAGCTTTTCTAAAATCGAATGTTGTTAGTGAAGAATATGTTGAAGTGATTTATGACGGATATATTAAGATAGATCTCAGCAAACTATCCGAGAAACAAAGTGCCTTGCAGAATCCTGACAATGTAGATGTCAGCCACACAGACAATCAACAAAATAATGAACAGTTTAATCATGACAGAAACTTAATGACAAAATGTTCAGAAATAGCAATGAATAATTGTCTGAACAAGAAAAAAGACGATAAATGCAGGGAGCCTTCTGATGAATGGATTCACACGATTGAAGATAGAACAGATGATGGATTTGAAGAAAACATGGAATCAGATGCTTTTTACTCACATAATTTAACTGTGAATGATGTACAAGCTGAGGTTCGTAGCGAGGTGAACGAAGATGTGTTTGCCAGTAAACTTTGTCGATTTTATCATGTGTTTCAACAGGGAGAGCTTGATGAGTTGATAATGAAGAATGTCCCAGATCTGTCTGTCATCCAATCTTGCTATGACCATGCTAATTGGTGTATTGTTGCTGAGAAGGTTTCTGTCTAGTGAAAGACTGGTTACATCCAAACTACCAAACAGCTCCAGAGTAATGGTTTGAATGTAACAACTAGCTACGCCCAAACTTCCAAACAGCTCCAGTGTCATGGTTTGAATGTAACAACTGGCGACGTCCAAACTACCAAACAGCTCTAGAGTAATGGTTTGAATGTAACAACTGGCGACGTCCAAACTACCAAACAGCTCTAGAGTAATGGTTTGAATGTAATGACTGGCGACGCCCAAACAGCTCCAGAGTAATAGTTTGAATGTAACAACTCGCTACGCCCAAACTTCCAAACAGCTCCAGAGTAATGGTTTGAATGTAACAACTGGCTACGTCCAAACTATCAAACAGCTCCAGTGTCATGGTTTGAATGTAACAACTGGCGACGCCCAAACTACCAAACAGCTCCAGTGTCATGGTTTGAATGTAACAACTAGCTATGCCCAAACTACCAAACAGCTCCAGTGTAATGGTTTAAATGTAACAACTGGTGACGCCTAAACTACCAAACAGCTCCAGAGTAATGGTTTAAATGTAACGACTCGCTATGCCCAAACTACCAAACAGCTCTAGAGTCATGGTTTAGATGTAACGACTAGCTATGCCCAAACTACCAAACAGCTCTAGAGACATGGTTTAAATGTAACAACTGGCGACGTCCAAACTACCAAACAGCTCCAGAGTAATGGTTTGAATGTAACAACTGGCGACGTCCAAACTACCAAACAGCTCTAGAGTAATGGTTTGAATGTAACAACTGGCGACGTCCAAACTACCAAACAGCTCTAGAGTAATGGTTTGAATGTAACAACTGGCGACGTCCAAACTACCAAACAGCTCTAGAGTAATGGTTTGAATGTAATGACTGGCGACGCCCAAACTACCAAACAGCTCCAGAGTAATAGTTTGAATGTAACAACGCGCTACGCCCAAACTTCCAAACAGCTCCAGAGTAATGGTTTGAATGTAACAACTGGCTACGTCCAAACTATCAAACAGCTCCAGTGTCATGGTTTGAATGTAACAACTGGCGACGCCCAAACTACCAAACAGCTCCAGTGTCATGGTTTGAATGTAACAACTAGCTATGCCCAAACTACCAAACAGCTCCAGTGTAATGGTTTAAATGTAACAACTGGCGACGCCTAAACTACCAAACAGCTCCAGAGTAATGGTTTAAATGTAACGACTCGCTATGCCCAAACTACCAAAGAGCTCTAGAGTCATGGTTTAAATGTAACAACTCGCTATGCCCAAACTACCAAACAGCTCCAGTGTCATGGTTTGAATGTAACAACTGGCGACGTCCAAACTACCAAACAGCTCCAGAGTAATGGTTTGAATGTAACAACTGGCGACGTCCAAACTACCAAACAGCTCTAGAGTAATGGTTTGAATGTAACAACTGGCGATGCCCAAACTACCAAACAGCTCCATTGTCATGGTTTGAATGTAACAACTGGCGACGTCCAAACTACCAAACAGCTCTAGAGTAATGGTTTGCATGTAACAACTGGCGACGTCCAAACTACCAAACAGCTCCAGTGTCATGGTTTGAATGTAACAACTGGCGACGTCCAAACTACCAAACAGCTCTAGAGTAATGGTTTGAATGTAACAACTGGCGACGTCCAAACTACCAAACAGCTCTAGAGTAATGGTTTGAATGTAATGACTGGCGACGCCCAAACTACCAAACAGCTCCAGAGTAATGGTTTGAATGTAACAACTCTCTATGCCCAAACTACCAAACAGCTCCAGAGTAATGGTTTGAATGTAACAACTCGCTACGCCCAAACTTCCAAACAGCTCCAGAGTAATGGTTTGAATGTAATGACTGGCTACGTCCAAACTTCCAAACAGCTCCAGAGTAATGGTTTGAATGTAACAACTGGCGAAGCCCAAACTATCAAACAGCTCCAGAGTAATGGTTTGAATGTAACAACTGGCTACGTCCAAACTATCAAACAGCTCCAGTGTCATGGTTAGAATGTAAAGACTGGTTACATCCAAACTACCAAACAGCTCCAGAGTAATGGTTTGAATGTAACAACTGGCGACGTCCAAACTACCAAACAGCTCCAGAGTAATGGTTTGAATGTAATGACTGGCGACGCCCAAACTACCAAACAGCTCCAGAGTAATGGTTTGAATGTAACAACTAGCTACGCCCAAACTTCCAAACAGCTCCAGTGTCATGGTTTGAATGTAATGACTGGCGACGCCCAAACTACAAAACAGCTCCAGAGTAATGGTTTGAATGTAACAACTGGCTACGTCCAAACTATCAAACAGCTCCAGTGTCATGGTTTGAATGTAATGACTGGCGACGCCCAAACTACCAAACAGCTCCAGAGTAATGGTTTGAATGTAACAACTAGCTACGCCCAAACTTCCAAACAGCTCCAGTGTCATGGTTTGAATGTAATGACTGGCGACACCCAAACTACCAAACAGCTCCAGAGTAATGGTTTGAATGTAATGACTGGCAATGTCAAAATTACAAAACAGCTCTAGAGTCATGGTTTGAATGTAACGACTCACTATGCCCAAACTACCAAACAGCTCCAGAGTCATGGTTTGAATGTAACAACTAGCTATGCCCAAACTACCAAACAGCTCCAGTGTCATGGTTTGAATGTAATGACTGGCTCCACCCAAACTACCAAACAGCTCTAGAGTAATGGTTTGAATGTAACAACTAGCTATGCCCAAACTACCAAACAGCTCCAGAGTCATGGTTTGAATGTAACAACTAGCTATGCCCAAACTACCAAACAGCTCCAGTGTCATGGTTTGAATGTAACAACTAGCTATGCCCAAACTACCAAACAGCTCCAGTGTCATGGTTTGAATGTAACAACTGGCGACGCCCAAACTACCAAACAGCTCTAGAGTCATGGTTTAAATGTAACGACTAGCTATGCCCAAACTACCAAACAGCTCCAGTGTCATGGTTTGAATGTAACAACTGGCGACGTCCAAACTACCAAACAGCTCCAGAGTAATGGTTTGAATGTAACAACTGGCGACGTCCAAACTACCAAACAGCTCTAGAGTAATGGTTTGAATGTAACAACTGGCGATGCCCAAACTATCAAACAGCTCCAGAGTAATGGTTTGAATGTAACAACTGGCTACGTCCAAACTATCAAACAGCTCCAGTGTCATGGTTAGAATGTAAAGACTGGTTACATCCAAACTACCAAACAGCTCCAGAGTAATGGTTTGAATGTAACAACTGGCGACGTCCAAACTACCAAACAGCTCCAGAGTAATGGTTTGAATGTAATGACTGGCGACGCCCAAACTACCAAACAGCTCCAGAGTAATGGTTTGAATGTAACAACTAGCTACGCCCAAACTTCCAAACAGCTCCAGTGTCATGGTTTGAATGTAATGACTGGCGACGCCCAAACTACAAAACAGCTCCAGAGTAATGGTTTGAATGTAACAACTAGCTACGCCCAAACTTCCAAACAGCTCCAGTGTCATGGTTTGAATATAATGACTGGCGACACCCAAACTACCAAACAGCTCCAGAGTAATGGTTTGAATGTAATGACTGGCAATGTCAAAATTACAAAACAGCTCTAGAGTCATGGTTTGAATGTAACGACTCGCTATGCCCAAACTACCAAACAGCTCCAGAGTCATGGTTTGAATGTAACAACTAGCTATGCCCAAACTACCAAACAGCTCCAGTGTCATGGTTTGAATGTAATGACTGGCTCCACCCAAACTACCAAACAGCTCTAGAGTAATGGTTTGAATGTAACAACTAGCTATGCCCAAACTACCAAACAGCTCCAGAGTCATGGTTTGAATGTAACAACTAGCTATGCCCAAACTACCAAACAGCTCCAGTGTCATGGTTTGAATGTAACAACTAGCTATGCCCAAACTACCAAACAGCTCCAGTGTCATGGTTTAAATGTAACAACTGGCGACGCCCAAACTACCAAACAGCTCTAGAGTCATGGTTTAAATGTAACGACTAGCTATGCCCAAACTACCAAACAGCTCCAGTGTCATGGTTTGAATGTAACAACTGGCGACGTCGAAACTACCAAACAGCTCCAGAGTAATGGTTTGAATGTAACAACTAGCTATGCCCAAACTACCAAATAGCTCCAGAGTAATGGTTTGAATGTAACAACTAGCTATGCCCAAACTACCAAATAGCTCCAGAGTAATGGTTTGAATGTAACAACTAGCTATGCCCAAACTACCAAACAGCTCCAGAGTAATGGTTTGAATGTAACAACTAGCTATGCCCAAACTACCAAACAGCTCCAGAGTAATGGTTTGAATGTAACAACTGGCGACGTCCAAACTACCAAACAGCTCCAGAGTAATGGTTTAATTGTAACAACTAGCTATGCCCAAACTACCAAATAGCTCCAGAGTAATGGTTTGAATGTAACAACTAGCTATGCCCAAACTACCAAACAGCTCCAGAGTAATGGTTTGAATGTAACAACTAGCTACGCCCAAACTACCAAATAGCTCCAGAGTAATGGTTTAATTGTAACAACTAGCTATGCCCAAACTACCAAATAGCTCCAGAGTAATGGTTTGAATGTAACAACTAGCTATGCCCAAACTACTAAACAGCTCCAGAGTAATGGTTTGAATGTAACAACTAGCTATGCCCAAACTACCAAACAGCTCCAGTGTCATGGTTTGAATGTAATGACTGGCGACGCCCAAACTACCAAACAGCTCCAGAGTAATGGTTTAAATGTAACAACTAGCTATGCCCAAACTACCAAACAGCTCCAGTGTCATGGTTTGAATGTAATGACTGGCGACGCCCAAACTACCAAACAGCTCCAGAGTAATGGTTTAAATGTAACAACTAGCTATGCCCAAACTACCAAACAGCTCCAGTGTCATGGTTTGAATGTAATGACTGGCGACGCCCAAACTACTAAACAGCTCCAGAGTAATGGTTTAAATGTAACAACTAGCTATGCCCAAACTACCAAACAGCTCCAGTGTCATGGTTTGAATGTAACAACTAGCTATGCCCAAACTACCAAACAGCTCCAGTGTCATGGTTTGAATGTAATGACTTGCGACGCCCAAACTACCAAACAGCTCCAGAGTAATGGTTTAAATGTAACAACTAGCTATGCCCAAACTACCAAACAGCTCCAGTGTCATGGTTTGAATGTAATGACTGGCGACGCCCAAACTACTAAACAGCTCCAGAGTAATGGTTTAAATGTAACAACTAGCTACGCCCAAACTACCAAACAGCTCCAGTGTCATGGTTTGAATGTAATGACTGGCTCCACCCAAACTACCAAACAGCTCCAGAGTAATGGTTTGAATATAACAACTAGCTACGCCCAAACTACCAAACAGCTCCAGTGTCATGGTTTGAATGTAACAACTGGCGACGTCCAAACTACCAAACAGCTCCAGAGTAATGGTTTGAATGTAACAACTGGCGACGCCCAAACTACCAAACAGCTCCAGTGTCATGGTTTGAATGTAACAACTAGCTATGCCCAAACTACCAAACAGCTCCAGAGTAATGGTTTGAATGTAACGACTCGCTACGCCCAAACTATCAAACAGCTCCAGTGTCATGATTTGAATTTAACGAGTGTCTACGCCCAAACTACCAAACAACTCCAGAGTAATGGTTTGAATGTAACAACTCGCTATGCCCAAACTACCAAACAGCTCCAGAGTAATGGTTTGAATGTAACAACTAGCTATGCCCAAACTACCAAACAGCTCCAGAGTAATGGTTTGAATGTAACAACTGGCGACGTCCAAACTACCAAACAGCTCCAGAGTAATGGTTTGAATGTAACAACTGGCGATGCCCAAACTACCAAACAGCTCCAGTGTCATGGTTTGAATGTAATGACTGGCTGAGCCGAGACTACCAAACAGCTCCAGAGTCATGGTTTGAATGTAACAACTGGCGACGTCCAAACTACCAAATAGCTCCAGAGTAATGGTTTGAATGTAACAACTGGTGACGTCCAAACTACCAAACAGCTCCAGAGTAATGGTTTGAATGTAACAACTGGCGACACCCAAACTACCAAACAGCTCCAGAGTAATGGTTTGAATGTAACAACTGGCGACGTCCAAACTACCAAACAGCTCCAGAGTAATGGTTTGAATGTAACAACTGGCAACGCCCAAACTACCAAATAGCTCCAGAGTAATGGTTTGAATGTAATGACTGGCTGAGCCCAGACTACCAAATAGTCATTTATTTTGTTCCATTTTTTTTTATTTTACAATTTTTATTTCTCATTTTAAAAGTTGTTTGCCTTTTTAAGAATTTTAATTAGTCACTTTGAATAAATTTCTTACTTATATATTTATTTGTAAAAACAATTGGGATAATATTTTAAAGCATGGTTGTTGTTTTCAAGGGGAACATTGTCAACATTGAAGCTTTGCATTTCATTGGCAAAGTAAAAAAATATTTATAGAAAATCAGGTATTGAAATTACAGTGTGTATATTGTCCTATTTATTATCACACTTGTTTGTCTTTTGACCTTTTACAGATATTATCCATGGCATATTTCTTTCTAGATGTTTTTTGTTTTATGATATTTTATTTATATGTTCTTTCTCGTTTCTTGAACTACAGTTAAATATACGTGCATCTGCAAATGTCAGCTTTGAATATTTTTTCTTTATAAATTTGCTGCCACAGATTTGAAACAATTGGCTACAAGCATTGATGAGTTTAATCACATGGTCAAAAAATGTGTGTCGAGCTGCTTCTTGGTCTTCAGATTATAGCAAGTCCTGTCTCCGTATGAAGCCATTTTTCCGATACATTGTCTCATATTGTCATAGCGGTTTTCTGTGTCATCGCAGACTTGTTATTCCTCTGACTGCTTGCCTCTCCAGCTTGGATTCAAGTACAAATCATGGGGAACAACCTAATGTTAAGTTTTCAGGCTGACCTGTGGTTCTACCCTGACATTTGTCTGGAGTTTGCTGCAATGTATTTCTAAAAAAAATATTTGTATAATTTCCTTTAAAGTGGTTAGCATTAATTGTAAAATATTTTGTTCCATTCTAAAACAATGATACCTATACACATTCCACTTCTTAATATTCTGAAGTTTTTATTATAAATAACTTTATAAATTATTCTATCTTTGTTTGTTTATGAAATATTTATCACTCAGATAAAAGTCTGTATAAAATTTCTAGTCTTTACATGTGTTATTAGAAAAGTAGTTTTACTGAGAGATTTACATTGTGTTTCAGTATTGTCATTCAACCCCAGTCTCAAGTATTACCTATGTGATGTGGTCCTGTGATTAAGATATTGTATGATGGATCATTCAGATTTAGTGGGGTGTTGTGATACAAATTTTGTGAAGTGTTGTCATAGCAATTTAGTCATTTGTTGTATATCATCATGATTATTGTCATCATAACTAATCAGCCAGCTTGTCAACAGGGTCAAAATCAAATTACAATGTAATTTTATGTACCTATGTTCTTTCTAACCCAGAAATACATTCCTTCATCAGTCTCGTTTTTATTGCTGTTTATACATGCATAACATACTGTTAATAATGGGCACATGATATTTTGTATCAACATTTCTTCAGTTTATTATCACACTTTCCATCTTCATTGAGTAATTGTTTTTTTTACATTTTAGGCAAGACTTGACACTGCTGTAGTTGTCAGTGGACCTTATGATCAAAAGTCAAGGCATCATTCATTTATTATCAGTCCTTAAACATGTTAACCATTCCCCATACTTGTTATGTGACATTGAAGCTGACACAAGTCGTTGGTCTTTTATTGAAAGTTTTCTTAAAATGATTTAATCATTTTAATACTGTAAAACAATTATGGACCTGTTAAAGCGCCTCCCAGATCTGTATTTGTATTTTTGGATGGAGGGGACACACAAATTGGACAGTTACGTGTATTCAGATTAATAGTGGAAATGTTAAACATATCCTTATTTTTCACAATTTGCTGTCATGTAACATGTATGAATGCAAAAATGTTATCAGACAAATAACTTCTGATAGGAAAACTAGTAATGTTGAAGATAAAACAAAGATTTAGCAAATTAAATTTTACCATTGTAAGATTTTTAAAAAAAATCTATTTGTCAGCTCTAAAAGGTACATTGGTGATGATATTAATTGTGCAATATTTTTTGTTTGTGGTTTTAATTGTGTTTCTTGCGTGTCAGTCATTTTTTGTGCAATCTCCAAGATATTTTTACATCTTCCTTACTGCGTAAAAGGCTTTATACAGACAAGGACCAATGCCAAAAGTTATTACTAGTCTAGGTATGAATCTTACTTTTGTATTACATTTTCTAGCTCATTTTGCTTTCACTCAACTTGAAAACACTGTCAAATGATATTGAAAACATATTTATATATACGTTATGGCAATAAGAATTGTTGTTTTAGAAATTGTAGTTGTTGTTTTCAGTAACTTTCTCCCAGTACTAGAAAAGTTTATATATTTATGTCAAAAGCATTCTTCTATTGAATTTAACAATTGTTTAAACTGCTACAAATGGTATTTTATTTAAGTCACTGTCTTATACCACAAATATTATTTTAAACAATTGCTGTTTTAAACAGCAAATGTTAATACATTAAAATAAATTACTGTCTTATGCCACAATTGTTCATATGTTTAAGTTAACCTCAGTCTACAATACAAATGTTGATATATCTAAGTCAAATACTGTCTTCTACCACAAATGGAAATATATTGAAGTCAATTACTCTCTTGTACGACAAATGTTTATATATTTGAGGTCAATAAATGTCTTGTTCTATAAATGTTAATATATTGCAATTAATTAATTTCTAACACTATAAATGTTAATATATTAAAGTCAGTAACAGTTTTATACCACATTTTTATATATTAAAGTCAATTACTATCTTACACTACAAATGTACATGCATTGAAGTTAATCGGTCTTATACCTCAAATGCTAATGTATGTTTGTTAATTACTTTCTTATTCCACAAATATTAATAAATTGAAGTCAATTACTGTAAAATATAACTAATGTTAAAATATTGAAGTTAATTTCTGTCTTATGCCACACATGTTAATAAATTGAAATCAATTACTGTCTTATTCCCAAAATATTAATGTACTGAAGTCAATTACTGTCTTATTCCTCAATTGTTCATATATTGAAGTCAATTACTGTCTTATTCCTCAAATGTATATATATTGAAGTCGATTATTGTCTTATTCCTCAAATGTTAATGTATTGAAGTCAATTGCTGTCTTATGCCACAAATGTTTATATATTGAAGTCGATTACTGTCTTATTCCTCAAATATTAATGTATTGAAGTCAATTGCTGTCTTATTCCACAAATGTATATATATTGAAGTCGATTATTGTCTTATTCCACAAATGTTAATGTATTGAAGTCAGTTGCTGTCTTATGCCACAAATGTTTATATATTGAAGTCAATTACTGTCTTTTTCTACAAATATTAATATATTGAAGTCGATTACTGTCTTATGCTACAAATGTTTACATGTTGAAGTCAATTACTGTTAAATATCACTTCTGTTAATATATTGAACTCAGTTACTGTCTTATACCAAAATTGTTTATAAATTGAAGTCATATACAATCTTATGCCACAAATATTAATATATTTTATTGAATTACTGTCTTATAACTTTAACAAATTTTACTATATTTAAGTAATTTAAAGGGTTGATATATGCCATTATTAACAGCTTGTTTGATCAAAAATATAAATTGTTTTATTACTTGTATCTACATTTCACTTTAGTACAGCTTGTCATTAACTGTTAGAAATTTAAACATTTTTTCCTCTACTTCTATACAGTCTTTAAGAAGTTCAAGTTCCGGTTAGTTATAATTAGCAGTTGTCAATATTTTACAGTATGCCACTTGTATGTCATCGTTTGACACATTTGTAGTGTTGCAAACACCATAATGAACAGTTAAACTTCTTGTTCTGGAAGATTATTTCTTTCATCACCATACTACCATCACCATACTACCAATGCGATACCACCACCACCATACTACCATCACCAGACTATCATCACCAGACTTCCATCACCACCATCACCATACTACCATCAACATACTACCATCAACATACTACCGTCACCATACTACCATCACCATACTACCATCGCCATACTTCTATCACCAGCCTATCATCACCAGACTACCATCACCATACTATCATCACCACCATCTATATACTACCATCACCAAACTACCATCACCATGTTAGCATCACCATTGCAGTAACTAAAGTGTTTAGTTTTGGAGATTCATTTGTACTCTGTTGTATATTTTTAGAAAACATACAATGAAACATATCTATATTTATCTGTATAAATTGACATGTCCTAAAGATAAAAAGTAGAAGTAAAACATTGTTTCTGATATATTTTTACCCCAACATCATAAACTATGATGATTATTTCTTATTATAAAGCTGCTGGTTCCATCTCAGTAATTCTAAGTTCCATTTAGGCTCAGCCTGCATGGCCTGTATTGATGTTTCTAAGACAAACAGTGAAGATCCAGATCAACCAGCTTTTACTGGGAATGGTCTGACCAGGATCAGCACTATTTTCTTACTCAAGCAATATGTCTTATTATATTTGCAAGAAGTAGATGGCAGCAAGCTTAAAAGTGTAGAAGTTATTAGATGATAAGTGCTAAAGGTATCGGATATTGGAATGTGGCATTATTGGACCTCACAGTGGGAGATAGTAGGTCCAGACAGTGTGGTGGGGGTTTGGTAGGTCCAGGCAGTGTGGTAGGGGTTTGGTAGGTCTAGGCAGTGTGATGGGGGTTTGGTAGGTTCAGGCAGTGTGGTGGGGGTTTGGTAGGTCTAGGCAGTGTGATGGGGGTTTGGTAGGTTCAGGCAGTGTGGTTGGGGTTTGGTAGGTCCAGGCAGTGTGGTGGGGGTTTGGTAGGTCCAGGCAGTGTGGTGGGGGTTTGGTAGGTCTAGGCAGTGTGGTGGGGGTTTGATAGAGCCAGGCAGTGTGGTTGGGTTTGGTAGGTCCAGGCAGTGTGGTGGTGGTTTGGTAGGTCCAGGCAGTGTGGAGGGGGTTTGGTAGGTCCAGGCAGTGTGATGGGGGTTTGGTAGGTCCAGGCAGTGGGGTGGGGGTTTGGTAGGTCCAGGCAGTGTGATGGGGGTTTGGTAGGTCCAGGCAGTGTGGTGGGGGTTTGGTAGGTCCAGGCAGTGTGATGGGGGTTTGGTAGGTCCAGGCAGTGGGGTGGGGGTTTGGTAGGTCCAGGCAGTGTGATGGGGGTTTGGTAGGTCCAGGCAGTGTGGTGGGGGTTTGGTAGGTCCAGGCAGTGTGGTGGGGGTTTGGTAGGTCTAGGCAGTGTGGTGGGGGTTTGATAGGTCCAGGCAGTGTGGTTGGGGTTTGGTAGGTCCAGGCAGTGTGGTTGGGGTTTGGTAGGTCCAGGCATTGTGGTGGGGGTTTGGTAGGTCCAGGCAGTGGGGTGGGGGTTTGGTCGGTCTAGGCAGTGTGGTGGGGATTTGATAGGTCCAGGCAGTGTGGTAGGGGTTTGGTAGGTCCAGGCAGTGTGGTGGGGGTTGGGTAGGTCCAGGCAGTGGGTGGGGGTTTGGTAGGTCCAGGCAGTGTGGTGGGGGTTTGGTAGGTCCAGGCAGTGTGGTGTGGGTTTGGTAGGTCCAGGCAGTGTGGTTGGGGTTTGGTAGGTCCAGGCAGTGTGGTGGGGGTTTGGTAGGTCCAGACAGTGTGGTGGGGGTTTAGTAGGTCCAGGCAGTGTGGTGGGGGTTTGGTAGGTCCAGGCAGTGTGGTGGGGGTTTGGTAGGTCCAGGCAGTGTGGTGGGGGTTTGGTAGGTCCAGGCAGTGTGGTGTGGGTTTGGTAGGTCCAGGCAGTGTGGTTGGGGTTTGGTAGGTCCAGGCAGTGTGGTGGGGGTTTGGTAGGTCCAGACAGTGTGGTGGGGGTTTAGTAGGTCCAGGCAGTGTGGTGGGGGTTTGGTAGGTCCAGGCAGTGGGGTGGGGGTTTAGTAGGTCCAGGCAGTGTGATGGGGGTTTGGTAGGTCCAGGCAGTGTGGTGGGGGTTTGATAGGTCCAGGCAGTGTGGTGGGGGTTTGGTAGGTCCAGGCAGTGTGGTGGTGGTTTGGTAGGTCCAGGCAGTGTGGTGGGGGTTTGGTAGGTCCAGGCAGTGTGGTGGGGGTTTGGTAGGTCCAGGCAGTGTGGTGGGGGTTTGGTAGGTCCAGGCAGTGTGGTGGGGGTTTGGTAGGTCCAGGCAGTGTGGTGTGGGTTTGGTAGGTCCAGGCAGTGTGGTGTGGGTTTGGTAGGTCCAGGCAGTGTGGTGGGGGTTTGGTAGGTCCAGGCAGTGTGGTGGGGTTTGGTAGGTTCAGGCAGTGTGGTGGGGGTTTGGTAGGTCCAGGCAGTGGGGTGGGGATTTGGTAGGTCTAGGCAGTGTGGTGGGGATTTGATAGGTCCAGGCAGTGTGGTAGGGGTTTGGTAGGTCCAGGCAGTGTGGTGGGGGTTTGGTAGGTCCAGGCAGTGTGGTGGGGGTTTGGTAGGTCCAGGCAGTGGGTGGGGGTTTGGTAGGTCCAGGCAGTGTGGAGGGGGTTTGGTAGGTCCAGGCAGTGTGGTAGGGGGTTGGTAGGTCCAGGCAGTGTGGTGGGGGTTTGGTAGGTCCAGGCAGTGTGGTAGGGGTTTGGTAGGTCCAGGCAGTGTGGTGGGGGTTTGGTAGGTCCAGGCAGTGGGTGGGGGTTTGGTAGGTCCAGGCAGTGTGGTAGGGGTTTGGTAGGTCCAGGCAGTGTGGTGGGGGTTTGGTAGGTCCAGGCAGTGTGGTGGGGGTTTGGTAGGTCCAGGCAGTGGGTGGGGGTTTGGTAGGTCCAGGCAGTGTGGTGGGGGTTTGGTAGGTCCAGGCAGTGTGGTGTGGGTTTGGTAGGTCCAGGCAGTGTGGTGGGGGTTTGGTAGGTCCAGGCAGTGTGGTGGGGTTTGGTAGGTCCAGGCAGTGTGGTAGGGGGTTGGTAGGTCCAGGCAGTGTGGTGGGGGTTTGGTAGGTCCAGACAGTGTGGTGGGGGTTTGGTAGGTCCAGGCAGTGTGGAGGGGGTTTGGTAGGTCCAGCCAGTGGGGTGGGGGTTTGGTAGGTCCAGGCAGTGGGGTGGGGCTTTGGTAGGTCCAGGCAGTGTGGTGGGGGTTGGGTAGGTCCAGGCAGTGTGGTGGGGGTTTGGTAGGTCCAGGCAGTGGGGTGGGGGTTTGGTAGGTCTAGGCAGTGTGGTGGGGGTTTGGTAGTAGGTCCAGGCAGTGTGGTGGGGATTTGGTAGGTCCAGGCATTGTGGTGGGGGTTTGGTAGGTCCAGGCAGTGTGGTGGGGGGTTGATAGGTCCAGGTAGTGGGGTGGGGGTTTGATAGGTCCAGGCAGTGTGGTGGGGGTTTGGTAGGTCCAGGCAGTGGGGTGGGGGTTTGGTAGGTCCAGACAGTGTGGTGGGGGTTTGGTAGGTCCAGGCAGTGGGGTGGGGGTTTGGTAGGTCCAGGCAGTGTGGTGTGGGTTTGGTAGGTCCAGGCTGTGTGGTGGGTGTTTGGTAGGTCCAGGCAGTGTGGTGGGGTTTGGTAGGTCCAGGCAGTGTGGTGGGAGTTGGTAGATCCAGGCAGTGTGGTGGGGGTTTGGTAAGTCCAGACAGTGTGGTGGGGGTTTGGTAGGTCCAGGCAGTGTGGAGGGGGTTTGGTAGGTCCAGCCAGTGTGGTGGGGGTTTGGTAGGTCCAGGCAGTGGGGTGGGGGTTTGGTAGGTCCAGGCAGTGTGGTGGGGGTTTGGTAGGTCCAGGCAGTGTGGTGGGGGTTTGGTAGGTCCAGGCAGTGGGGTGGGGGTTTGGTAGGTCTAGGCAGTGTGGTGGGGGTTTGGTAGTAGGTCCAGGCAGTGGGGTGGGGATTTGGTAGGTCCAGGCAGTGGGGTGGGGGTTTGGTAGGTCCAGGCAGTGGGGTAGGGGTTTGGTAGGTCCAGGCAGTGGGGTGGGGGTTTGATAGGTCCAGGCAGTGTGGTGGGGGTTTGGTAGGTCCAGGCAGTGGGTGGGGGTTTGGTAGGTCCAGACAGTGTGGTGGGGGTTTGGTAGGTCCAGGCAGTGGGGTGGGGGTTTGGTAGGTCCAGGCAGTGTGGTGGGGATTTGGTAGGTCCAGGCAGTGTGGTGGGGGTTTGGTAGGTCCAGGCAGTGTGGTGGGGGTTTGGTAAGTCCAGCTGGACAAAACCTCAGGCCACAGTGGTATCAAGGAAAGGTTGTGCAATAAGTCCCATTTGCATCTAGTGTGACTAACTGTATTTACAACTTCTCATAATACACAACTTAGGTGTTCTAGCTGTGATCTCACCACATGGTCTTACCTTGGGGTAGCAGTGGGGTTGCCTCTAAAGAAGGACATTTAAAATGGAAACACAACACCAGTCTGAATAAAAACATTTCGTTTAATAACAAATCCATTTCAGCTGTAATTAGGAAATGCAATAGGCTAAATGGAAGTTATTTTTATTTATCATTTTAATGTCGAAAACAAATTCACTTTAAGTTGTTGTATATATTCAAGTTTTAAATAAATTATACCAACAATATATAAAAATGTAACTTGGAAGATATTTGTGTCTTTTGAATAGTCCTATACGATTTTAATAAGCTTGTACATTGATTTTGTTTATAAAATATCTGTGGTTCCAAAAATTCCAGTACCTTCCGTCATGTGTGCATGTTTAAATGTAAGAAGTAATCAGCAATAATGTAATCAAATATTTGTTAGGATAAGCAAACTTTTTCTTTTTAACAAAACATTAAAAACATGCAAATAGACTTTTTTGTCCAAGGTAGTGTGCCGCAAATACCTTGCAATCATGTAAGTACTAGTTTGTGTTACTTTTCTATAAAGAATTGAAAAACGTATCATTTCATTTTAACAAATTCAAAGATAGCTAGATGATTGTGCTCTGTAACTGTACCTTTTACCTTATGAGAATCTTACGCGAATTTCCAGAAATATATTCAAGGGAGTTTATAAAAAAACGACTTCTCAAAGAATCTTACCAGAGTATTCTCCCTTCCAAACTCACGCATGATTCTTTGTTAACAATTGGCATCCTCCTACGCTGAGTTATCGTTCGTAGCTCTGACAAATGCCCCTTACAGCCATGAATGTCAAGATTTTTGACGTAACACAGCTGAAACGTTTTGGTTTGGTTTTGCAAGCTCATGCCTATTTGTCACTTTGTGTTTAAACTAGATACATGTAGTTCATTTGGGTCTGAGAACATCAGATTACTTGAACAATTTATCATTGCATTAGCATTCCATAACTATAAAATTATTTTCTGTATGTTTAGGCAAAGAAGATTAGTATGAGAATGTAAACATTAGCATCGTATATCTTAAACAAACGCGTAGATAAAAATGTAACACAGTAAATTATCAACTTGACGTGACTTATTTAACAATGTTAAATTCATCTGTATCTCACTTTTAGCGATTTCATGTAACACTCTGCTACAGTATGGTCCCTGCTTTCTTTAAGAGGCATCGTTCTCTACAGCGGCAAGGGGCATGATATAATGTTTACGCATTGCCGCTATGGTAGGGTGCGGAGGCATGCTACCACTGAACATTTTTTATTTCTAGATCTTACTGGTGGCTTTTGGAGTAGGCTATTAGGATATAACTAGACATTAGGTACATTGTTATGTTACAGACAATTACAAATATTAAAACGAGAATTCTATTAGTCGAAAGACTGCGTCTTGTAAGGCTGAAATCGAGAGAGCGGATGTGTACGTCTAACCAAATGTGTACCATAGCGGTACAGCAATTAACAAGAAATGGTGTTGATGCCAAGCATCAAAGGCGACGCAAAAAGTGTAAGAGGTAAACAGACATATTTGAAAAGTAATGGTTTTGTTTGAAAGTTTTCAGTATACTAGAAATCTTGTGAAAAAGTGTGCACAACGTATTTTCCTAAAACCATGGATTAGTTATTCTGAAAGTCACAGACACAGAAAAGTAAAGTTAAATTGAATTAATAAAATAAAACTTTCCCCCATGTGCAAATTTCGGTGACCATTACATACAAATATGCGTCGTGCTCTAGCGCGTCGCCAACAAGAAAAGACGTTGATGCGAAGCATCAAAGGCGACGCAAAAACTGGAACAGGTAAACAGGTTAAAGCAATATAGGAGCATTTGACAAAGACATATTTGTAAAGTTTTTATTTGAAGGTTTTGAATTTCAGTATAATATAAAAAATATCGCAAAAAGGCATGTTTAACGCAAAGGCCAATTCCCGAGACCATACAATGGTTTATAACAAAATAAAAGCAAAACCCAACAACCAACACTATTTAATAGGTTTTCCATGAGGTTACAAGGTGAAGAAAAAGTTGCGAAAATTATTATAATTAACAATGAAATTAAAGTGTCAAGCAGACATTGCACGTGTGTAACAGCCTCAGATAACACAAATAATTAGTGTTCAGATAGGATTTTTCTTGAACATATTATGTATTAATATTTCCTAAATTTAACCTACTTCTCACATTTAAAGTGAAATGGACGAAGTCAAACTTAGAGAAACAATAAAGACAGATCGATCTGGTATGTCCCGAATCCCGATGGAGCTAATGTTGTAACAAACCAATGTTATTACCTAAGTATGTGTTACTGTGGTTTATCATTGCACAGTGAGCTGACATTAAGAATACAACTTAACAAAAGTCAAGTGGAAGGTAGCTTGTCGTTCAAAAAAGGAAATAACTACTACAAAAGTAATTAATCTTATTATTCAAGATGGGTGTTACTTTCTAGTTAATCTGGATGTAAGGACGTAATAACTAGTCCGAACATATTCAGTATTTGATAAATTTTCGTGTAATAAAAGTTTTGACAAGGAATAAATCTCATGACAGGTCTAGGGTTTAAACCCATAAGGTTTCTATTATGCAAGTGAATTAAACATCTGAATCTTTAATAAGATCATTTTGAAAACTTGTCGTGATGGGGCTAGGGATTAAATTTGAAACCCTCCGATCTAGAGTCCCAAAACATAATCTAATGATCACAACACTTCAGAGATGCTATAAAGGCATTCCTGCCCTCTGGCAACGCTGGAAATGCTTTTTTTTTTTACTTGCGGGGACCTTTACAGAAATCGTTAATGTATCTTTAAATGTTGCCTTGCATCTTAAGTCAGATTTTACCATGCAGACTCAATAGACCGTCCAGAACAAACTTTTTTCTGGCTATGGACTGTTTCGTTGCTAAAAGGTTATCTCAAATTTTTAACATGCAGTCCGAACATCGAAAGACCTACCGAAGAGCTTTCGTATCAACTTTCCTAAGTAAGAACGTTGAGAGTCTCCATGTACATTTAGTTAAACGTTTAGAATTTTAATATAAAAATAAATCAGCCAAAATTTGTCGTTTTACCATATTTGCATAAAAGTTAGACATACAAAAAAAAAATAAATAAATATTTTACTGAATTAGGACTCGTATTTTATCAGGGTAAGAAGGGGCCGAAAGCGTAAATGTCCACCGGAAGTGACACTCCTGACAGTTTGTTGTTGTGGATATTTTACGGTAAATTAGTTTGTTTTGTGACCGTATTTGCTGTTATTAAGATAATATCATGCAAATAATTAAAATCTACTCCTAGGCTGTGCTAATTTTATAAAGTTATACAGTGCTGTGCGATGTTTCTTTCGAAAATATAACAAAATGTTATATACGCAACTCCTAGGATAATTCCGTTTAGAAATTGTAATAATAATAAAAGGAAATATTAAACAGCACCTTTCCCTGATATGTCTGCGTAAAACTTCAGACATACACAAAACAAATTTTAAATAATAATAATAATAATAATAATAATAATAATAATGATAATGATAATAATAATAATAATAATAATAATAATAATAATAATAATAATAATAATAATAATAATAATAATAATAATAAATAGATGTAGATGTTTACCGAATTTGCTCCCGTATTTTGTCAAGGGTATTGTAAAGGGGTGGTAAGCATATATATATAAGAAATAGTATCACTGACATAAGTTGTTTTTTATATGATAACATAGATTCTTTTGATGTTTACTTTATTTAGTATAATAAAGATAATCTCATGCAATTTGGTGCATATCAAAGTTAAAACATTGTAGAGGTATGAACATTCAAAATAACTACAGAGTACGTTTTCAGTGGCGGATAAGCGTCTTTGCAACACATAACTTTTCTTCGCAGTGGCCCTTTTAATCGCTCTTTCTTAGCATTGTGGCTTACAAAGAAACAGTTCGCTCTTAAATTGCTTCCAAAGTTCTGACATTTGCTATAGCGTAAAGAATAAATTCATTTAGTGTCATGGAACCTATATAAGTCCGCATCGCAAACTTTTCTCTATGTGCAAATTTTAGTGAGCATTCCATATATAAACGTAGGAGCACGACGCCTACATATGGAATGCTCACTGAAATTTGCACGTGGGGAAAGTCTGTTTTGCGGACTTTCATAACAATGATTAAGCAGGGTCTTAATTCGGAAAACGGCATTCCTTTTAAGTTTATATTTTATGTATTTTATATTTATTTTTGGTGTGCATATAACTTTCACACAACTATGGCAGAAAACGAGAGATTTAGGTTTATTTCTTTTCCCCATTAAAATGTCTAAACCGTGAACGTTATTGTACAAGGATACTTGGTACGACCTTACATTTTCATACTTAGAAAAGTAGCTGGGAATGCTTCTCGGTACGTCCTTCGTTGTCTGGACTATAAGTCAATAGAGAAAGATTATCTAGTAGCAACGAAACAGTTCATAGTCTAGAATAGATTGAAATATGTTTAAAGTATCTACTTTACATGTTGATAGTTTATTTTATTACGAGCGATTTTGTCTGTATATTAGTTCATTGTATCTGTTTTAACTCCCGATGCAGGTGCTTACTGTTAGTTTCTCACTTTGACGAGATATTGTTATTTTCACTGTTTGATAGAAAAACCTTCAGGAAGTGCGACGTTGGAGCGCTCCACAAACCAGGTTTAAGCACCCCAGTCGGTCCTTTTGCCGACTGACCGTTCCAAGGCGGTAACTGCTGTTTTTGTTTGCTTGTGTGTTATGTCTCGTCTCTTGGCTTTTGTCACATTATATTTACCCTGTTTGCCTTTGTCTAGAGGTAGTTAAGATTTAAATATCTGTGGATTTTGTTATAGGACCTTTTCTTATTTACTTATTGGAAAGATGTTAATGTTATGGAATTCGTATCGGAGGGTTTAAAATTCAAACCCTAGACCAGTAAAGTTTTCAAACAGATCTTATTCGATTTGGATGATCATTAATAAACGTCCAAAATACGAAGAAAACATTTATAACATGCTTGAAGTATTCTTGTTTTTTATTCTGTAGTGCATCGAGAAAAGTTGGAAAGAAATATGACCATGACCGAGTTTTGATAGACCCCCATGATCATGATATAGGTGAAAAAAGCTATTTATTATCTCTAATAAAGACCCAGAAATGTGTCAACTTCTGCAACTTGTAAGAAGGTTCTGCTTCATAGAATGCACATATCGCCAAATTGCCAGTCGGTAACCCCTAAATTTTAATGAAATATGTACTTCCGGTAAAAGTGGATCTGTCCATTATTGTGCACAGGTGTTCAAGATTTTTGTTTTCTTTTAATTATAGGTGGCTTCAGCTTCCTTTCGAACCAAACGATTAAGATTATCTTCAAAATGGGAAATTTGTGGCCAAAACATATCATCAGGCTGTTATTAAAGGTATAAGTCCATGTCAAAGGTTGTACTCTCAGTCGGTATTTGTATAACCATCCCTTCACTCAATATTTTTATGTGTCTTTTTATTATTTATTTTTGAGTGTCTGTTACTTTCACACAAACATGGCAAAAAGAGTTTGGTTTACTTGTTTTCACCATTAAAATGTCTCAACTTTGAACGCAATTGTCCATGGATTAACGATACGCCCCTAAATAGTCATACTTACGTAAATAGCTAGGAATGCTTCACGATAAGTCCTTCGATGTTCAGATTGCATGTTAACAAAGTGAGATTGTTTATAAACATCGAAACCGTCCATAGCCAAAAAAGCTTGTAATATATAATAAGCTTGAAGTGTTCTTGGGAAAGCGGATAAGATTATGGAATTTGGAATCGGGAGCTTCAGAATTTAAATCGTAGACCCGTAAAGTTTTCAAACTGATCCAATTAGATTTGGATGATCATTAATATACATCCAATACAGGAAGAAAGTATTTATAATATGCTTGAAGTTTCTTGGTTAAAAGGTTAAAGTTATGGACTCGGGATCGGGAGGTTCTGGGCCAACACATGATGACATTATTTAGACTATAACTTCAATCATAGTTCTTCAGTAAATTGTCTTATTCGTCAGCACGATAACGTTGAATTTTGAAATCTCGATTTGTGCATGCCTTTTTTAACGTTTTTGTTTTTTGTTTTGCGAATTATCTTCCCGAATTACACAATATAAATCTAAAACATGGTTTACATTTTATTTATTTATTTATTTATTTTTTGCGCAAGTAACGGCTATCAGTTAACATATGTAAAACTGACTATACATGTAGTTTGTTATTATGCAACAGAGAAGTTTCGATTTAGTTGCACGATATCTGAATTTTGTTGTATGTTTTACCTGACTGTTTTCGCGACATTTCTCCCACGTATTTATCTATAACATTTTACACCGTGAAACCTAACTTTCCAGCTTTTATTTAAACGTTGAGTTCTTAGTATAACGACAATTCGACGTAATAAAACGAAGGCACTTATCATTTTATATCGTCGTAAACATGTTTGTGCAGCTGTAACATTCGGTAACCGGATACTTTGCGTGTTTCCAGATAGAAAAAAAATGCCTTTCGTTGACATCCCTATACATAATATATTCACATACGTTTCAGTGAGTTTTATTACTGAAAACTATCCAAATAAAACCATAACTTTTCAAATATGTCTTCTTACTTGCTCCCATATTGCTTTAACGTTTTACCGGTTCCAGTTTTTGCGTCGCCTTTGATCCTTCGCATCAGTGACTTTTCCTGTTACAGAACTAGAATGACCTCCAACTCAGTATGCAGTCTGATGTTTCCTCACCATAAAACTATTTTTAGTTTGTTTGCATTTCTAACCGAATTATTGGTTTTGCCTTATTAATAAACACATATACACCAGTCTGAATCACTTGTAATGTTAAAGGCCCAGTTCATGGGGAGATTATTTTCGCAGAAACATATTAGTTCTACATACTCCTTCGATAAAGTATGTTTTATATCGGGAGTCAACTATTGCCCTTGAGCGCCACTCTCTACCATCGGCTCATACATTCACCTTTGTTATTATAAATATATATATATATTATTATAAATAATCATAGGAAACCCAAATAAAAACCAAGGAAATTAAAAAGAAAATAATCAAACTAAGCGTAAAAACAGCAGTACTGGTGAAAGTGGTCAAACTAAAAACGCGCGAAATGGCGACGGTGGACCTGGTAACATTGATAAGAGTGTTGCGGATTCAATTCATAAGGCAAATTCAGTTCTCTTCAACGAGTCATTGTCAGCATTGGACAATTCTGCTTTTGAAAATATGAACAAAGCTGTTGGAGATGCTGAAAATTTGAGTTTGCACCCCCATGGCCCAGCCGGTCCGACTGCATCACGCGTACACATAGTGAGTACACACAATGACCCAAGTATTGCCGATGTTTTGTCACTATTGAAATGTATGGATTCGAATTTAACTGCTATGAATACTAGGCTTGATAAGCTGGAGAATTTAGAAAAGGTTTTCTTTTCGTTAGACGGCGAAATTAAAAAGCTATGGGCTTTTGTCTATGATAAATTGAAGGCCACGGATGATAAGGTGACAAGGGTCATGGACCGTGTAGAACAGCTTGAGTTCTCACTGGGTGTAGCGAATGACCAGCTTACACAGCTGCGCAAGGCCAAGGCTGTCGTTGATGACACCCTCGTGTATGTTCAATCGCAATCCATGCGCAACAACCTGGTGTTTTCAAATATCCCAGAGAGTCCACGTGAGAAGCCCGAGGAAACCGAGTCTGCGGTACGGCGATTCATGGTTGATCGACTGGAATTGGCCCAATCATACGTCGACAGCTTACAGTTCGAGCGTGTTCACCGCATGGCTGATCACTCTAGTAGTGCTGGTTCCCGCAGGCCGAGAAATGTTGTCGCAAAGTTTTGCTTCTTTAAGGATCGTGAAGTTGTGCGGCGTTCCCGATCCAAGCTGAAGGGAACTGAATTCTATATCAACGAACAGTTTCCTAAGGAAATTGTTGACCGTCGTCGGCGATTGATGCCAGCTCTACGTAAGGCGAAACAGGAGGGCAAAAATGCTTGGCTGTCCTACGATAAACTGTATGTCGACGGCCGCCCTGTTGATATCGTTGCACCTACCAGCTACTAGGGGTCCCCGGGGGCTGGCGTTCGTGTCCTGTCTTGGAACGTAAATGGTCTCACGCAGAATAAACTTAAATGTTTTGACTTTGTACAAGTGCCGGCTAATTTTGACATTGTTTTTCTTTATGAATCATGGACAACCGGTTGTTCTAATTTAGATCTAAGTGAATACAAAAGCTTTAACTTTTATAGAACATTCCAAAATAGAAGATCTAAAAGGGCTTAAGGAGGTACTGTCCTATATGTTAGGAATTCTATTTGTAACGGTGTTAAAATCATAAGAACTCATCATGATTGTATAATATGGGTTAAATTGTGTAAAGATTTTTTTTCCTTAAATAATGATGTTTATATTGCGGGAGTCTATATTTGGCCAGAAAATTCGCCTGCTTATGATGTTTTACAACCGGGAACTGACCTGTTTGATATGCTTCAGCTCGACATAAATGATTTTAAGTCCTTGGGTGAGGTTATTCTTTGTGGGGATTTTAATGCTAGGACTGCAAGCAAGCCTGATTATATTATTTTTGACACTCCAAATAATGTTTTGGATGGTGACCTTTATTCACCAGATGACCCCTTGTCACGTGCTTCTATGGAACAGCGTACCAATGCACACGGCCTTAAGTTGCTTGAGCTGTGCAAGACATGTGACCTGCGTATATGTAACGGTAGACTTGATAACTTTACCGGGGCGTACACATTTGCTAATCAGTTAGGTAGTAGCGTAATTGACTATGTGTTAGGTCCAAAATATAACATAACACGTGTACAGAACTTGACCGTATTGCCCTTCTGTGAATGGTCCGATCATGCGCCTGTTTCATTCTCTGTGTTTTCTCCATCTGTCAATACGGGTAGTAGCAACCATTGCACGTACTCTAAGGTCACGTAGGATGACAGTAAACGAGAACAATTTAGGTCTTCCTTAATAGCACGCCTGCCTGAGTTGAATAGAATGGTAGCTGATGTATCCTCAAACGATGATAATTCTGTAAATGCATTTATTGATAGCTTTTCGCTTGTAATACGAGAAGTAGGGGATGGCCTTTTCTGTAAATTTAAAACTTTTAAGAAATCTATTGTTTCAAATGCACACTCCAAAAGATTATTAAATCAGAACGATTGGTTTGATGATGAATGTAAAAAGGCAAAAAAGTATTTCTTTGAGGCACTTAATTTGTATAATCAGTGTAAAAGTGATATAAATAGGATAAATATGAATCAACAAAAAACGAGGTACAAGAGAATCGTTAAACGCAAAAAGAGTAAGAGATATCTATCTAAAGTAAGGGAACTAGAGAATATGAGGCACTGTAAGCCTAAGGACTTTTGGAACATGTTTCTAAATAATAAAGCTACCTCCTGTAATATCTCCACTGAGGATTTTTTTAAACATTTTTCATCTTTGCAAGTAGTCCCTGGATCTGTTTCTGATGAAGATAGCGAACTTTTTTGTAGGCAACTTAATTTCAATGACATTAGCAGCAGTAATAATGAGCTCAATAAACCTATATCTGTACATGAACTAAAGCAGGCAGTTAAATCCTTAAAGCGTAATAAAGCTTATGCGGGGGACCAATTATTAAATGAATATTTTATTGAATCTGTTGATATTTTATCGGGACACATTGTTGACATTTTCAATGCAATCTTTAACTCAGGATACTTCCCTGATAGGTGGTCAGAAGGTATAATAATACCAGTCCATAAGAAAAATGACGTAAATAATGTAAATAACTATAGAGGTATAACTCTTGTAAGTTGTTTTGCTAAGCTTTTTACCACTATTTTAAATAACAAAATTAATATATGGGCAGAGTATAACAATGTTTTGGATGGTGCTCAGTTTGCCTTCAGAAAAGGCCGCTCTACTATTGACGCTATCTTTACACTTAATTCGGTTGTACAATCAGTTTTAAATAATAAAAAAACGCTTATATTGTGCATTTGTCGATTTTAGAAAGGCGTTTGATAGCGTATATCTAAAAGGTCTATGGTTAAAGCTGTTTAAACTTGGAGTAGATTCGAAAATGTTAAGAATTATTAAAAATATGTATGATCAAGTTAAATGCTGTGTAAAAGGTAATAGTGGGAACTCAGACTTTTTCGAATGTTCAGTAGGACTTAAGCAAGGTGAAGTTTTATCTCCAATTTTGTTCTCTCTATTTATTCAAGATTTGGTCGCATTTGTTGCAAGCAGACAAGGCGACGGTGTCAATATAGGTGGGTCAGATGTGAAAATGTTATTTTTTGCTGATGATATATGTATTCTAGGTAAAAGTCCCTCTGACTTGCAAAATAGCTTAAATGCGCTTTCTCTTTATTGTTATAAATGGAATCTACAAGTAAATACTGACAAGACAAAGATAATGGTGTTTAGAAAACAAGGTCAACTTTTAGTAGAGGAGAACTGGTATTATGATAGCGCTCCTTTAGAGGTAGTGAATGATTTTAACTATCTAGGAACCATTTTTAATTACACTGGTACCTTTGTTTTGAACCAAGCTGCATTAGCTGATAAGGCAATTAAAGCTCAAAACTTGCTCATTTACAATTTGGGGGCGTACCCATTAACTACTAAAACACAATGTCAGCTATTTGATGCTTTTGTTGGGTCAATTTTTTGTTACGCTAGTGAGCTATGGGGGTTTAGTAAATCTAAATCAATCGAAAAAGTGCATTTAAAGTTTTGTAAGAGAATTCTAAATGTCAAAACGAGTACGTCGAATACCGCAGTGTATGGTGAGCTTGGGCGCTTCCCTATGTATGTGACCAGATATACTAGAATAATACGATATTGGTGCAAACTTATCAATACAAATAATTCTCTTTTAGCCTTAGTATATAGCGAACTTGTTCGTGATTGTAACAAAGGAGTTAAAAATTGGGCATCAAATGTGAAATTTTTACTCGATATCTATGGATTCTCTTTCGTATGGAATGATCCACTTACTGTGAATATGAGTAATTTTCATATTGTCTTTCGGAATAAAGTTATAGATGTTTTTAAACAGAAATGGATAAACGATATGGATAGTAGCAGTTCTCTAACTCTGTATAAATGTCTTAAAACAAGTTATCATATAGAGAACTACTTAAATATCTTACCAAAGTCACAAAGACTTACGTTAGCAAGGTTCAGACTTGGGTCACATAGGCTTCGTATTGTTACTGCTCGTTTTTGTAGTAATGAGCAAGAAAATAGATCTACACTATTTTGCAATCTTTGTACCAAGCATGATGTAGAAGATGAATATCACTTTTTGTTAGTATGCTCTGCTTACAGAGATATTCGTAAACTATATATTCATTCATACTTTTACAAAAATCCTAGTGTTTTTAAATTTACTGAGCTGTTGCAGTCTACAAATAAACATGTTTTGACTAAAATGACAAAATTTATAGAAGAATCTCTTAAACTTAGGAAATCCTAACAATTGCTGTCTGTTAACCCTTAAGTACGATTTTTTGTCCACTTAAACCGGCACATTTTAGTTATTTTTTATATTTTATTTTTTATACATTTTCTGTAATGTTATGCTAGGAGAACCAGCCTCCTCAGTATACATGTGTTGCGTTTTGCGTGTGTGTGTGTGTGTTTGTGTGTGCGGGTGTGTGTGAGTTGTGTGTGTGTGTGTGAAGGCGTTAGAGGGTGTGTGTGTGTGGTACGTGTGCGTTTTCATAGTCATAATGTCACCTTTTTCTTTATGATTATTCTTTTTGTTAGACTAGAAACTGTGTAAGTTTATGTCTAATAAACCATTCTGTCTGTCTGTCTGTCTGTCTGTTATTGACTCACTTAATGTCGGGACTACTTTCGATCTGGTCTCTTCGAATATGAAGGGTAAAAGATGGAAAATAACACTTTTACCATACCCAACGGGAAGGCTAACGACAAAATCACATTTGCTCTTAACCACGTAGGTCAATGCCTCCCTCTGTTTATCTTTTAAAACCAGGTTCTTGTCGCATTTCTTAACTGCCTCGTGGATCACGTCCATGTTTATTTACAAATGCGCATTAATATCACTATGTTATTCTTCCAAAAATAGTGCGCTTGAATTAATTAAATATCTTTAATTATTTACTTCAATATATGTCTTTTTTAGTAGATATTTATTCATTTTATGTAGAAGTATTATTTTAATTTGAAAATATCCTTAAAATAACACTTTAAAATTTCCGTCAACAATCTTGACGTGAGTCCATTGCAGAGGTGTCTGAGAGAGGAACGAACGACAACTCTGCATGGGAGATTGCTTGAGCGCAGTCATTGTTATACTTCTAGTCTACACGCTGAAGAGTATAGATTTTGTAAGCGGTATTAGGACTGACCAATTCTTGTTCCATTCGGTTCGACAAGACGACAAAAAGTTTATCAATTAACCCACGGTCGACGAATGTAGTAAAACGGAATAGTCGAGCATGGGTATCCGACGATGGTTGCGTCGATAATTATGCGTTGTATGGGTTTAAATTAAACGATTCTGCCACGTCTTTTTGATAACTTTTACGGGATTTTTTTATCCAGCGCAATTAAACGGTCTGTGGTGTGATTTGACAGATTTATTGCATTGCTTTCTTTTGCTTCTTATGTTGTACACATATTTAAAAAATTTAGTCAGATAAATAACGTGCACCTGTCGTTTTAAGTCAGATAAATAACGTGCACCTGTCGTTTAAAGTCAGATAAATAACGTGCACCTGTCGTTTAAAGTCGCCGCTTGATTGTTTCGTCATGACTAGAACAAAAATGCATGTACAGTTATGACCATTATTGCGACATCTTGCTTTTTTGGTGACAAGAAGACACCAGACAAAAAGCTGTGCAAACAAAAACAAAACAAACAAAACAAAATCCTATCACGGTAAATGCAGTTGAAAGTGTTCTTGCAAAATACCAATTTAGTGGGACGGTGGTGGCAGAAAGTGGTTAGCCATTCATGTTTTAACAGTTCCGAATGCTGATATTGTACTATATTTATTAAAAAAAAACATAGCCTACGCTGGTAGCGCCAGATGTTTGCACAGCGTATGTACAGGTCGTGTATTAAGTGGTGCGTTTCTTGTGTAGATGAGTATAATGGGTATACAGATGCAAGGGTAATTTCCACCAATTCGGGCCCCTTTAATATTCATCCGGACTTGCATCTCTAAGCAGGTCAAAAGTGGGGCTGGACAGTAACGTCACAATGTCGCACACCCACGACTGATCCATTCCGTTACTCTCAATTCATCGCTCGTGGGATATTTAGTTCACTTTCCGAGCTTCTGGTAATGACATTTCATTGGTCGCTACATAATCCGATGAAGATTTCAGTCCAATGATAAGCCTCGTTTCTTTCTATAGTGGCACTGAGCGCAATCGGAACACCTCGGATAATTCACGAATCATCTCTCGGATGTATGAGGGTAGTCGGATCACTTCGGCCATTTCCCTAAATGGGACTTATTTTGTGACAGAAGGTCAAAACAAAGATTGCAGCTCGGATGACAGCTGACTATAGTACGGTACCAGTTAAACTTCAATTAGTTTAATTTACAAAGTGCACAAACAAAACAGCTGTCAAACGACGCCATTGTTTATGTTTTGTGCGAACTACATTTTAGGCATATTCTTTCGACTTCCGGCGAACAAAACGATCGTGATTTCTTTAAGTATCGTTGCACCAGATACATCCGAGGGATGAGTGTCCCGAGGACGGAATTACCCGAGGAGATCGGATTGGCACTGAGCGCAGTCATTGTTATACTTCTAGTCTCCGCACTGAAAAGTATGGATTTTGATATGACTGGCCAATTCTTGTTTTATTCAGTTCGACAAGACGACAGAAAGTTTATCAATTAACCCACGGTCGACGAATGTAGTAAAACGGAATAGTCGAGCATGGGTATCCGACGATGGTTGCGTCGATAATTATGCGTTGTATGGGGTTAAAATAGACGATTCTGCCACGTTTTCTTTTATAACTTTTACGGGATTTTTTTATCCAGCGCAAATAAACGGTCTGTGATGTGATTTGAAAGATTAATTGCATTGCTTTCTTTTAAAGAATATTCTAGAGCTATCGAAGGAGTTCAATGATCCTACTTACTTCTCGGTCAGACAAAATCTGTTTCGCTTTATAACCAGCGTTCCTTTTTTAAATTGAATATGACGCACTTAAATAAATATTATATTAACGTTCATTTTTCTCATGCCCTTTGGCGTCTTGAAAGGGAAAATGTGCTCGGGTGTACTTTTTTTTTTAAATCTGATATGTCTTCACTGGCGTCTTACTAGAGATAAGTGATATTTCCCTACTGCCATTGATTGATGGTCGACATAACACGTTTATTTGTACAACAACACCAATAATGATAATGGCGCCCTGACACACGCTGGTGTCATTAAAATGTAAACAGTAAGTATTTGTTATCATGGTCATAAATTCAACATTTCACATTCCAACTATACGCACAAAAAATAAATTGGTATGTTAACATGTTTGTTTTTCAAAATGCTTTCTTGTCAACATTCTTTCTTCATTGTGTTTTAACTGAATTTGCTTCTTATCGGCAAAGAATGAAAAGGAATACATACTAGACCAACAGTTTCCAGTTTGATTCAACGACATTGATATTTCAAGGTCGATATTCTAAACTCCATGTCTGTTACTAACCAAGACCTGTACTGATGTATCCGTCTGTTGGCTAAACCAACAAAGCAAAGATTGGAATTGATGGGAAACTAATGCTTTTATGCCAATTTAATGAAAAAACAATGTTGTTGTTTTTTCTAGCCAGCCTGTTACCTTTCCATGCATCTATCAATCACCTGACAACAGATATCTAACAAGCCTTAAAGGTAGCGTTGGGCATCTACTGTACGGCCCTGGTTTACGTCGTAAAGTCCAACCTATCAGTGTTTTGGTATTTTCAATTAAACATATGACTACTAGCTTTAAGTTGACCGGCTTTAACAAAGTCTCTACTGAGCAAGTCGATCAGATACCAACTTGACAGACGTTAAGGTTTTAGAGATTTATATGCTACAAAAGGTTAATACGCTCGTTTTTGGAGTCTTTTGTGTGTCAGTTCATCTGTAAGTGGCAGGAGTATTTCTTAGTACAGGAAACATTGACTTCAGCTTTCAGTACTTGCTGATTTTGAGACAGACAAAAATGGTGTAATGTGTATTGTTGAAACAAAAAAGTTCACATATAAACAATAGATAAGAGTTGGTACTTTAGTCAATTCATTGTAATGATTGACCAAATGTTCGACTTGTTGTTTGCAAAGAGTGTTAACAATACTGCTGTGTTAATGTCGCTTTTACATGTGATGAATGTTTGATCAATAGAATAAAATATACTTTAGAATAGTTCGTACGAGTGTAATTTTCTTTAAAACAGAATAATTGTATTATGAGTACACTGACAAGTGTTATTATTTCATCCTTGATCCTTGAGATTACAATGCAGGTTAAATGGAAGAGTAACATTAGAAACGTTTGTATTATTCCCATGATGCAGAAAAAAAGAAGAAAGCCAGAAATGAAACTACAATCCATTAAAACAATAATATATTCGGGGGAAAATGGTATGAAACAATTCAAAGCACGGCGTATATGGAACAGGTTAGTAATGAAAACAATAGCTTTTAACCCTTTTCATTGGGTCCGCCTTTAAAGGTGGTATCCGACTGTCGTGGAATAAATTCCATAACGTTACAGCAGACGTTATATGGCGCGTTAACGCTTACTAGGTATTGGCGACGTCCGTGACGTCACTTCCGTATTATTGTTTTGTGACGTAGAGTAAAATAAACGGTCGAACCTGGAATACGCAGTCTAAGTTGTTCTTACACAACCGAGTACATTCATCACATTTTATGGTGCCATGACGAAACTAATCAAGAAATATGAAGCTAGAGAAAATCCTATCAATACGAGAAGCGCACAGACGGGCAATTTCCATCAGATTTGATGAATTTGAGGCGGCTAAAGAAGACTCAACTTCACTGAAGTGCCGCATATTGCTGAGAGGTATTGAAGAGAAAGTTGAGATTTTAACTTCGCTAAACGATAAAGTACAAGAGGCGATAGAAACCGCGGATACGGACGAGATACTAGCAACCGAAGATTATACAACCCAGCTACATATACGAGTTGGAGAGATCCGAGAGTATATGAGATTAAAAAGCGTTCAAGATGGCCGTGCGCAACAGAACACCAGCAACAACCAGACCGAAGAGACCGAGGTAACACTAGCGGTAACTCGCATAGACACCACCGACGGGCCGTCATACGTGAGAGATTTCAACATACAAACGGGTTTGTAGCATCAAACTGTAAGTAAAAGGACGTACTTAAATAATCATAAGCTGCCAACACTGACTTTACCCACCTTTACAGGAGATATTTTTGATTGGCATAGCTTTTGGGACGCATTTAATGCAGCTGTTCATTCGAACCCACACTTAACGGATGCGCAAAAGTTTACCTACCTTAAATCCCAGTTAGAAGGTGATGCAGCCAGAGCCGTAGCGGGATTTAGTTTAACAAACGCTAACTACACTGAGGCAATAGAGTTGTTAACGGATAGGTTTGGCAGGACTAGTAAAATTATAAATGCCCACATGCAAGCCTTGTTACATTTGCCGCCCCCGAGTTCACAAATTGACAGCCTCCGAAATTACTATGATCAACTAAAACAAAAATACGGGGCCTAGAAACATTAGGTGAAAATCAGGAGAATTTCGGTGGTCTACTTGTGCCAGTAATTCTAGGTAAGCTTCCCTCTGAGTTACGCAGACACCTTGCCAGAATAAACGAGACGAAAAGGTGGACATTACGGGATTTACGGAAAGCCTTTAAACGGGAATTAAACATTATTGAGGCGGGACTAGACGATACGAACCATCAAAGCGCGTACATCCCGACGGCCTCATTTCATACAGGCACAAGCACCAGACGACATAGCGATACACAGAACTTGCAGCATAAACAGGTACCTGCTCAACATAAACCAAAATGTGCGTTTTGTGAAGGAAACCACCTGCCTGCCGACTGCTTTCAAGTGAAAGATCACAATACAAGAATACATGTTATCAAACAAAAACGTTTGTGTTTCAACTGTTAACACTCACATAAAGTATCAGACTGTCCGTCACATTTCCGTTGTCGAACATGCAAACGAAAACATCACACCAGTATATGTTCTAACAATCAGACTGTAGCGCCAGGTTATCAACACTCTGCAACACGCACGTCGCACGCAAACATTGTAAATACGTGTCCTCTAACACCACCATTTCCAGCAACGCAACCCACGTCCTCACAGCCATACACATTCACGTTACATACTACGTCATGTGAACCGACTCAAGGTGTTTTACTGAAGACAGCTGTCGCACCGATCTGCACCGACAAGTTACAAGTAGAAGCAAATGCCCTGTTTGATGAGGGTGCACAGAGATCATTTATAACAGAGAAGTTGGCACACAGACTCCAGATTGCGCGCACCGGAAGTGAGGTAATACACCTAGCATCATTTGGAAATTCTACCCTGTCCGTACGTCGGTTTGACAAGGCGACAATACATCTTAAAACCCTAGAGGGTGAGTTGATTACATTAAGCGTTCTAATAGTACCGACAATAGCAGCACCACTTAATAACAGCACACAGAGGCAAGTCAGTCAGCTACCATACTTGAGAGGGTTGACGTTGGCTCATCATGTGACATTAGAAACCTGTTCGAGATTGAAGTTCTGGTAGGCGCCGATCACTTTTGGAACTTCATACAGGATACAGTGATTCGCGGCGATGGTCCGACAGCTGTGGCATCAAAGCTCGGATTTCTTCTGTCCGGACCACTTCCGGCGACGCCCATGCATAAGAATAATACATATATCATGAACGTGATAACAGCACCTCCACCGATTTGTGATCTTGAGAAATTCTGGAATCTTGAAAGTATTGGAGTGTGTGAACAAATCCCTAAACAGACCGGATGTGACATACTAGAGACATACAAACAGACATGTGTAACATTCGAAAACAACCAGTATGTAGCGAAACTACCTTGGAAATCTGATCCCGAACCATTACCGTCCAATTACCACATCGCGAAACGGAGAGCAGAGAGCACTATTGCTCGCCTGAACAAGGAACCGGAAATGCTAATGCATTACGGAAAAATCATCGAAGAACAGGAAATAAAAGGATTCATAGAATGAGTTCCAGAAACTGAGTTAAACAAAATTGATGTACACTACATACCACACCATGCAGTGAGAAAGGACTCAACAACCACACCCATCCGAGTAGTATATGATTGTAGCTGTAAACAAGCAAGAGACCAGCCAAGTCTAAATGACTGCTTGGAATCTACACCACCCGAGTTAAACGACTTGAGCGGCATTTTACTGAGATTTCGACTGCATGAATACGGTGTTTCCATCGACATAGAAAAGGCGTTTCTACACGTTGGTTTGCATGAAAAAGACCGAGATTATACAAGATTTCTATGGTTGACAGACCCCATCGATCCTACCAGTGCACTACAAACCTACCGTTTCAGATCGGTATTATTTGGCGCAACGTGTTCGCCATTTATATTAAATGCGACCATACATAAACATCTTGAAAGCAACCCATGCTGGGTGAGTGACTTGCTAAGACAAGATCTGTATGTGGACAATATTCTCACGTCATTACCACAAGAAAAAACGGCCATAGAATATTTTCAGAAATCACGTGACATCATGTCGTCTGGTGGATTCAACTTACGATCATGGACTTCTAACAGTGCAACGCTTAGACAGACAGCGTTAGCGACGGGCGTTTTAGACAGCGACCAGATAACCAAGGTACTCGGCATGCGCTGGAATACTACAACCGACGAGCTAATGTTTACAGGCAACACACATTCCAGACAGAGATATTTGCACAAAAAGAGAAATACTACAGCAAACTTCACGCATATACGATCCTCTTGGAATTCTTAGTCCCGTTACGATTCGTGCGAAATTACTATTGCAAGAAATTTGGCGGGAAAAGTTTGACTGGGATTCACCGTTACCAGATAACATTCAAACAAGTTGGACTGAAATAGTGAAGGACCTTTACGTAGCCATAGAAACCAAGTTTCAACGCCACTACTTCCGTTCATCACCGGAAGCTGCCATGACATCAGATTCGGACGACAATCATATTCTGCACATTTTTGTGGATGCAAGCCAAAGCGCTTATGGAGCTGTAGCGTACTTGTGTAAACACAATATCTGCACCTTGATCATGGCTAAAAATCGCGTGGCACCTTTAAAACAGATTACCCTACCTCGTTTAGAGTTAATGGCGGCAGTTATTGGAGTTCGTTTAGCTAAATACATACATAACACGTTACCATGTCAGGAGACTCACTACTGGTCAGATAGCCAGATTGTCCTTCATTGGATCAGAGCAAAGAAACCGCTGAACAGATTCGTTCAAAATTGAATACAAGAAATCCGAGAAATAACCGGAAATGACACTTGGCGTTACTGTCCGACCAGTGACAACCCAGCAGACCTTCAAACACGCGGTCTTAGTGCCAGCACATTTCAAGAGAGTAAATTATGGCAGCATGGTCCGCGGTGGATACTCGATAAATCAAAATGGCCGACCTGGGAGCCACAGACTCTAACAACGTTGACCACGACAACAGAAGTGAATACAGCAACCACACAATCTACAACAGTGCCGAGTCAAGATCCAGAACTGATAGATTTCCACAGATTCAGCAGCTACAAACGTCTGCTACGTGTAATAGCGTATGTGTGTAGATTTTTGCACAATATCAGATCTACTGTTGAACTTCACAAATCCGGAACACTTACAGTAACAGAGCTGCGACAAGCAGAAATACATGTGGTACGATGCAGCCAATCTACATCATTCTATGCAGAAATACAATAATTGGTTGATCCTAAGAAATCACGTCATCGGATTTCCATTGTTAAACAGTTACATCTCTACTTGGACAATGACAAACTACTCCGCTGTAAAGGAAGAATACATAATGCAGCGATTGATGAATGCACGAAATTTCCAATTTTGTTACCAAACAGACACCCGATTACGTCATTGATAGTCCGTGACGCGCATGAATCAGTGCTGCATTCCGGCGAAAACGCGACTATTACCCACATACGCCAGAAGTATTGGATACCACGTATCCGACAGTGTGTTAAGTCTTCCCTGAAGAAATGTATGATTTGTAAAAAGGTTATCGGCAGGCCGTACCCTTTACCAGAAACCCCACCATTGGTCAAGTACAGACTTGAGGAATCGTCACCCTTCACAGTCACAGGAGTGGATTTTAGTGGAGCGCTGCACGTGAAACCCGACAATGGAGGAACCACCAAGGTCTACATATGTTTATTCACGTGCGCAACCACACGTGCGATTCACTTAGAGGTCGTTCAGGACTTAACAGAAGCAACGTTCCTTCAGGCATTTAGAAGATTTTGCAGCCGACGTTCCCTACCTAGACTCATGGTATCGGACAACGGAACTACTTTTCACGCGGCGGCGAACCAAATACGAAAACTAGCAAGTTCAGAATTTCTGCACACCACCTTGGGAAAAAGGGAACCGAGTGGACATTTATCCCAAACCGCGCACCTTGGTTCGGTGGTTGGTGGGAAAGACTAATTGGGCTTACTAAAACCACGCTGAAGAAAGTATTAGGACGCACCTGCATCTCTATCAACGAACTTCAGACGGTGATTACGGAAATAGAGGCCACCATAAATGACCGGCCATTAACCTATGTGTCATCAAACTCGGACGACCCAGAGCCACTAACTCCAGCCCATCTTCTGCACGGGAGAACTATTACACGACTGCCATATCAATACCCAGACATTAAACCCATTCCCATGGCAACCAGCCGATCCGTCCTACTTAAGAGAGCTGACAACCTGCGGAAAGTGATCGGCGACTTTCAAGAAAGATGGAAACGAGAATACCTCACTGCACTTAGGGAACGTTACCAAACGACACACGGTCGCACGTGCAATTTGCAAACTATTAAAGCTGGTGACGTAGTCCAGATCCATGAAGACAAGCCACGTGCGTTATGGAGACTCGCCATTGTGGAGGAGGTCGTTCACGGGAGAGACGGTCTTGTACGGTCAGCTAAGCTACGGACCAAAGATGGACTGACCAACAGACCTATCACGAAGCTGTACCCCCTGGAAACATCTATTGATCAAGATTTAGATCGTTTGAACAATCAGTGACTGATCTGTGTTTTATAAAATTCACATCAGTGACATTTAATTTCTTAAAAATTATACTTTCCGCGCAACTATTTACAGACGTTTCAAGTATTAGAATTTAAAAGCTGATAATTTAACAAAGACTGTAAATATTTTTCATGCAATGATAATTGTATTTGACGTTAATTGATTAATGTGCCTGTTTCAGAGTGATCATTATTTATGTTCATGGCGTATTTAATCATTTTGGCGCCCGGAGTATGTCGTGGAATAAATTCCATAACGTTACAGCAGACGTTATATGGCGCGTTAACGCTTACTAGGTATTGGCGACGTCCGTGACGTCACTTCCGTATTATTGTTTTGTGACGTAGAGTAAAATAAACGGTCGAACCTGGAATACGCAGTCTAAGTTGTTCTTACACAACCGAGTACATTCATCACACCGACAGTTTGCCAATAAATACAATTAACAAAACTTTAATTAACCCCATTTTGTAAAATAAATAAATTCTACATCCGCTTGTGCTTTAGTCAAATGAAGACGATGATGAATTATCTTATTAGTTAGATCTTTCAAATCATGAAGAATGTCGCTCCAAATGTTCATTTTTTTCTATGAATAAGCACAATGGTAATTTCGGCTAAAATAAGATACTGAGCTCAAGGCAGATTACCCGGATGATGTTACAATATGATCTCAAAAGAAAGTAGTCATGTGGTTTTCGTAGTATAAAAATAGCTAACTGTGGAGCGCGGCTGATATAGTAATTAATGTTGACGACTGGGTCGTTATGCTTCATAGATGTATACATAGATTCAGTGGGATCTTTTCATGTAACACTATAAGTTTCTCATTGTGCCCTACAGCTAATTGTCCAGTCGTACCCTAGAGGCATTTCTCCAGTCATCCCCTACACCTGGTGGGGGTCTTATCTGCCTCTCTTGCCTAGACACATCTGGTGTGGATTACCGGCCAGTGGAAGATATCGGGGATGGTTGTATACATAACACAATAAACATGTCATTTTGGAAGTACTCTAAAGGGATATTTTCACATACTTGAAGCACAGAGAGTGCTTTACACAAGCATGTAATTTTTAACACGGTATGAGAAGAAATACTTCAGAAAAGAGTGAAATCTGAAGAACACGTAAGATTGACAATATCAAAATTAACACAGTTCATTAAAGTGAAATAATATTGACCTCATCAAGTTTTTTATGTTTATAACGTAAATAACACTGCTTTATATAATTTTATATAATGAGTAACTTTAAAACAGTCGGCCATCTTTGATTTAAAGTTGCGATTTACGGTAGTTTGAAAAAATAACGCTCTTAAACTTCATATTTGATAGAAAACTTCGGCGATTTCCAAGAGTTAGATTGTGTCTTTTATCTATTGATATCTGCAATAATCATATAATTATTGGATCTGACGTAAGTAATTCCACATATCCGCCGATACATATGCGTATAACTAGGAATCTTAAAGCTAACAGTAAGGCACATCGCCGTTTTTCTTGACATAATTAATTCATTGTGTTTACATCCGGGTTACATGAAATTCCAATATATTATATAACAAGGTTTCTGATTGGCTGAGATCGAAGTATAAATTAAATCATTTGAAAACTGCTTTTACGATCGTATTTCAGCCGAGAAATGTTTCAAATTAAATGTGAATCACTTCAATCAGAGAAAATGTCGCCGATCAATGGCAGTAGGGAAAAAGGATTTAAACCGGTAGATTTAGATTAAGATGACATTAGCATTTACGATACTGTGATGTACTTGATTGGCCGAGACTCGAAAGTGATTGAAAACATGAGTTTTAACCAGCAAATATGATGGACGCATTAACGCGGCGTTCGGCAGTAGCTGAGACATTTTCAGGGCCGCCTAAATGCGGCGCTCGGCGCCAGACACAGGTAAAATGCGACGCGATAAGTCGTCTCCCGGCATGAGGAGGCTGTTTTTCGTGCCGCTTTAATGTGTTATTAGGGTACAATGAGTTAATAGAAACACAATCTGGTCCAAACTGCCGGCTACCATCTGTGATACATTAAACAAACGTATAAATACTTAGTTACACTGAACACTGGACTGCCATCTGTAATATATTAAACAAACGTATAAATACTTAGTTACACTGAACACGGGACTGTCATCTGTAATATATTAAACAAACGTATAAATACTTAGTTACACTGAACACTGGACTGCCATCTGTAATATATTAAACAAACGTATAAATACTTAGTTACACTGAACACTGGACTGCCATCTGTAATATATTAAACAAACGTATAAATACTTAGTTACACTGAACACGGGACTGCCATCTTTAATATATTAAACAAACGTATAAATACTTAGTTACACTGAACACTGGACTGCCATCTGTAATATATTAAACAAACGTATACATACTTAGTTACACTGAACACGGGACTGCCATCTGTAATATATTTAACAAACGTATAAATACTTAGTTACACTGAACACGGGACTGCCATCTGTAATATATTAAACAAACGTATAAATACTTAGTTACACTGAACACTGGACTGCCATCTGATATATATTAAACAAACGTATAAATACTTAGTTACACTGAACACGGGACTGCCATCTGTAATATATTAAACAAACGTATAAATACTTAGTTACACTGAACACTGGACTGCCATCTGTAATATATTAAACAAACGTATAAATACTTAGTTACACTGAACACTGGACTGCCATCTGTAATATATTAAACAAACGTATAAATACTTAGTTACACTGAACACGGGGCTGCCATCTGTAATTATTAAACAAACGTATAAATACTTAGTTACACTGAACACTGGACTGCCATCTGTAATATATTTAACAAACGTATAAATACTTAGTTACACTGAACACTGGACTGCCATCTGTTATATATTTAACAAACGTATAAATACTTAGTTACACTGAACACTGGACTGCCATCTGTAATATATTAAACAAACGTATAAATACTTAGTTACACTGAACACGGGACTGCCATCTGTAATATATTTAACAAACGTATAAATACTTAGTTACACTGAACACTGGACTGCCATCTGAAATATATTTAACAAACGTATAAATACTTAGTTACACTGAACACGGGACTGCCATCTGTAATATATTAAACAAACGTATAAATACTTAGTTACACTGAACACTGGACTGCCATCTGTAATATATTAAACAAACGTATAAATACTAAGTTACACTGAACACGGGACTGCCATCTGTAATATATTAAACAAACGTATAAATACTTAGTTACACTGAACACTGGACTGCCATCTGTAATATATTAAACAAACGTATAAATACTTAGTTACACTGAACACGGGACTGCCATCTGTAATATATTAAACAAACGTATAAATACTTAGTTACACTGAACACGGGACTGCCATCTGTAATATATTTAACAAACGTATAAATACTTAGTTACACTGAACACTGGACTGCCATCTGTAATATATTAAACAAACGTATAAATACTTAGTTACACTGAACACTGGACTGCCATCTGTAATATATTAAACAAACGTATAAAAACTTAGTTACACTGAACACGGGACTGCCATCTGTAATATATTTAACAAACGTATAAATACTTAGTTACACTGAACACTGGACTGACATATAAGAGGTCTCGCGTACTTTTTCTTGTTGATTTTATTACATTATGTCTTCTTATATCATATTAAGAGAACCTTATTTTTATCGAATAGTAAAATGGCTAGGATTAAAAGCGACCGGCCGCAATAGCTCAATTGGTAGAGCGTCGGCTTGCGGATCGGGAGGATTGCGGGTTCGAACCCCGGCCGGGTCAAACCAAAGACTTTAAAGTTGGTAGTAGTGGCTTCCCTTCTAACGCTCGGGGCTAATGGGACAGCATTACGCCTGATTCGTCAGTGTCAGTATAATGGACCGACAGGGTTCTGTCCCTGGGACCTCATAAGTGCCCCTGTGCTATAATGATAGAAATGTCGCTACGCAGTATCGGCAAAAATGCCGGCAAATCCCAATCCCTAGGGTTAAAAGCAAACAGCGTGTCTGCCAGCGGTACATGTAATATGGTTTAAGTATGTGTGCAACTATCATGATTCAAAGCGCATAGGCACTATACACAAGCGAAACGCTTTTATATAAAGTATACTGTAAAACTGGCACCTTGAACATTTAGATTCAGCCTGAATCTTCCCCTGGTTGTACTCGACCGCACCATTGTACAACACTTGAAACACTCACCTGCAGTAAGAGAGTAAACAGTAATCGGAACTCCTCGGGTAATTCCGTCCTCGGGACAATCATCCCTCTGATGTATCTGGTACAACAATACTTAATGAAAACACGATCGTTTTGTTCGCCGGAAGTCGAAAGAAGAATATGCCTAAGTAGTTCGCACAAAAACATAAACACTGCAATCGTTTGACAGCTGCGTGTCTGCTGCGCTGGGTAAATTAAAATCGGACGATTTAAATTTGAAGCAGCCACAAATTGAAGTTTTACTGGCATCGTACTGTAGAGAGATGTCACCCCGAGCTGCCATCTTTGTTTTGACGTCTGTCTCAAAAGAAGTCCTATTTAGACGAATGACCGAGAGATGATTCGTGAATTATCCGAGGTGTTCCGATTGATTAAACAGGAGCAGTGCAATAGAAGCTTCCACTGGGATTCGAGCCCCAAATTATACACATTAGCCAACATGAATATTCATATACCTTAATGAGATTCTAAAAATAGACTTAAAATTATTATCAGAATTTATTTTATTTAAAAGCCATATTCAAACAAACTGAACAATTTTAAAATCCAGACTCACAGAAAAAAAAACCTTTATAAACGTTTTCCTTGTCAATTCGGGTTTGTAGTCTTCTTGTGAAGTAAAAAGTTAGTCAAAGGTATGTCAAACGGCCGTTATCTTCTTCTTCAGCGCCACACAATTTCACAATGATTTACATCGTCAGAATTCCAATGAGACTGCAATTAAATTATTTCTGTTAAATACGACAGCGTCTCTTTAAAGCATATGGCTTAAGTACTGATGGTCCCTAGTTCGAACCTTCGATTAGCCACGTGATTAGTAGGACTTATTTGCTACGCATTTCCCCTGGTAGTTTCCAACTGGACACTGGTTCTACCAACGAAGTGAGCAGTCGAGATGGGTTTGTGTTATTAAGTTGACAAATTAGTTTCCAAGTCGACTAAAACTAATGTTGTTAAACCTGACTTATGTAAGAGGCGTGTCAAATGAAGTTTGAAACCTTAGTCAGTTAAGCCAGGTTTCAGACTCGCAGCTTCTTGGACAGCGTGGTGCGGTCTACATAGCCAGAATAAGGCGGTTTAAACCAGTGAATTGGGAAAGAACACGGTCACGGTAAACATAACTGAAGATTCACGAGCTTCGTGTCAGATGTCAGACGATGAAGGCTGCATGATTGACGGATGTTTTGTTTTATATGACGCCACTATGGTGGCCCGTTTAGGCGAAGTTGGTTAAAAACTTGGTTACGGTATACGGTTGCCAAAGTGTACGGTTTATGTTGATTATTGCTTTTAGTGTGTTTGTTCTTTTTTGCTTTATTCGGGACAGGAGTTAAGGAAAGTTGGAAGAGGAGTTGTGATCATTTTATCAGTCCGGATAAGGCGTTTACTTTCAAGTAAAGTTTACTAGTTAAGCTTTCACTGTGATAGCAAGCTACTAACACCTGACTTGTCTGACTCTATGTCGGTTGTTGTGGAACTACCTTAATATTAACGTCTGGGGTGTCACAAGGAGACTATACTACTTTAGTACTCTTGTATAACGTGGGCTTGGTTCGAACCACACTTGAAAGTTAAACATTTCTCTCTAATTATGTTCCTAAAAGTACTAAGATTTTTGTTTCTGGGGTATTACATATAATATATACACATGCCATCTTGTTCAAATATTCCTTAAAAAGGTCCATACAGACAGAACTACGTTTTTTTTCATTCGACAGGTTCGTTGTTTGTTGGAGAGTTAACGAGTGTCATCCCTTGAATTTCTATTTGTTGCATCAGTGAAATACCTTCTCCTATACAGAGTGATCGTTCATTGCTCTCACATATACTCCTGCAAGAGGATCAAGGCATGAATGTCAAGTTTCTTGACCCAAGAAACAAAGAAGATTTATTACGTTTTTGAGGCGTTTATACATTGTACACTTGCAGCTTAGATTAAAGATATTTTGTTTTAGTTGGCTAATATCAGATTTCGTGAATAATTTTGCAATAATTTTGGATTTTGTTTCTATGCCATTGGTACTCAAGGTAGATACGTACGTAAATATATTAACAATATCGTGTTATCTTTAAAACAAATACGTAGATTAAATTAATAAACGAATTACAAATTGACATCATTTAATTTAACAATACTCAGTTTAAATACGCAAATAATTTAACTTAACCCCATTGTAAGATTCTAGTTAGAATTCTTAATGTTTTGTGATTAATTTTACATGAATGAATGTGCAATTTCACTTTAAGGCTAGTTGGAGGGACGCGACGTGAGGCGGTGGCGATTTGTTTTTAATGTAAATTTAAACCGACGCGCTCGTGAACGTCACCGCCTGCAATAGTCTCCATGTCACTTCCGACGTTGCTATTGTTTGTTCTTTTAAAATAAACCATCGGATGGATTTAACCGTAATGAAAGAAGTGTTTCAACGAATGGAGATTCATCCAAATTCCTTAACTACTAGTATTTATGCCTCTGCATTTAATGCTGTAATTTTAAAGGTGGCAATCGAAAGTTTACCTATATTAAATACATGTTCAAATCTCAAACCACTGCTTTGGGTAAATTTGGTCATACATTCTGCATAAATCCATACTTATAAAGACGATTTTGAACGTTAACTTTATTGTTAGATTGTACTAATCGCGAAAAAATACAAAAAATGTTGAGTCTTTTCAACTGTATAAAAAGCGCGATAGTGGTCTGTGCTAGAAATAGATATCGACGTCCGAACGGATTAGTCGGATGACTATATAAAAGCAAGTGGTCACGTGGTTTTCCAAGTTTAAACATGGATATCTCTGCAGCGTGGCTCGGAGGAAACCACCTGTTTGCAATGACGAGTGGGTATTTATCCTTGACTGTTCACACAGATCTTTGGCATGAATGAACATCGTTTTTGCAAGACCCTTTCAGGTACCAATTACTTCTTTGATTACTTCGGAAATAATGTTTGGACCAAACTGTCGGATACCATCTTTAACCTAAAACAAACTCTTGACATAAGTAAGTATAAAATACTTATTAAATTTATTTTCTATTCGTTGTTCTTTTAGAAATTAAACTTAAACCTTTTGTGGAAATGTATTTTACCAGTTCAAATGTGATTATTATCAAGTTTCATATTTATAAAACTTTGTATAGATTAAATAATTAAATGCTTGTATAGAAATTCATGTTTGAATTGTTGACTTGAATGACTGATTTATTGATTATTTGATTGAATGTGTACATTGTATTGTATATATGTTTGCAGAGAATCGTGATGACTCATGATGCTTAGATAAAAGCTATCCACACATTCTTGATTGATTAAAACATTTTTACACCCACTTAAATTTCACAAGTATAACGTAAAAGGCGATTTAAAACGCATATGTCCATATTCCTAACCGACATCAAACCCAACGACATATAAAGTCACGTGGACTAAAGAACAATCGGAACACCTCGGATAATTCACGAATCTTCTCTCGGATGTATGTAGGTAGTCGGATGACCTCGGCCATTTCCCTAAATGGGACTTCTTTTGTGACGTCAAAACAAAGATGGCTGCTCGGATGACAGCTCACTACAGTACGATGGCTGTAAAACTACAATTTGTGGCGGCTTCAAATTAAAAAAACAAAAACAAATTTAATTTACTTAGCGCAGCAGACATGCAGCTGTCAAACGATGGCATTGTTTATGTTTTGTGCGAACTACATTTTAGAGATATTCTTCCGACTTCCGGCGAACAAAACGATCGTGATTTGAGCAAGTATCATTGCACCAGATACATCCATAGGATGATTGTACCGAGGACGGAATTAACAGAGGAATTCCAATTGACTAAAGTATTCCAACGACGCGTGTGTGTGTAAAGGATTTTCCAGTACTTTGAGTCACTGACTAGAGGTAAATGAAATCAGCTGGCATCGAACGTGTGAAACTATCTCGTGTGAAACTATCTCGACCATTTCTACACAATATGTCATTATTTCTCTTGGGTATCTGGATAAGTCGCTATTTCGTTCAGATGCCCAATGTGTTCCAAGTTAAATATACATATTCAGGGCGATCCTGGGAATAATGGGGAGTTGCGATTGGGTGCAGTATATAAGTACATGAACTACAAATATTGGGTAAACTTTGTCAATGAACGATCTATTTCGGCATCAATGAGCTTTAAATCAACACTGACAAAACAGTTTAAATTTGTAATTTATTTTCATTCTGTTTAATAAAACATTTAATTAATGAACAACAACAAACAAACTGAAATGAAGAAATGACTGTAAAATATCACTTAAAATGATGAGTGTGACAGTTTGCCGCCGTCTGTGAAGAGAGGTGTTATTTGACGACACGCATTAGTGGTTTACATACATAATGATTATCCAAAAAGGTATTACACGCAATAAGGTTACAGTTGATCACACTAGCATCCATTTGTTTATTTGTCATAAATAATTTTGGTAACAACAGAATAGTACGGATTCAAAGTTTACATTAGGTTGATCAAATGAAACACGTCGCAACATCTTGCAATGATATTAATTTCTCCTTTAGCCTTTGGAAGTTCGACAAAATAGAATAGCTCCGAGCTACGTATGCGGTAATACATATAATATATGGCATGAAGTATATAGTTGGCTGGGAAAATGATATAAAAGGTTGCTTGTTGATCTGCAGGATTGGGGTGGGAGTTGCTAAGTCATACAAAAGCACACATATTCCAACAGGTGGAGCCTATCTATGTTTACGCATCTTACTCAGCTGTTTTCAGAAATGATCGACTGACGTTGGCACCATTGGAACATAAAGAGAAATCTTGTTAATTGTATATAAGTTGGAAAATGTAGTGGATAACGTTGAATTGGTGGCAAAATTGTGGCCAAGACAGTGACAGTGTGTTTTTATGTTGTTGTTTTTATAGACGCTCTACTTATATGCAGCCGACACCCTTATCGAGCTTAAACTAGCTTAAACTTCATTAGGAATACCTGGGATACCTGTTTGTGGTTGATTGTTGTAACATCGTACCGACATATTTATGGTCATTTTCGCGACCTTCAGTTCAGCTCACTGGGAAAACCCCATACATATGTCTGGGTAGAACCAGCCCAGAGCCGTAGCTGAATGGTTTACACCGTGTAGCCATTAAACTAGTAATAAATTGCCGTAACTTTAAGATAATAACATGAGTAAATTTAATCTTAATTAGTATAATTACTGTACACACAGAAATTCTGGCATTCCATTTTTGAGTCCTAGTAAAGGTTCCGGATACCACCCTTAATGTGTAACTTAAAAAGCGTACACACGTAACGCAGTTATAATGACAATGTATATCCAGTGTATTCAACAAAATTAACGCATAAGAATGTATACAATTATTGTATATGCTATTGCATTTACATGATAAGTACACTTGTACTTTAAATGGTATGTATGTTTGTGTCTGTGGTAGTTATTTGTTGTACTGCGCAGTGACACAATGATCTATATGATGTCGACGTCCGGTTATTATGAGTGGAATAAAATCAGAGATATGTATTGATGGAACCGCCTTGGCATCGCAGGTCGCCGCCACACAAAGGTTTACACCAGGACTGGGAAACGTATCCCCGCGGTTTGCGGCTTACATACGTTACAAGTCGGCAACTCTACCACTCGGCCTCTGTAGTAAAGAGCTTTTAATTTTTCAGACCTACAGAAAACACTATATTTTAAAGATTTTAAAGAAAAAATATTAAATTCACCCCCCCCCCGCAAAAAAACAAACAAAAAACACACAAAAAAACCCAACCCCAACACCAAACAACATGTAACCAGGTGAAATTATATTAGTTTTTGTGGTTGAACAAAGTTTTGATTTGTGCCAACTACATCGAGCGTGTCCAGGTCGCTTTAAAACTACATACAACATATTATCGTAAAATATAACAAAATGTCTTATATTTACCATGTATATGTAGCTTGATTTAAGAATCAGACTGATATCAACAAGTATGGATAATCAGTATGCTGGCATATGGTGCTTGATGTATGACAGGTTGCTGCTTTGAATATAATGTTATGAATAACCCCGGACAGTGCTACAACTGTACAGTCTAACTCATCATAACAATGAGCATTTGACTTCACGTTATTATACCTCAATTGGTGTAAAACTGCCTTCTAGTCGGTCTAAATGACTTCACAACTATCTGGCCAAATACATTTTCGTGCATCTGACATGACGCCAACTTGTCGTTTCTAAGTACATGTATCAAATTATGGAGAAACATTTATAACAATACCGTTTAGAAAACGGTCGTTATTTCTTTAACATGATAATAGCAGGTCAATATACGTAAATTTTATTATGCAAAATATTTACTAAATTGACAACGTCATTTTGATTGAGCGACGTCGGTTCCTTTGTCAATGATCTGCACTAAATACCAAGTCATTTTATAACGACTAGGCATCCAAACTCGATGAGACACCTGTCATTCGGGAGCTGACTGATCTGGATCTGCTCTGCACTGCCCCCATCCATTAACTGTGATAATTATGCTTAAAGGCTTTTATTAGAAATATTCGCAACAATCATTTTTTCAACGCTATCCCTAAAATACATTGATGTTACCCTACATTAAACGATGTGTTCTTTGTTCGGTAGTATATTTAGGAATATCAGAATATAAACTAATTCTACAAATGTTTAAACACAATTGACAAAATATCATCATTTGCAGAATAATTTTACAGTATTCCTGTAGAAAAACATACTTTTGCATTTCTATAATTCTGTAACGTGCAAAGTTCAGCTTTCTATTGCACCAAGAAGTTTAAAACGTTCTTTAGCAAATGGTTTGTAGCAAAAAACGCAATAGTTCACAGCAAAATATCAAAGCTAACTAACCTTGACAACTTAAACAACAAAAATGAGAAACATAATAAGATAAACATACGGAATATTTATAAGCAAGTACAATCATTTAAAATTGATAGTTGCATTTTATTCAACATTAAAAATACTGGCTATAAAAATCCACATATTATAAAACAGTTTACGCCAGATCACAAAAACATGCGACAATCAACACAAAAACAGGCTACAATCAGCACAAATCAAAGTTAAAAAAGCCACAGAATAAAATCGAATTAAAGTCATTTAAACTGTTTCTACAACAATGTTGATATATTGTGTTATAAAACAGATAAATATATATTAAATACAGAGGTCGGATAGGCTTTATATAAAATAAACATGCAAATAAAAATATTATTTCAACCTTTATAAAAGTAATACTTTCTTCTAATGTTTTATTTGCTAAAAATGTGTTTGTTTAAAAAGACCAATACAGAAAAAATATAAGAAAAAACTGTTTCCTTATTAGATTAAAAGAAATCAGCGTAATACATAAAAATGAAATAAAATATAAAAGTTAATTTTTTCGAATAACTGATTTGCTAAAATGTGGTTGTTAAAAAACTGCTTAAGAAAATACAGACATTTTTAATGTGTTTGCTTAAAGAGAATGACAGATCAAACACAGAAAATGTCCAACATAAAATAGTTGCTTTGTTGTGGTTCTTTTGCTGTGAAAAGGATGAATATTAAACCTTGATATACAACAAATGCTAGTAATAAAACGAATGAAAACCGCGATTATGTATATATATATTTAAATAAATTCACCAAAATACTATAAGGTTATTGTAAAGACACATAACTACATGTATTCCATTATTGTGCCTTTTATCAAGTGATTGATGGTCTTGTCAGAGTATTAGTCACTTCTGCACAAATACGCTCTGACTTCTTCTATATAATGACTACAAGTTAACAATGAACTTGAACCACGTGTAAATTTTGCTAATTTTGTACACTTCGTGTACTGCTGCTTTTCCTGTCTGTTTTTATGTCACCTTAACAAATTAGTTTTGGTTTCGTCTCAGTGTGGACTATAGATTACACATAGGTTCAAAGAATAGTTGACTTTTAACATTATTAAATGTAGTAGTAAAACAAAGTGCAGAATTATAAAACATACTTCTCATAAACGCAATAAGACTTACACAGTGATGGTTGTAGTAACGGTAGTGTGTTTAGTGTTTATCGTTGTACCTGAGGCACGTCTCCTCAATCTGTAGACATTTTGTGCTACAGAGTCGTTGATTCTCAGCCACGCCTACTAAATGAGTCGCCTAATTGTGCTGCAGAGTCGTTGTGCTTCAGCCACGCCTACTTAATGAGTCGCCTAATTGTGCTGCAGAGTCGTTTTGCTTCAGTCACGCCTCCTAAATGAGTCGCCATAGTGTACTTCAGCGTCGTTGGTCTCAGTCACACCTCCTTAATGAGTTGTCTCATTGCGCTGCTCAGTTAGCTTGTCTCAGACACACCTCCTAATTGAGCCACCTTATTGTACTTCAGCGTCATTGGTCTCAGTCACACCTCCTTAATGGTTGGTCTCATTGCGCTGCTCAGTCTGCATGCCTCAGTCACGCCTCCAAAATTAGTCAACTAATTGTGTTGCAGATCGGTGTGCCTTAGCCACGCCTCCTAAATGACTTGTCTAATTGTGCTGCATTGTCGGAGTGCCTCAGCCACGCCACCTTAATGAGTCGCCTCATCATGTCAAAGAGTCGTTGTATCTAATGCACTCCTCCTAATTGAGTCGCCTCACTGTGCTGCAGAGTCGTTGTATCTCAGCCCCGCCTCCACAATGAGTCGCCTTATTGTGCTACAGAGTCGTTGAACCTCAGCCACGCCTCCTCAATGAGTCGCCTCATCGTGCTTAGTTCGGGTTCCATCATTTCCTGGCATGTGACCAGGTCTACTACAAAACCCTGTCCCCACTTGGTCGCAGGTACAATCAACAGGTCGTTGCTCCCACTTTCACAAAACGAGTTCACTTTACCTTGGATTTGTTTGAAACTCTCAACTTCATCTAGCAGATCCTGGCCATGAGATTCGAGCTTTTTGTCAAACACGGCTCTAAAGTGATCGTAGAGTTTATAGTCAGCCTTATTCCACTGTTTTAATAATTGTTTACTTTCTGCAGAAAACGAAAACTTTTTTGCAGATTTGCGTTCATTTAGAGGAACGTATAATATATCGCGTGTCTCCCAACATAGCTGTCTGCGCATAAGTACAAGAGATTCGTAGAATTTTTCAAGAACCATGACTAAGTCGAAATCATTGTTTAATTGTTTTATGTAACTATCAAAGAATGTATCATTTTCAAACTGGTTTTGTGGTAATCCAAAGTCAAATGACATTCTGTTATGAACAAAATAGGTTCCGACTTGGAACGATGATGGATCTTTGAAGAACTCCAAAAATGGATCTTCTGTAGTGATGTTTTGCTCTTTTAAAAGGTTATCTATTCTTTTGAAGAACCCGTAATATGACGCGGCGGATATAAAATGACTTGTGGGTTCGCGGAGAATTGCCACGTATTTAGTATCGCGTGGCATGATGCCTCGAAATGCCATTCTGTTATACACGACGTGGTTACACAAGATGTTATATGTTTCATTCGTAGGCAATGGGACTATCCTATCACTAGAAACAGTTGTGCCGTAGCCAAGGTAATTAAATCCAAATCCACTCGAGGTTCGTGGAAGCACTAAGTTCAGCTTATGCGACGTGGCAAACCTCAAAAATATATTCATCACCGTGGTACTTCCAGCTTTATGAACCTTCAGGAACACAACATTCGTTTCCTTCTTACACATCTGCAAATGTTGTGCTGCGGTTGGTCTTGTCTTAGGCTTGACCTCATAAGTCGACACATTATAGGCAGGCTTATCTGAGTTCGAATCTGTATTTCTTGCGGTCGTTGTATTGGGATTGGGCGCTAGACGCAGTGTCGAGTCTATGCGCCCAAGCTCGACAATGATGGACGTGTTACTGTAGCTTGTCCCGAACAGCCGCACAACCAGCAGAAATAGAGTCAGCAGGACGATCATGAAACTGGAAACAAAAATACAGTGTAATGAATCCGTGCATATGATCAAGAAACACACATACATGTTAAACCAAACTTACTGTATAATGAGGCATTGCATATGAACAAGAAACATATACATGCACATAAATGCGGGAAACGTATAATAAAGCAATATATATATTAACAAGAAACATACCTAAACACAAACATACTGTGTAATGAGGTATTACAAATGGACAAGGAACATACGTTCATGTTAAAACGAACAATTCGGGTTTATGCAAACCCCAAAGAAGTACTAGATCGCCGAAAGACGGTGTAAAGAGATCAAGTCGGTTCTTTTGCCTAGAGACCATTCATTCCAAAGGTAGGTTTGATCTATTTGGTGCAATTTTCCTGCTTTTTCACTTTTACATTTATCTAGCATGTGTTCACCTTTTGGTAGTTTCAAAATTTATTGCATGTTATGTACTCATATGACCTTGTAATATCTTCATAAACCAAGCACATTGTGTAATAATGTATTACATATGAACATGGAACATGAACCAAGACATAAAAAAGACATTAACCCTATGTCATGGCTTTATATCAACTGCTGCCGGTACATTGAATAAATATAGTTTGATTAATCTTTTGATGAGTTGTTTACTTAAAAGGTCGACATATGCTTTGAACTGTCTATTAAACCGTAGACAGCTTGCACTGAATACAGCTCACCAAAAGCTGCAAACGTAAGGATCATACATACATGTATCCCTGTATTTAGTTCATTTCTTGTATACGGAAACATAAAACATGGACATGAGACGAAACAATGCGCTGTGATTAAAGTTCTTAAATTGGTGTATGAAATTGTTTCGTTATTTGTTCACAATAAAAGTTGTGTTTTTTAAGTGTCTGTAAAAATAGTTATGAACTTTTCATTTGATTTCACAAGAATGGAAAAATGACAAAAACTTATAAAACATACCATTAAAAAGCAGAGGAGACTTGCAATATTTGTTTCTACCTTATATTGGCGTATGAATAAAAATTATAAAACATTGACCATTTAGTGTTTTATACCTGAAATAAATGTGTGTTAGTACCACGTTTTTCAAAGCTGGAAATTGCTTGTTCAAGAAGGAAAAATGTATTGAACATCACTATAAATAGGAATGTTTACCAAAGGTAGTATGTGTCCAACTGAAAAAATACATATAATAATTAAATATAAAATAAAAGCGCCTCACACTGAATTGATAATTTTACAGCATTTAATGAAGAAAATGATACATTATAAATGAAAGCAAATATTGTATGTTATCCTACTTTACCCATGAATATCTATTTCCCTGATTATATGAGGTCGATTTTTCTGTTTTAGTAGCCTAATTTCCAGATGTGCGTGAGGGTGCGAATTGAAACAACGACCGGGTCAAGCGGTTAGGGTCGCCGACAAATAAAGACGCAGGTTCCCGGCGCGTAGGTTCGAATCCCTATTGGAGGGATTATTTCACATAAAGAGACTTTCAACTGACTTTAGTTGAGATGGTGTGTCTACTGAAGACGTGATCTCAGGTGTAAGAAAACAGATGAATACTTACAAGAACTGTTTGAAGCGAGGCCCCGACACCGACATCATCTTCACAGACCTCCGTGCCTGTAATGTATAATACTTGATTGATAAAGCAATAAATAATACGTGGTTGCATACACATTTACTTTATATAAGACTATACATAATGCAAGTCATTAATAATGGCCATGGTATAGCTCCCTTGATATCGCTCAAGCAGATATAAGGGTGGTTCCACGACTTGTGGGCCAGGTGTCAGGATACGGTGTGTGGTATCATGCCAGGTGTTCACGGCATGCTATACACAGTGAAGGCAGCACTTTATGATCTGCTTCAAAAGCACACCGTCACCAAAATAACTGAACTACTGTTGGTAGGACGATAAATCCAACAAACAAAAATAATAGACATAATGACTTAATTAACAACCGAATACTGGGTAATACTGATTTATAACCACAATGGCCATATACGAAAAGTTATCGTTCGTTACCCTCACATCTACTGAACGGACATTGTACGAAACGGATTTTTTTTTTTTTTTGTGATATTCACCCACGTCAGCTTCTTGGTTTCTTAGTAACACAATTTTTAACCACCGGGTTTATTTGTAATTTTAAATGTCTGTATTCATATGTAACCTCTGTTTGTTCTTTTACAGAAGAGTACAATATAGTCAAAGTTGACAAGATAATAAAATATCGAAAATATACAGTTATTATACGAATAGACAAGAGAAAGTATGCATATAAACATTCTATACTTTAAAACTTCCTCACCTCGCAAAAAAACAAATAACAGAAAAGGAAGAAGAAGAAGAAGAAGAAGAAGAAGAAGAAGAAGAAGAAGAAGAAGAAGAAGAAGAAGAAGAAGAAGAAGAAGAAACAAAAAGGAGAAGAAGACATTCTAAAAATAAGAAAATATATTATCAGGATAGCTAGGAATAAGAGTTTACGCTCAAAGATTATTTTGTTTTGATTTATTACGAAAACAATCAAATGTTCACTTCCTGGATAGAACCTGTACGTACTCGGAAATTGCCGAAAGCAAGAGGAGCAGGCCTGGGAAAGCAAGATAGTGAGAGAAAAGAAGCTAGAGAGAGAGAGAGATAGCACGAGCGAAAGGAGAAGAGTATGGGAGAGAGAGAGAGAGATAGCACGAGCAAGAGAAGGAGAGTATGGGGGAGAGAGAGAGAGAGATAGCACGAGCGAGAGAAGAAGAGTATGGGAGAGAGAGAGAGAGCACGAGCAAGAGAAGGAGAGTATGGGGGAGAGAGAGAGAGAGAGAGAGAGAGAGAGTGGGGGTGGGGCGAGATATGAGAGAGAGAGAGAGATTTATAGTACATCATAAAACGATACCTTCAAAACAACGGATACTGTACACAAGCCTGATGGCCTCACGGGTTTAAGATTTTAAAAATTCTAATATATATAGCATACGCTTGATTAGAATTTTTCAAATCTTATAAATAAAATGATAGGTTTATAGATGATTGGCCAACTGAGATTTCTTTGATACAGGTATAATTGGGCAAAACAATTAACACATACTTGTACTGGCTGGTGATTCTGCTTGTAAGATGCCAACTAAATGTCTGAGCCCCAGCTGTGTAGAGTTGTCAGTCTGGAATTATGACAGGATTCCCTTTGGTTTATGTTATATTTATGATCTTTGCTCGTTGTTTTTGCATGTTGCATAAAGGTGTTACAAATGATAAAAAAACATAATTGTCTAACAGCCCCATTCCAACTTAATCATTGTTTCACAAAAAAAGGCTGTGTGGTGTTTTTTCTGCCTTGGAAAACTGATCGGTTGTGTGTTGTCCACCTAGAAATATTTATCGGATGTGTTTTGTCCACCCACCCATGTAAACAATACATGGGGACAGAACAGTTGGATACCACCTTTAAGTGTCCCTAACCTTTACTAAGCATAAATGCGACTGTATCCAGATATTTACCTTTATGCTGCGAAATAGCCTTAGTATCAGGAAATTATAAAAATAAATCACAATGAATGCAAACAATTCGTGCTCACAAAATAAAAAATGCGTTAGTCATGAGGTAAAAAAGCATATACTTTCGAGAATTCAGATAAAAACTTGCCTATATACAGGGGTATATATTGTGCTGTTTAACTTAGATGGTGATGTGTATAACAAGTTTATGGGGTACATTGGTGAATGGAAATTGTCTCCCTTGTTAGTTAATATCCGAGGTATTCCAAATTGTAGGTAGGTACTTTTAGTTGAAATTCTTGGACTTTATCGCCCATTCTTTTGTAGATATTGCAATAACAAACAGTGAAATTTCTTACTTGTACATAAATACATGTATAAGCTTTAAATCCATTTATATACTTATAGAGATGTGTTATTTAAAAAAGAAAATGGAAGTGTTTGTTGATTTATCTGTGTATTTCAAGAAATGCAAAAAAAGTCAACATATACTCCAAAAAGCGCAAGCATAAACCGACCTACTTGCATTTAGGGATTGATTATTCAGGGGAAAACTATTCATTTCTGTCACTCATTGACACGCGAATGTCATCGTGTTGATTTTCTTCACGAGTCTATTGTCCGGTGAAGTTTTACATGACAGGTGCGTGACATTTTGATTCCTTAGGCTGTTTGATGTCACACGGGGGTACACACAGGGTGGGACGGAAGGATTAGTGTTTGATGTGACATTGGTTACACACAGGGTGTGACAGAATTAGTGTCATTGTGGCACAAGCAAAGAAAGATAATCTATCCCTGCGACAAACAAAAACATTTGTACAAAAATAAGAATATTATCAACCACCCAAATATTCTTAGTTATGTTTATCGACTTACGCACATTCATGTAAGTACGCATATACATATACCTATAATAATTTAAATAAACTGTTCTCATAAATTATTAAAAATGTATAATGCTTTACTTCATGTTTATGTTTGGTGATATATTGGTCCAATCGGGCCGGGTGTGATTCATATGAATAATAGTATGTGTCTAACAAAGTTGGTTGTACACATGCCACAATAAAAAATATTTTCTAACTTATTTACTTACTTATAACTAATACAATGGATGTGTTGCATTGTTGATTCCGGTAGTACATTTGCAGACTCAGTTGTATGTTAATTCATGTCTGGGTTGTTTTCATTATTGTCTGGCGGTTTACTTAACGACAAGTTTTAACTTATTTAAATGCATGTTTAATAACGGTTTGCAAAAGCATGTGATCGCTATTTTTCATTTTCAGATGCGAAGAATACAAATGATGTAAGAGCAGCCGTTTCCGAACAAAACGCCTTTCAGCAGCATCACAATCGTTCGCAGAAAGTTAAGTGAATTGCGCTAAATCAGACCAGTTCAGAGAATATGAGGATTTTGAAGAAGGTCGTACTTTAATAAACATATTTTTTCGTGTGTTGCTTTTTGAAATACATCGAAGCGGCCAACAAAAAGGAACCTATTTAACCGAAAGGAAACAGAGAAATTAGAACAAATGGGAAGAATGAAATGGAGTACTGGAAAATGCTAAAAAAAGCAACAAATAGGAATGAAAACACAAACATACGGAGTGAAGATTTTTACACGTATTTTGAGGCAATAAACAATTCAAGTTTACAATTCTTTCAACTTGATGCGGATACCATTTAATTTAATAAAAGGCATTTGAATTACGAAATTCAAATTATGTTTGCAGAAATTTCTCAAACAGAAGTACTTAAAGCATGCAAACAATTACACAACAATCGAGCAGCGGGGCCAGACAGATTAATTAATGAGTTCTATAAATACGGGGCTCATGATTTAATATACTTCCTTCATGTATTATTTAATAATATTTTCCAGAACAATTCAATGGAGTAAAAGTGTTAGAATGCATGTGCATAGAAAATGACAAATAAAACTATGAAAATAACAGGGGTATATGAATGCTAAGTCACTTTGGCAAGATCCTAACAAGAGTTTTAAGCAATAGTTTATGCTAAATGGGCAGAAAACAATAATGTTTATGTAGAGGCACAAGTCGATGTTCGCAAAAATATGAGTACACTAGATAACTTATTTTGAAATGTAATAGTAAGTCACATGTTAAATACAAATAAACTATACGTAGTCCAGGTATACTTTCGTAGGCCTACGATCTTGTGGTACGAGATGTACTCTGGTGCAAGCTAATTAGGTTTGGTATAGGGGGTAACATTCTTAAAATAATGTAATGCATGTTTAATTAACTTAAGACAAAGGTAAGGGTGAACGGGGAGGTCATGGATAGTCAAGGTGTGTGTTTATAAGGATTTAAAGACTTTATTTATGCAAGAAGCAATATGAACCACACAAGTGAAGTATCATCAAATAGAATGAATAACGATACTTTAATATTTAAATGAAATTTACGGACATATCCCAAATTAAAATTTAAACATATTTTTTGTAGAGATAGAAACATCACAGTCTCGTTAACAAATGTACTAACCCCGACATACATCACATCGTTGTTATAATGTACCTCTTGGCTATAAATGTAATATTTTATGCCGAAATAAACTTTGTAAAATAAACTTTGTTTATCATCGTTTTTGTTTTCTGTAAACTTAAATAACTTAGAAGAAACATTAAAACTTAGCGGTTTTGAGGGAATTAAGATTGACAGGTTGAAGTTTTGGTTCTTCTGTATGCTGAAGATATTATAATATTTGTGGATGAAGAATTATTTATAAAGAGGCTTAATATTGTCACAGAGTGTACGTTTCTACAAATTGCAGAACTCTGTTTTTATCGCTTTCAATGGAGCGATGACAATTAATTTTTTTTAAAAAGGGTTACGCAGATGGCTCTAATACAGCTTTGTGGTTTACAACAGTTTTTATTAATATGTCAAATCAGTGTAGACGTTAAACCTTTCATTCTGCACCCAAATCCCTGTCAGACTCACACTACATACACAATCTGACACCCTATTAAAAATAAACCAAGCTATAGAGCACCTTCAAACTGTCTAACAATAGACCCTTAGAAATAGTTTCAACTTACAAAAAATGGGTTAGATAGTTGTTAGATCATGCGTATTAACAGCGGTCGGACGGTTATGTTGATGAATTGGGGCAAATGAAAACAGGTTCAATTTTGGGATCGTATTTATTTTACTTGGACAAAGTAAACCTTGGATAATAAAATCGAGTTATACAATGGCCAATATTTGTAATTATTACTAATTAAGTGTTGCCGAGTATTAATGCATTCTGATTCCTCGACTTAAAATAAAAAACAACAACATGCTGTTTGCATTAAATACCTAGATGCAATTCAAATTTCCATGTATTTGGTAATTTAAATAAAACATTGATTCAAATGTTTCGTTAAGTTATGCCACGAGTTAAACATTCGTAAATCATAGTTCTCGAATAGCGAATAAAAGGGCAAACCTAATTTCATAACAAGCATTAGTTTTAAATATATTTTTGTTGTTGTTGATCAAATCGTTTAAAAAAAGGTTTAAGGAGTTTGTAGTATATATGTGTGTGATATATACAGCTATTATAAAGTTAGTTTCGAAAGTTCAAGTTCAAGCTGTTGTTAATGTGAATTATTATCCAGAGTCACAAGACGGGTGCGGAAAAACAGCAGAATGACTTGCCAGTTGTTTAAACACTTTTATGGATGAGGTTTTGAAAGCTATCTCGTCACTGAAAAGAGGAAAGAGTGGTGGTATGGACAATCTGGTCCCTGAAATTTTTATAGATGGCAAAAACATATTAACACCTATACTTTGTAAAATATTTAACTTCATTTACAATAATGGCATATATCCAAAATTATGGACTAAAGGAGTTATAGTGCCTGTACCAAAGAAAGGGGACAAAGAAGATGTAAATAATTATAGAGGCATAACTCTAACAAGTATTTTCTCAAAACTATTTTCTATATTGCTGGATAATAGGCTACGCATTTGGCTAGACAGCAATGGACAAGTTAGTGATTTTCAATTTGGATTTAGAAACAAAAGGAGTACCATTGATTGTATATTTGTGTTAAATTCACTGATTAATAAGATTTTAAACCAAGAAAAGCGGAGATTATACTGTGCTTTTGTTGATTTTAAGAAAGCATTCGACTTAGTCTATAGAAATGGAATGATATTTAAATTGTTGAAATTAAACGTATCTTCTAAGTTTACAAGGATGATTCAAGCAATATATTCTGATGTTAAATCATGTGTAAGAACTAAATTAAATGGTTATGCTGAAGCTAATTACAAAACCAATAAATCAAAGAGTGAATCTCATCTTAATGATAACAATACCTATTCAGATTTCTTTGCCACATATAATGGAGTTAAGCAAGGAGAACCTTTGTCACCTCTTCTGTTTATACTTTTTATAAATGACATGTATGATCATTTATACACAGATGGGATAGATAGTATAAATATTGATGACATTAAACTGTTTATGCTGTTGTTTGCAGATGATACAGTTTTATTTTCATATAGTGCTGCAGGCCTTCAAACTTTACTCAACAAATTGTATGACTATTGTTCTGAATGGGGATTATCTGTAAACATTAACAAAACAAAAGTCATGGTATTTAACAAAAACAACAGGCAGAATCAAAATATCAATATTAAGTATGCCGGGGTGAATCTTGAGGTAACTCAGGAGTTCACTTATCTTGGAGTAATACTATCATCAAATGGTATATTTTACAAAACTCAGAAAACTCTATCAGAACAGGCTTCCAGAGCTTTGTACTCTCTTAACAGATTATTTGATAATATATCTTTTAAAGTAAAGGATAAAATTAAGCTGTTTGATGCCATGATCCTTCCTATATTAATGTATGGATGTGAATCTTGGGGATTCCATGAAATTCCTGATATAGAAAAAATACATATTAAATTCTTAAAGCAAATATTAGGAGTGGGACCTAAAACAACAAACTTGACTATTTACGGCGAAACTGGGCGCATGCCATTACATGTAATCAGAAGCATTAGAATTATCAAATACTGGTCTAAAATTAAGTCTGATCCTAATTCACTTCCATTTAAAATATATAAATCTTTACCAGATTCCGTAAGCTCACGTTCCGACAAAAATTGGAGAGCACATGTCAATAATTTAATGCAAAAATTAGGGCTAGCTTACCTATTCCACAAGGAAATTGCTTCAAAAAATGAGGTAAACATGATTATTCAGAGAATAAAGGACACATACATGCAACAATGGGTATCAGATGTAAATTCATCTTCGAAGCTGGATAGCTATAAATTGTTCAAAAAATCTCTTACAGCTGAACTTTACCTGGATGTCATTAACAATGATATGAGTAGAAAATATCTTACCAGATTACGCTGTGCTTCCCATAAACTTTGTATTGAAGAGGTCAGATACAAAAATATTCCAAGAGAGCAGAGAATGTGTACTAAATGTAATATGAACGTTATTGAAAATGAGTAGCACTTTCTCTTGGTCTGTCCAAGATACCATGTATTAAGAACACAATACTTACCCAGATACTATTTAAGGTGGCCGACTCTCAATACGTTTGTACAGCTAATGAGCAATGAAAATGTTAATCTATTAATAAGATTGTCAAAATTTAATCACCAAGCCTGGTTGTTAAGAAATGAAAATACTGATAACAACAATTAATTGTTTATCTTTAAAAGATAAACTGTAGAGACTTGATGTTAACAAAGCCTGTTTATTTTAATAAGAATAACAACATTTAAAATTATCCTTTGATACTTGTGAACATGCTTTTTTTAGCCACAACGGCAATTAAAATGAACATTTATACCTATACTAGTAATGTGAAAAGTTCATGTACACCTTTTGTACACCTATTCCTGAACTATGGCGCATTCGTAAAAATGACTTGGTGCAATATCTTTATATTGTTATTATATTATATGTAAACAATAGTATACGTATGTAACGTAACATAACAGCATTGAAATTGCATTTGTGAGTTACATGTATGGCACATTTGTATGGTCATGATTTTGGTAAATTGTGCAAATATATATAAAACTTTTACTAATTATATGAACAAACAAAAAAAGTAACATACCACATCTATTCTATCGAGAAAATATAATCTTGCTTTATAAAAGGTTTGTTCTCTTTAGCAGAAATCCATCCTTCACCAATGTTTGTAAACAAATCCACATGTTATAATTGGTGATGCATATTTTCCACACGCCGGTTAATTTCCTTTTATATGAGTGCATAATTATTCTATTGTACTATGTACATAACCGTGTTATTCATACTTTTCTATAACATATATTGTTGTTGTTGTATAACCTGTAATTAATTAATATGTATTTATATGTTTTGTACACCGCCATCTACAATGTCTGTAGACTTAGCAATGGCCTCTATGGCTTGTGTCAATAAATGTTTTTGACTTTTGACTTTATTCTGAATATAACAGGAATTTCGAAAACACAGTGGAGTTCCAACAACTTATTACAATGGATATTCCATTACAAATGTATATGACGTGTCTTCTAGAATCAAGGAATTCCTTCTATCATCTACAGAGTCACAACAGCCTAATATATAGCAATCTGTCATAAGTAGCCAAATTCTTAAGCAATAAATTATGCAAATTATTAATTATCAACATTATTTCGGCTTCCTTTGATTTGGCCCTACATGCTTCTTTATGATGTAATGACAGATAAATCACCAGACAGGTACCAGCTGGTGACCAAAGCAAGCTATATGCACAGCACACTGAGCACAGCTGAATGACTCTTAGATTTTGCATAATTAATCCCAGACTCAGCCAGTGGTCATCATAAAATGATTGTGAAACATCTGGACAGTTAGTGCTTTACCCAAGATTAACTGACTTAAGAAATATCATCATTTGGACGTCCAAATTATTATAAATAATGGAACATTATTTGAATTACATTATATTGAAGTATAAGTAGAATATTTCATATCTACATTAAATGACTCTCATTTTGATATCTGACAATTATTTAACATATGCCAGATTATTGAAATACAGTGTTATTATATAAAACAAAAAAGATACAATAATACTTATGATGCATTACATAATTTAAAGATAGCATCATATTACACGTAAGAAGACTGATGCATTGTTTACTATCTAGGGGAACAACGAAAACTGCACAGCACTGAATCATCGATTCTACACCTCACTTGGAGATTTAAAAATGTAACAATTAGTTTTTATCTTAAGGTTTGCTTCTTCACTTCATTACATTTTTATTAAGTGACTTTTGTTTAAATAAAACAAAACAAAAACAACAATTGTTGTCAGATGACTGTGACGCGTCTTCTCCACTTAAAGGCATCTCAAGAGCCTTATATAAGTGACCCCCCCCCCCCCCCATTTATTGCCCAACCCAGCATGTGAGGGCATCTGTTTTCTGATAAGCCAGGCTGCCACAGTCTGTAACGATGTGTCTGTCACACAGGTATTGTTCAAGATCCAAGTGTATGTATGCTATATCTGGGGGTTGAACATAGTCATTCACAGTTTGTAAAAGAAACAGTTGTGAATATACCAATTACGCAATCCAATATATATATATATATATATATATATATATATATATATATATATATATATATATATATATATATATATATATATATATATATATATATATATATATAAATCTTTATTTGTTTTCTTTCTAACTTTGTTGGTTGATTTTGTTATTTCTTATACATTTTGTTATTTCTTTCATTCTTTTAGTTCTCATATATATTTAAAGTTATATTTTATTTTGATTTGTAAAATGTAACGAAACGTTTCTAACAAAAGCAATTTAAAAAGTCATTCATTGTCAGAATAATGTCCTTCAGAGTCATTTTGAATACTAAAACTTGTATCTCTCATGTATTTTCAAAATTAAATATTTAGCTATGAAATAAATACATAATCTTGCAGTTACAAAATTGACACCTAGTAATTAATGCAATTAAGAATTTGTAAGGGATCATATAGTAAACAACCCACATTATCACTAACAATAATGTTTGTGGCTTTGTGTAAAACTAGCCTACTGTCTCACATCCATACTAGCAGGTAATTTAGTTTTGCATTAACCCATCAGAGGTATTACTGTGACAGATTAGTACTACGTTGGCTAAAGACTCCCTGCAGTGATGACCAGCAATTAGCAGGTCTGGTCATAGCATGTGGGGGCCTGGCTCAGTGGGATACCACATTCCTTTCGAGATGCCTTTAAAGAAAACAACAATAGTGACTCGAACTTCAAGCATGCTACACAGATCTGGTGGAGCAAATTATTCGGGCCGTTTACATTCGTAGGGATTCCAATCAAAGACTCCGATGGCTGTCGAATAATTATTGTGTGTTGCCCCGTTTCGGCTGGGAAAAAATCACCGGGAATTTATGACCAGAATTCTATTGTAAAAAGTACATATGATAAAATTTTGTAAGCAAGCGGCCTATTTAAGCTAAACAAATCATATATTTTGTCGCCGCTTTGTGGTCCTGTATAAGTGTAAATGTAAATGCATGCACACCTTACAGAGACATTGCTTTTGTTCATCAATGTGTTTTTTTTTCTTTTTACCGAGTCATACAGTCAAGAAGTTTCTAGGTAATATACACTAAACTTAATTTCAGCTATTCATACGGCCACGTCTGTACGTATTTACATGTATTTCTTTTCGACATAAAAATCTATGACGAGAATAAAAAAGAGACCATAAACTCAATGAAAAGCCATATAACTTAATGTTATCAATAGGGCATAATAACTCAATCCGGTCTTTTTTACAACCCAATAATTCCATGTTCTGTTCTGAGTTGTGCATAGAATTCCACTCCTGGTTGCGTTATTAAATGTTTCCATTCATCAGTTACAACGCACCTGCTTCTTTGTTAGATTAAGGTCTATATATCTTGGGACAGCTCGCTTAGATAAAGGATCACATGCGTAGGTCTTACTGCGGACGTAGGCAGGTCTCCAATATAGACATGTCCACGTGCTCAGAGATGGACTCGTGCAACCATTGTTACCAGAACAGATCTCGCAAAATGTTGTTTATTGATGTCCTGCACAATCTATAATATTTTGGTCCAAATTTAAATAAACACTTTGCTTGTTTGATGTGCCGAAACTCCAAACTTCTTTGTTATTTTGTTTGTTCTACAATAATTACTGATTGTTGTATTTTGTCGGATCCAGCATCTAATAAAGCCTTCACGGCAAATCAATACCGTTTTGTTTGTCACACGGGAAATTTTGGTATTTTTTCTAAGAAGAGTTTTAGTTGTAACTTCCAAAAATACTTTTCATCGAAATTGTGTACAACACGTTCTCGAATACCCAACAGAAATCTTAATTCAGGTAATATTAATGGATATCTGTTAAGTATAATATCCGACGATATTGCCATGGCTGTTCTTGAGTCGTTATAAAGATAATTTTGAACACTTATTTTATTGTTAGACAGCACTAAACACATAACTAATATTCTAAATGTTCAGTCTTTCCAACTCTACAGGGTTCGACGTTATTATTTTTTTTGAGAGCTAGACCAGTGGTCTAGCAGCTTAGAAAACTTACTAGACCTGACCTAAACTGGACTAGACCAAAATGTAAACACATAATACACATACAAGCATACTTAAATCAAATTGTTATAAGACTTCAAGCATTGTGTTGCAATAACATACTAATATAACTAAGTATGAGATATTTATGACTAGAAAATTAGTATGAAACTTAATATTCTATTAATGCAACTTAGGTATGATTATACTTAATTTTTTAGTCTGATATAGGTATCATTAATTGGTACTTATATGACTAGAAAGTTAAGTATGACCATAACTACATGACTAGATGTTTTCACACAACTGAACAGGCTAGACTCACATGACTGATTGTCAACCTGCTGTATTTATTTTCCCAGATTATGATATAACAAAATTAGTGAGCGGTGAGCTGTACCTAAGATCATATTTCCGTTGGTGAGATATATGTGACTCAGATTCAGAATGCCCATTTATATCATCTATTCTGAAATTGTCCGTACCGACAACAAATCCTCCACACTCTTCAAACTATCTGCACAAAACATATCAATGCTCTTTTCTTCAAAATCTAGCCAAGTTATATCATCTGTTTGACAAAACGATCTTATCTGCTTTGTTTTGTCATACAGTTTCTTTAAGAAACATTCCTCATTGGTTTCGTATTACAAGTTAACAATTTCATTTACTCTCAGCACATAACATTTATGTGAAATGAGGTACAATAATAATGTTCAAGATACAAAAGAATAGAACCGAACCAGGCTGTGTTGAGGTGAGGAAGTAGGGCCTACAGTACAACAAATATTTCAAAGAACAACAACAATAGTAAGAAATGTGTTAGCCAGGCGGGTCTTTAACAGTTTCAAGCACTAAACGAAAGATCTTGCTTAATTTGTTCAGTTTCTTAAGGTCATTCTCACACATTACCATCTTAAATAATATTGTATTTGGATGATGTGTTTTGTTATCTATTTGTTATCTCGAAAAACCAAACTTAAGTTTCTCGACGTTTTTGTGTCATCTGCGCAGAGTGCGTTATAAACAAACCGTATAATAGATGGTTATCGATTTTTCACCAAGATGCGCGCGCACCTGTTTGTCCGCCATCTTTGTGGTAAGGTGAATCAACATATCAGTACCGTGAAAGCGCACTTTTGTTTATAATTAACCATTACAGGCAAGGAAGACAATGATTAAGCCTTGTAGTGTTGTGAAATGTCACAAAATATATTATCCGGATCAGATTTCTTTTTTTCTCATTACCAGCCGTCAGTACAAACCAAGGGGAAAGGACGAGAAAACTTTCGGACGTCTTGCTTTCGCGCTTGAACAGAGCATTCATTGTAGCTAAGCGTTTTAAGTGTTTTGGATTGCATTAAAAGTCGAAAGAAAATATGTCTGTGGAAGTATGTTATAATGTTAATAGCTATTTTGTTGTTTATTTTATTGTTATTATTAAGATACAGATAATTAACAAACAATTAAGAAATATATTGCTTATTTACTAGTCCTAAATAAACTAAAAAGCTACCAACAGTATCGATAATTTCCATCAAGGTCAATTTTAGACAAAATGTTGTCAGCATGTGCCCCTCATGATGCTTGATGCACAAAATTTACCCCCAGATATTTGACCCTTGAAAATTTTGACTGAGAAATCAATGACCATTGACGTTTAGCGTCTATAGAACGCCGTGTATGTGGTTGTAATGTGGTATCCGACAGTTTGCTAATATTGTACCAATGTAACAACACATGTTACTTCTATTCTAGGAAATTTATACATAATGCTTGAATAAACTTTAGTTAAAGTGAAGACTGTTATTACACTAACTTTATTGTTCGACAGTGTGAATCTTAAAAAATATCGCATTAAATGTCCATTTTTTTAAATAGGCACGTTGATGATTTCAGGTTATCTCAGATAGGAAAAACCTATTTGTAATGACAGGCAATGTGTTATGCTTTACTTTTTACATGGCTGTAATAACAAGGTTGGGCGGTAAATTCAACCCCCGGTATTTACCTGCTAGAAAATACTCCACAAAGTGACAAATACAACTATGATTTTTTTTTGCCTTAAAATACTGCAGAAATCTTAATTTAGTTAACTTGAAATAATGTATAATCATATTGATAATTAAATTACTCAGATATTTTAATTTAACTTCTTTTTTAACCTATAATACACGTGAGAAAGTAATGCTAATCCACCTGCACCTGGCCTTTGACACTCAGGAAGCAAAGCCATATGGTCTAGACTATTAAAACAACAAGTTTCAGACAAGGGGCTGTAAATAGCCAGGGGCAACATGGGGAAAAGTAAAATGTCATACATAACCTAGACAGTTTGTATTGGTACAAGTAAATGGTTGTGTATTGAGTATGGCATGAGCTAGAGTGTCAACTGTATGGCTTCATCCCTGAGTAACGTTTTAAATTTCTCTTGTCATCACCACTTCTATAACTTCACTCCACACCATTACCAAGCTACTATTCACCATAAAGCCAAAGAATCCAGTCCGGAATATAAAACAGCATTTTGCGGGATCTTTACAAGCAAACATCATTTATTTGAATGCATGAGAGAAAATTGTTTCGTCCAAACTGCCAGATACCAGCTCTAATAAAGTGTAAGAAACAAACTGTTTTCAGAACGAGCCTGAACTAGCTGTTACAGCTAAGTTTTTTAAATGGTTTTGCTTTCACATTGACATTTGTCAATAAATAATAGCACATAGTGTTTTTATTTTTATTATTGTCCTACCTTTTAGCAAATTTAACAAACTTACATTATATTAGAATAATAATTTCACAGAATATTGAATTCAAGTTCCAGTACTTCTTTTAGAACCAAACCATTTCTGAATTAAAAACAACACATTTAACGGTAACAAGTATTTAATGACAGTAAATTCGTCGATCAATAAACAGGAAAAGCAGTTAAGAAACAAACAGACTGCTAAGGAAATTGGAGCATGTAATGGTATTCGATCGCATTTAATAAATATGACAACCATAACATGGGTTTTAAGGAACTTAAAGCAATGAAAACATAGTATAACATGATGCAAAGAATTGAAACCAGTACACATAATAAATGACCCTGTTTTAAAACCAAAGTTTAGCAGTGCCTGTGTCCAAGCAGTTGGTGACTTGTAACTCCTCAGCCGAGAGAGTGCATGAGTTCGAGTCCTGGTCGTGGAGGATTACCAGCTAACCTGCAGTGCGCAGTGGTTCTACCCTGGCACAAGTCTAGGATCTAGCTCCACCAATATTTAATTGGTTGTCGCACTTTGCTGAAACACTAGATAGTTCACTATGTCTGGATATGCAATGTCCGACTGTAAGTCATCAGGCTGTCGTCAAAGACGAGTACGGATCAAAACCGATCAAATTAGTGTTCTTCAAGTCCTTTTCACGCACAATAGCTCCAGCGTATAATTAATATAGTCATATGGCACTTTGTAGCCGTTACACACGACATCTTTCGCGAAATAATCGATTTAATCGTCGAATTGTAGAGACCTAGCTGTCCTAAGCAGACATAAGTAAACAATGTGCTTTACCACAAATATGGCCGACCGCATTGCATGCTGGGAAATGTGTGACGTCATACGATAACCATCTATAGTCGGTTGTCGTAATACTTGGGATTCCAACAGTATATTACAGTACATTACAAAATAAGAAATTAGATGAAGAAATAACCATTCGTATCCTGCTTAAAGGCATCTCAAAACCCTTATATAAGTGACCCCCCCCCCCATTTATTGCCCCACCCAGCATGTGAGGGCATCTGTTTTCTGATAAGCCAGGCTGCCACAGTCTTAACGATGTGTCTGTCACACAGGTATTGTTCAAGATCCAAGTGTATGTATGCTATATCTGGGGTTTAACATAGCCATTCACAGTTTGTAAAGGAAACAGTTGTGAATATACCAATTACGCAACACAATCATATATATAATATATATATATATATATATATATATATATATATATATATATATATATATATATATATATATATATATATATATATATATATAAATCTTTATTTGTTTTCTTTCTTACTTTGTTGGTTGATTTTGTTATTTCTTATACATTTTGTTATTTCTTTCATTCTTTTAGTTCTCATAAATATTTAAAGTTATATTTTATTTTGATTTGTAAAATGTAACGAAACGTTTCTAACAATAGCAATTTAAAAAGTCATTCATTGTCAGAATAATGTCCTTCAGAGTCATTTTGAATACTAAAACTTGTATCTCTCATGTATTTTCAAAATTAAATATTTAGCTATGAAATAAATACATAATCTTGCAGTTACAAAATTGACACCTAGTAATTAATGCAATAAAGAATTTGTAAGGGATCATATAGTAAACAACCCACATTATCACTAACAATAATGTTTGTGGCTTTGTGTAAAACTAGCCTACTGTCTCACATCCATACTAGCAGGTAATTTAGTTTTGCATTAACCCATCAGAGGTATTACTGTGACAGATTAGTACTATGTTGGCTAAAGACTCCCTGCAGTGATGACCAGCAATTAGCAGGTCTGGTCGTAGCATGTGGGGGCCTGGCACAGTGGGATACCACATTCCTTTCGAGATGCCTTTAATTGCTTCCGATGCATAAGGATGCTACAAACATGCTTAAAGAGTAAACAGATGCCGATCAATTAAGATTTATTACTTTTCTACACCTCTGCCAAAACACCATATTGAAATTAACCGCGCACACGAGCAAACGTGTCATCGGCAGAATTAGAGCACCTGTTTCCTATTAATTATGCAGGCTCTGCCTACTGTATTGTTTTTCTCCTAGCAGAAGGTAATCGATGCGCGCGTGTATGTGTGTGCATGTATGAATCTGTTCTCATTAATATGCAGACTCCGCCCGTTGTCGCCTTTTCTCGCTTCTTATGAAGCTGTAGGCGATTTTGACCGACGCACGGGTAGAAATGACCCCCGCCGATTTATTGATGTGCGTCAGTTAGGGGTATTTCCGAATTTTCGTGCTTAAAAAACCCGGGAGCTCGGGTTAACCGAACACCCTGTGTGTACAATCAAAATTGAAGGCGATTTCGATTTCGCTTTTATGTATGAAATAGGCGAAGTGAGCGACTGCAGGGCGACGATTTCGCCCGAATCGCCCGGTAGGATGATCCCTGATACACTAAAATTGTTTATATATGTGACTGCATCAGAGACGTCTCTGACTGAATTTAGCCGTACAGATTCATGGTACAGTTTTACGTTGTTTGAGAAGTAGCGTATATTCATTCGATTTTGTTAAACATATATAAACACTCTGACTCATGAAGGGATTATGGGTATAAACCTCACATATACACACGTAAACTTTTCATTTATCTATAACGTTTAACCATATGTTAATCCAAGCTTCCCAATTATAAGAACATGAAGGGCCAATGGTTATGTGATTATTTATAAAATACGAGATGTGCAGCAAATAAACAATGCATTTTGTTATAACAGCAGAGTTTTCCCTGACGCACATATTCTGCGTCATTGTCGCATTTTTTCTGTTAATGACCCTCAAAATAAAATACGATGCGTCCATGTAGCGGCAGGTTAGCGTGGAACGAAAATATTTCATCATTTCAGTTTGCTTACCGATTTGTTGATTGTTCGAATTTCTATTCTTCTACTTTCATTTTTCGCTAATGTTGACGGTTTTTATTCGCTAGTTGTGTTTACATAATCAAACCAGTCACCAGGTAAGACGGGTTTACGGATCGTATTCTCGTGTCTTTGCTGCTGAGCGGAAGACATAGTCGAATATGTAGACTGTATTACAGGTTTCTTGGGGTGTTTTACCGGAATACCCGTCAAAAGTAATAACCAGTCTGTTAAAAATGTCCCAACAAAAGCTGACGCAGTTTCTTTTGACTGCAAGCTCAAAGCGCATCAAATTAGCATACATTGCAATACACAGCATAACATGTTAATTGGAAAGAAGGCGATTTGCTTTGGCTTTGACAAATTTAATCAGTGTTGGCTTGTTATTTTAAGAATGACCCCCAAAATTTTTAAATGACCCCCAATTTAATATGGATGTCTGGGGGTCCAAATGACCCCCAGTCGGCGAAGCCAAGGGAAAACCCTGTAAAAGCAAAGCATTTTAATAAGTAAATGAAATCTTATCAAGATATTAATATGATTACACTCCTAGCTGGATTGGATATCTAACGTGTGATGTTTAAAGACCGTTATTGTATCTTCTATATACAATAGAAAATTGTAATTTCATGAAAACAATACATGTTTTAAAGAATTCATAGAAATTACAATACAAGCGTACACTTTGTTGGCAGAATTCTAAAATTATTGTTTGTTAAAACATTGTATACTTAATTAAATTGAGTGATCGAATTACGTCGTCCTTTAAGGTTTATGCTGAGTATTTGTTTTATCACAACTTTATGATATATATGTGTGTGTGTGTGTGTGTGTGTGTGTGTGTGTGTGTGTGTGTGTGTGTGTGTGTGCTGAGTACATACCTTGTTGTGCTTTTTTGCGCTATTTATATGTACACATAGTATCGTGAACAAATGTGTTATAAACATTTACCCTTCGAAGTTGTTTGAACCCAAGAACTCCTTATCCGGAGTCAAGTGCTCTACCAACAGAGCTACCCTGGCAGAGTCCTTTCTCTGATTCCAATGCCACATGAGAGCCGTGATCAGCCATGTTTCAGAGACACAGGATTACGTGTTTGCGCTGCGAATAACGTCAACAGCATGCTGTGTACACATGAGTGTTCAACCAACACATCTCTGAATGAAAATAAAATCAACACAAAAGCTCACACAATACCCTTTATCTCTTTGTCCCCAACACCTCCCTGCTTCCCTCTACTATTGGTCTATCGACAACCCTCCCTTTCTCTAGCGCTGTTATATTGCTATAATGAAATGCATTTGTATTTCTCCTCTAGTTTCTCATATTTTCTTACCTTGTAATTCTTACTCTGTCGTCTTAATGCCTGTCTGCAGTCTCCACGTCTGTATATTTTATCTTTCCGACCTTCTTTCGTCTGTCATGTTTCTTTTCGCCTGTCTATATATATGTTTGTACGCCCGTCTCCAGCCTGTTTCTGTCTTTTGTTTAATTCTCACTCAAATCGTTTTAACCCACACCCTGTGTTTTCTGCTGATTGTGTCACAATTAATTTCCAGCGTCTTCTGAATATATATGAAGTGAAACAAAAGGTAGACACTACCTTTAATCCAGTATCCTGGAGTAACAGTAATCCGTATATTCGTCCTGTATGTCACATAATCGCATATTGGTTACAATTCTGTTTGTGTATTATAAAGGTCATCAGTCCAATGGTCAACACATGATTTTTTGTTGTTCTCGGAGCTTGGTTAACGCACACACGCTGACTTTTGACCAACTGTGATATTGCTACGGTAATCGGGCATTGTCTCTCATGCGATGAGAAATGTTAGACCACGCTCCATTGCACAGCGGGGAGATGAACGGAGGCTTGTTGGGATCATTTTACCGACCATCGCTGTCAACCGTGACACCTTGTCAACAGTGGAAATGCCTCGGGAAATTCTGTCTTGGTTCGTCATCATTCGGAACACCTTGGGTATTTACGTCATATTCGACAACAATCGGAACAATCATCTCTCGGATGTATGTAGGTAGTCGGATCACCTCGGCCATTTATCTAAATGGGACTTCTTCAATCGGAACACCTCGGATAATTCACGAATCATATCTCGGATGTATGTAGGCAGTCTGATCACCTCGGCCATTTATCTAAATGGGACTTCTTTTGTGACAGACGTCAAAACAAAGATGGTAGTTCGGGTGACAGCTCACTACAGTACGATGCCAGTAAAACTTCAATTTGTGGCTGCTTCAAATTTAAATCGTCCGATTTTTATTTACCCAGCACAGCTGTCAAACGATGGCATTGTTTATGTTTTGTGCGAACTACTTAGGCATAGTCTTCTTTCGACTTCCGGCGAACAAAACTACCGTGATTTGAGCACGTATCCTTGCACCAGATACATCCGAGGGATGATTGTCCCGAGGACGGAATTACCCGGGGAGTTCCGATTGGGGACTTCTTTTGAGACAGACGTCAAAACAAAGATGGCAGCTCGGGTGACAGCTCAATACAGTACGATGCCAGTAAAACTTCTATTTGCGGCGGCTTCAAATTTAAATCATTCGATTTTAATTTACCCAGCGCAGCAGACACGCAGCTGTCAAACGATGGCAATGTCTATGTTTTGTGCGAACTAATTAGGCATATTCTTCTTCCGACATCCGGCGAACAAAACAATCGTGATTTCATTAAGTATTATTGCACCAGATACATCCGAGGGATGATTGTCCCGAGGACGGAATTACCCTAGGAGTACCGATTGATTCGACAATGAAACGGAACGCGGAAACTTTCAAAACGGTCCGAAACGATCATAAAAGGACGGACCAGACCAGGACGGACAACTTTTACTTCACGCATCAAACAAGTGACATTTCGGTGCTATATGTTTTATTTGCTGTTTGACCCTTTGATGTTTTAGACCCTTAAGCCATTACGCAATTACCATCATAAGGTATACAACATGGAGAGATACATACAATTATCATCAGAAATAAATAGGTAAAACAAAACAAAAAATATAGAGCGAGAGAAATAGAGGGAGAGAGAGAGCCAGAGAGAGAGAGAGAGAGAGAGAGAGAGAGAGAGAGAGGGAGAGAGAGAGATGGGAGGGGGCAGGGGGGGGGGGGGGGTGTGAGAGTGCCAGAGAGAAAATGTATATTCGACATACATGCATCTTAATACAATTTGATATCTATATATTTGCACTAACAGACAGACAGGCAGACAAGCTGAGAAAGAAGAAAGAGGGACATTTCGATCACGTATAGTTTTCTCGTTTGTAGACTTGTTTATTGGGTTATTGTGATAACATGAAATTCATGAAATTAAATTTTGTATATAATATAAACTGGCTCATATCACAAGACTGGAAATGGTACCATTGTTATTTCAGTACACGATACTCAAACCCAATCTCATTAACACACCTAGCCATGCTAGCTGGGTAAGCTGGAGCTTCGACTGTAGTCTCTAGTCCCAGCATGAGAAAAATTATGCATCACTATTGAATTTATTTTAATGTTATTCATCCTCCTATTGATGTAACAAATTCAGAAATACTAACATAACCTGAAACAAATCCCATAGTGTTATTGGCGACGCGCTGGAACGCGACGCCTATATATGGAATGCTTACTGAAATTTGCACATGGGGAAAGTCTGTTCTCCTCATGATTAAATCCAGGTCCTAATTCGGTAATCTATTTTATTATTTTTTTATATTTATTTTGTGTGTCTGTAACTTTCATGCAAACATGACAGAAAACGAGACATTTTGGTTTAATTCTGTCTGTTGTTAAAATTTCTAATCATTTAACGTAAATGTACATAGAGACCCTGTATGCCTTTACTTACGAAAGTAGATAGGAATGCTCATCGGAACGTCCTTCGATGTTCAGACTGCATGTTAACAAATTGAGATTATCTATAAGTAACAAAACAGCCCATAACCAGAAAAAGCTTGTATTGAATGGTCATTTGAGCATGCTTGGTAGAATATGGCTTTAGATGTCATGTTTATGCAACATTTAAAGATACTAGTAATATACAAACGATTTCTGTAAGGTCCGTGCAAATCTAAAAATAGCATTTCCAATGCTGACATCCTGCAGGAATGGTTTTATGGCATTTCTGAAGAGATTGTGGATTAGAGAATATGTTTTTGGACTCTGGATCAGAAGGTTTCAAGTTCAAACCCTAGCCCTGTCACAAAAAGTTTCAAAATGATCTTATTAAAGATTCGGATGATCAGTTTGTTTGCATAAGAGAAACGAGCAGCACGCCTTTACAATATGCTTGAAGTGTTCTTGGTTTAGAGGTTTAGATAATCGACTCAGGATCGGATAGTTTCGAATTCAAATCATAGACCCGTTATGACAAGTTTTCAAAAAATCTAATTAACGTTTTGGATGATCATTTAAGAACACACCAACGAAGAAAGTATTTGTAACATGGTGCGTTCTTGGTCAAGAGGTTAAGGTAATGGAGTCGGGATCGGCAGGTTGTGGGTTCAAATCCTAGATCGACCTGACATGAGATTTTGTTCCTTGTCCAAGACTTTTATTACTCGAACAGTTTGCAAAATACTGGATAGGCTCAGCTAATTATTACTTCATTACACCCAGATTTACTAAATAGTCTATCCATTTTGTGTAATATTAAAATATTGCTTTTATTTTAAGTCAGTTTTATAATTAGTAGTATTTCGGTACTATTTTGAATTACATACAACTTTTTCACTTTTCAACAACGTTTGTTAAGTTTTATTATGTCAGTTCAGTGTGTAATTATAAACCACTTTGTTACAATATTAGTTCCATCGGGATTAAGGACATACCAGATCATTCTGTTGTTACTGTTTATGTCAGTTTGTCTTCATCTGTTTCACTTTCAATGTGTTAAGTAGGTTAAGTTTTAGAAATAATGCACATCGTTGTTTGTATGCATGACCTAGATACAAAAATGCTTCGTTACAAATTAACTTTGAAAAAAAAATACATGGAAAATAAAACATGTCATGTTCCAGAAAAATACTACATAAACAATAATGATTTGTGTAAAGAGAGGCTGCGGCAAATGTGCATTTTCTGCTTTAGTTTTATAATTATAAATTGAGCTACTGTTCGCAACGTTTTTCTTCTAAATTAGTAACATCTTGGAAAACTTATTAAGTGGTGTCGATTTTGCTTTTTATTTTTATTTTAAATCATTTTATGGTCTCAGGAATTAATATTACATTTTTTTCTGGACATTTATAGTTTACTGAAAACTTTCAAATAAAAACCATAGCTTTTCAAATATATCTTTGTTTCTTGCTCCCATATTGTTTCAACCTGTTAGGCCGTTTCAGTTTTTGCGTCGCCTTTGATGCTTCGAATAAAGTACGTTTCTTGTTTATTTTAAATAATTGGAGCCGCTCTTGAGAGCGGTGCCTCTTACGGAATGCATTTTTATGGGGACGGTAGTATAGCAGTCAATAACACGATGTCGGACGTGTTCCGTGAGACACTCTTCAGAGAAAAGAACCAAGTGTTCCATTTTTAACAGGGTAGCTTGCAACAATAAAGTGTAGCTTGCAATTATAAAAAAATACCGGTAGCATAAAAACGTAACCGTTTGGCGAAGTTTAGTTAAACAAAAGAAACCGAGTATACCGATGTTAGAACTGCAGCTTGTAAATACAGATGTAGAAGGGAAACAAACAAAATAGCAAAAATACCCAACTTCCCATCAGAGTTATGGTTCGTAACTGTCAAATGTTTATGTAAATAATCAACGGAGCAAGAGTGTTTAGTTTCCAGGATAGTCATCTTCTTGTTTAAAGCGCATGCTCTTTACGGCGCTCTGGATGTCTTATATCCTGACTCTTTCTTGTTATTCCTTTTTATATTCACGTGTTAGTCCATTTTTCTTATCCCGGAGTTATTTTCCTTATTTGGAAAAACACTACGTTAAATGTAAACAGCAAGTAGGTGGACACTTCACTAAATAATAAGACCGCTAGAAACATAACTACGTGTTTTTGTCCTTTGTTTATTTTATTTTCTTTTGTTTACTTTATTTTGTTATACCCACAAGATGTGTTTGAAATTGTATTATAACCAAGATGATGAACCTTGTACAAGTCTTAATAAAAGTATGTTCTGTTCTGTTCTGATAACCGGAGTAAATATTCTGTTGGACATAGTTTGTTTGCTTTTTTACCTTATTTTTGTACCAACAGTATACATGTATAATGAATGCAACTGGAAAGTAAAGTTGCTCATGAAAAGTCCCACTGAAATAGGATTTTAAGAAAGAATAAAGTGATTTGGAATTTCCGCGGCCCCAAAAGTCTGATTAAAGCAATAGTGATTCAATGTCGACAATTTATAAAACATATTATAACGTATATTTCATCAAGAATAAGCAATAGGGTCATGGTGGTCCTGATTCGCTGACCAGAAAACACTTGCTTTCAGTTTGTCTTAAAATATAATCACAGGCCGTTCATTTGGCATCTAGTTTTTGTTTAGCAAATCATTGCTCACATTATCACAACAAGATTTCAATGCTGAGAAATATTTTAACACAGTTTTCTGAAAATTAGGCACAAAAAACTCTTTAAGGGTGTTCACAGGATTGTTCAATGATTTGACCCAGTGACCAGCTTTTGATCCATTGTGACCCAGTTACGAACTCCAAGATTTCATACAAACAAACATTCTGATCAAGCTTGTTGAAAATCGGGACATACTTGTGGCATCTAAGGTCTTTACATATTATTTCTAGGATTTATTCTTAACACCTACTGTTTTTGACAACACTTGACCCAGAAACCTTCTCATCCAAAATGTCATGCGGACAAAGATTCTGAGCAAGATGTTTGTAAACTTGTAAACATGGACATAATTGTAGCCTCTGAGGTGTGTTTCACTGGCTATGCACTATCTACTAGGCCGAATTATTTGTGATATTCAGCGCGGGGTTAATGACTGAGGTATTCGTATCATCTCAGCGTCTCGGACTAAAGTTACTGCACGCCTTGAGAAAAGAATGGTCAATCGGAATTTAAAATAGAGATCAAAGGCGTGTAGCGCTGACGATTGATATGATCTTAAAAATATTACAAAATATATAAAAAATAGTTGCAGTCAAGTGAAAGGCATTTCATTCAATATAAGACCGAAATGCTACAAAATATCAATAGACTTATCACTAAAAAACAAGTTTTCAATTTTCAAGATCTGGAGGTAAGGAAGTGGTCAGTAATAATTAGTCTGAAAATATTTTGTTTGTGCTAAATGTACGTGAAAATAAAGAACTTTGACCCTTTGAACAATAATACTTTAAACATGTTATAAATGATTTCTTCGTGTGGTTGATGTTTATTGATGATCATCCAAATCGAATAACATCTGTGTGGAAACTGGACGGGTCTAGGGTTTGAATTTTGGACCCTCCGATCCCAATTCAATAACCTTAACCTTTTTCCCAAGAACACTTTAAGCATATTACAAGCAATGTTTAACTATGGACTGTTTCGTTGCTAATAATTAATTTCACATATGTTAACATGCAGTCCGAACATCAAAGGAAGTACCGAGAAGCATTTCTAGCTACTTACGTAAATGTGAATGGGAAAGGATGTACCAAGAACCCATGTACAATTACGTTCAAGATTTAGATATTTTAATGATAAAAAGAAATAAACCAAAATCTCTCGCTTTTGTGCCATATTTGTTTGAAAGTTACATGTACACAAAAATAAATATAAAGAAATACATAAAAATTAAATAATAATAAAGAACGACGTTGACAGATTTAAGACCTGCATTTTATCCGAGTTATAAAAGTCCGCAAAACAGACCTTGCCAATGTGCAATTTTCAGAGAGCATTCCATATATATGGGTCGCGCTGCAGCGTGTGTCAAATAACCCGGCAGCTAGGAATGCCACGAACACTTTTCATTATTATAAAACTATAATATAATCGCAGGATGTACTTAAAAATATTTGGACTAAAGTATGGAAATAAGATTTAATACGAAAATATGAAAAGGTCATTTGAGAATTTCAACATATATTAAAATTGACATTTTCATAAATACAAGATTTACTGTAGAAGCGACTTAGCAAAACTGTAAATAATACAAACAGAAAAATACAGTTACCGCCTGTGAATCTTGAGTCGGCAAATGGACCGGCTGGGGTGCTTAAACATAAGATGGATTTTCCAGAGAAAAACAGTGCAATTAAAATGTCGCAACAAAGCAAGACAACTGACAGTGAGCACATGCAATTGGGGGTAAATATGTGAGCAAAAATACAATTTACAAACAATGTAACAGTAAATATACTCAGACATATTACTTCATTATGGACAAAATGCATCACTATTTGATATAGGCAAACTGTCGGATACCATCTTTAAAATATGATGGAAAAGATAATAGTATTGACCATCGATATGTACTATGGTACTGGCATATTTTACTTACAATTTACAAGTTACAAATGTCAAAGTCACAATTCTCAAGTCACAAATCACTAATGTACATGTTAAGAATTGGCATCATAAGTTAAAAATAGAACGGAATCATAAATAATTCTTTAAGGGAGATACAATAGAAAATAGCCAATGTTATTTGGCGTCAAATTGAAAGCGCTATAATTTGCCTAAAGTAGTTAATAATGAATATAATGTCTATGATATAAGTCTTTGTTTTTTTAATCCATTTTTAATATACATATCACCGGCCGCAATAGCTCAGGTGGTAGAGCGTCGGCTTGCGGATCGGGAGGTCGTGGGTTCGAACCCCGGCCGGGTCTAACCAAAGACTTTAAAGTTGATAGTGGCTTTCCTCCTAACGCTCGGGGCTAAGGGGACAGCATTACGCCAGACTCGTCGGTGTCAGTATAATGGACCGGCCGGGTTCAGTCCCTGGGCACCTCATAAGTGCCCCTGTGCTATAATGATAGAAATGTCGCTGCGCAGTATCGGCAAAAATGCCGGCTAATCCCTAATCCCTTAATATACATATCGGACGTTTCCAGAAGAACATACTCTCTCATTCACATTCAAATTTGTTTACAATGCATTGGAATTGAACTACATCAACAGGAGTACGTGATGTAGTGAGTATGCTTTTCCCAGAGGCAGATGCCCATGTAGCTCAGTTGCTAGAGCACCTACCTCTAGAGCAGGAAGTCCAGGATTCGACCCCCGCCCTCGATAATGGGATTTTCCAGCCTTTTTAGTGGCGTCAGAATTAATTCATCAGAACACCTTGTAAAGCAGGAACGTGCTAGGTGCTGGTTCTTCTGTCCAGTTGATACCTGGCTAAAAATAAGGAAGGTTAAAAGCCCAGGTAGGCCCGGTGGTAGAGCACCTGATTACGGAGGAGGTTTTGGGTTAGAACTCAGTACTGTGTACCGTTAAAGGAATTTTGCCATCTCGGATCACTTTTGTTAAATCAGGATATATGCATTTAAATGAAAGAGGGTGGGTCTATAAAGGTTCAGGGGGGGGGGGGGGGGGGGGGTCAGACCTGAGAGATAAAAATATACGAACAACATTTGAACCCATTTATACAGTTTGAGGAAAAGGTAAAAAGGTGTAAATATGGACCAACTTTTATTTACAGTACATGCCACGAATGATTATGAATGCATGTATCACGCATTTTTCTTAATGTGCCACTAACACTGAATTATCACTTGATCTTCTATAATCACAAACATAGGCCTATATATACGTAGTCATATGATTATCAGCAGTTTAGTACAGAATAATATTCCTAAAATTGTATAGCACAAATAAATAATAAATGTGTCTGATTCTGTCGGTAAGAAACACACAACTTGAAAGTACACACGAACGCGGACAAGTTCAAGCGATACATTCAATTTATAGATGGACATTTCCGTGTTAGAAGCGCACCCTTGCGTCCTGATGTTGAACTGGTGTTATGCGGTGTACATTTTACATGAGAGATTTGCACTCTAGATTAGTAACTTGTTAATTTGATTCTAGAAATGTAAAATGCAATCGTGATTTTCGCCCCGCGATTTGTAACTTGTAAATTGTATATGCGGGAAATGTGAAATTGTTCAAATGTAATGTTGAAATGTGAACATTTTCATGTTATAAATAAAAGTTGGGACGTAATTGGAAAGCGGTATTTAGCATGCGCTGTGTTGCAATTTAAAAATTGACATTTGAAGTGACAAATCCGAGATTTGAAAGTTAAAAATAGTAATTAGAATATTGACGGATACCCCCTTCCATAACTTTAGGCAAAAGATAGCGCTTTCAATTTGACGCTAAATAACGTTGGCTATTTTCTATTGTATCTCCCTTGAAGAATTATTTATGATTCCGTTCTATTTTTAACTTATGATATTCCGTTCTATTTTTAGTTTAGTGACGTCTATATTTATGTGGTACAGCCACCTAGCGTCTGAATGATGCCAATTCTTAACTCTACATTAGTGATTTGTGATTTGTGACTTGAGAATTGTGACTTTGACATTTGTAATTTGTAAATTGTAAGCGAACATAACATTTGTGACTTGATAATTGTGACTTGAGATTTGTAATTTCCAAATTGTATACGAGAAATGTGAATTAGATACATGTAAAAACGAACGTGTTTGTGCAAACAAACAGCAAATTTAAGAATATGCTGTGTTGCAATGTGCAAATCCTGGGATATCTGGGTTTTCCTCCAGCAATAAGAGATGGACATCGGTACAATGACCATCACTGAGATGAACATCACGCTCATTCATAAGTACCTCATTAATAGTTACTCATTCACAAACCAACCCACAGAGCTAGCAGTTTTACACACATTGTCAGAGTTAATGGGGTCCTACCGATATCCACAGTTATCTCCCTTGCAAAGTCAGTTTAGAGTGATTTCCCTTTGGTATTGGGTAGTTCCGGTTTGTTGAGATAAACGACGATCAGATAAAATATCAAGATTTATCCCTGTGTTCTTAAAAGAATTTCAATGTTCGCTCTATATTCAACGTAGGAAACTGATGCAGAACAGCAGTACAGCCAAAGCTAAGAAGGAAATTATGTATGATAGAGAAAAACTGTTAAAGTCGGAACAGTTTCTCAAGAAACTGTATAGGTGGGGTAAAATAAGTTGGTACGTAATCTCGACAGATCGTCCCGTAATACTGGCGTGTTGCGATTAATTTCGCTATTTTCTTTTTGTCTTTTTTCGTCATTGATGAGCTGCAGATAATTTGTGTAAGCTTTTAATGTAAATGTGCTGGAAGTGAAGTGGTAATTGGAGCAATTCGACTATAGTAATGCATTTTTATACTAGTCATGATTGAAATTAAATGTGTTGCATGTAGGGAGTTGGCAACATATGCAACCTATTTTGGTGTGTGTATTTTTTACTCTTTTATCCTATTTTCATTAACTCATTGAGCCCTACAGCCAATGGGGTCCTACCGATATCCACAGTTATCTCCCTTGCAAAGTCAGTTTAGAGTGATTTCCCTTTGGTATTGGGTAGTTCCGGTTTGTTGAGATAAACGACGATCAGATAAAATATCAAGATTTATCCCTGTGTTCTTAAAAGAATTTCAATGTTCGCTCTATATTCAACGTAGGAAACTGATGCAGAACAGCAGTACAGCCAAAGCTAAGAAGGAAATTATGTATGATAGAGAAAAACTGTTAAAGTCGGAACAGTTTCTCAAGAAACTGTATAGGTGGGGTAAAATAAGTTGGTACGTAATCTCGACAGATCGTCCCGTAATACTGGCGTGTTGCGATTAATTTCGCTATTTTCTTTTTGTCTTTTTTCGTCATTGATGAGCTGCAGATAATTTGTGTAAGCTTTTAATGTAAATGTGCTGGAAGTGAAGTGGTAATTGGAGCAATTCGACTATAGTAATGCATTTTTATACTAGTCATGATTGAAATTAAATGTGTTGCATGTAGGGAGTTGGCAACATATGCAACCTATTTTGGTGTGTGTATTTTTTACTCTTTTATCCTATTTTCATTAACTCATTGAGCCCTACAGCCAATTAACCAGTCATCCCCTAGAGGCATTTCTCCAGTCATCCCCTACACCTGGTGGGGGTCTTATCTGCCCCCTCATGCCTAGTGACACATCTGGTGTGGATTACCGGTCAGTGTAAGATATTGTGGGTGGATGTATACACAACACAATAAACATGTCATTTTGGATATACTCTAAAAGTATATTTTCACATACACTTGCAGCACAGAAAGTGCTTTACACAACCGTGTAATTTTTAACACTGTAAGAAAAGAAATACTTCAGAAAAGAAAGAAAATGACTGAAATCCGAAGAACAAGTAAGATTAATAATATCAAAATTAACACAATTTAAATGATTAAAATAAGATATAATTGACCTCGTCAAGTTTTCTTATGTTTATAACGTAAATAACACTGCTTTATTTAAAAAAATATATAATGAGTAACTTTAAAACAGTCGGCCGTCTTTGATTAAAAGTTGCGATTTACCGGTAGTTTGAAAAAATAACGCTCTTAAACTTCATATTTGATTGAAAACTTCCGCTATTTCCAAGCGTTAGCTTTTGTCTTTTGATCTGTTGATATTTGCAATTATATTATAATTGGATCTGACACAGGTAATTCCACATATCCGCCGATACATGTGCGTATAAATAGGAATTTTAAAGCTAACAGTAAGGCACATCGCCGTTTTTCTTTGTCTCGACATAATTAATTCATTGTGTTTACATCCGGGTTACATGAAATTCCAATACATATATTTCAGGCCATAAAAACCTTACATGTGACCACGCTTTTTCCATATCCACAGCTATTTTCAACATAAAATCGGCGTACTCTCAATATAGTTTACTGTATATAACCGAAACCGGAACTACCCAAAGAAGCGCCACCTCGTTCAAGGGAGGTAAATACGTAGCGAAATCAGGGATAACTCCGTATATCGGTAGGACCCCATTAGAGTAGTCTCCCGGAAATGCCATTTTGACCTCAGAGTGACCATAATAGTCAGTTGTCGTTAATTCACCTTCACGTCACGTCAAAGATAAACTCCTTAAAAATGGTTATGTACACGACAACGACAAAAAGTGAAACAATGCAATTATAGTATAATAAACATTCAAATCTTCACTCAAACCTGCTAAGCACGAATTTCGGATCTGGATTATTTGCTGCCGGGTTTCTGGCTATATACCTATTTACCTTCATCATAGTTTCTTCATGCAAATGTCTAAATTGTGTTGAGATTACACGTTAAAAACATAATTCATGCACATATGCGCAGGCAAACCCGCAATACAAAACACACAGCCTCCGTGGAATACAATAAATCATTAAATCATTATAGAGACTCAGAACATCAATCAAACGTCAATGTCGTTTCTTTCTAGAATATAAGTATAATGGCTCCATTTTACAACAACCACATACAAGGAGTGGAATCTTGTTAAACCCATGTACATGTAAGCATATATACTTTCCTCTTCTCAAAATTCAGAAAAAAAAGCATTCGAATATTGAAGAGTTAACCTCATTGCCAGCTCTTTAGCATCGACGTTATCCAGCACCATACTTGGAACATGCTACTGAAGATCGTATAAAGCATATGTAATCTTTCTAAAAGCAGAGAATGGATTTAAACTCACTTACATGCAATAAAGATGACTGCAGAACAACTGCATTCGTACTCCACCAAATGCACTTTCAGCATTTGCTAAGTAACATGTCAATTCTTGGTAACTTCCCCACAAGACTCTGCTTTTATCGTGTGGACGCAGCTCGCCATACAGAATACCGCGGAACCACACTGTTTTCAGACTACACAAATCCTTACAACGCTTTGGTGGTGTCCTCATCGATGTTGCTGCTCTGCGTTCGGGGTTACCGGTTTATCGATTTCCAATAGTTAATAACACCAGAACCAGCCAATAGTCATTGAGCGCTAGTCTAATGGCACTTAAAGACAAGTATATGGCCACGTTACGCATGCGGTAATATACTTAACATATATATACGTCATACACAATTATTATGGTGTTATTATATTTTTTGGTGTAGTACAGCTGGGATCCTATTCATAATTAATCTTTTTTTTTCTGGCTTAAAATAAGAAATTTTCTTAAAATCTTATTTCCTTATAGAAGAAAATATGTTGTATTTCATAAATAAAACAATTTAACCTTAGAAAGTTCTAAAGTGTTGTTGTTGTTTTTCCTCTCCAGATTTATGGAAATCTGAAGAAAAAAATAATACGGAATAAGGATTGCATGAGGAATGTATGTAAGTACTAACTTAATCGCCCAGAATCAGAAGTTCTAAATTCGTTTAAAAAATGGAAATTAGGGCGAAACTAACTATTCTGAGAATTCAGTGTCCATGTCTCGCACAACGTCGAATCACATCAGAAGCAAAATGTTCCGATGATAATGTTGTTGATAGTGAGAATAACTACAACAAAATTAAAACTCACCCTTAAAATTTTTCTGTATACCATTGAGGATTAAGCTATGATAATCCAGAGTTATTACATCTGTTTTGATCGCCAAATTACATGCGATCGACAGCCGAGTACACGTAAAATACGACTGCAGTCTTCATTATGTAACTAAGTCATCTTACGCAAACCAACAGCGAACCGGTGTCACGGTCTGATGTTTCTACCGTGCTTAAATTTCTCTGTCTTGTGTGCGCATGCGCAAGACTGCTATTTTTTAACTAAACGTGCCTAAATTTCCTACCATTCCATACTGGTGTAAAAAAAAGTGTTCATGGTTGATATTTTGAGGCTTAAAACACCGTATTTAAGATACTGTGACAGTGTCAGCATATTTCAGTGGTTCAGTATCTACAGGTCCTAATGATCGTCGGTCATTGTTCGCACTTGAAGAAAAGAAGGTTGGCCAATATGAATCGCCTCTTTGATCTTCAATGGCATGCAGAAAGTTGATGATACACGAAATTTTCATGTTCAGAAGGTATATGTTCATATGCTTTGTATTGCAACTATTTTTTATCAAATTGCGTTCATGATTTTCCATGTAACACTCGATTTTTGAAGCAGCCTATTCTCAACACACCGATGTTTCTCGGGAGTCTGGACAAATTTTAGTTTCTTCATTTTTAACATTAAAACACTTAGCCTGACATTAGTAACAAGTTGATGGTTATGAAAAGAAATGCTTTTTAGCAGTGTACAGCGTAGATTCCTCGGTGTTGTGAATTGTTATTATTAACAAATATTTGCCTGGTATTCTTATTTCAATATTGCCATAACATCCAGTATTCATAGCTTTCGGTTAACTGGTGAGTGTATTAGTACTATATACCATACACATATTTAACAAACCTGGTGCATGCATCACATTGATTAGTTGTCAAACCAATAGAGTGCTGGCTTTGTAGATATGAAAAACTTACAACTGAAGTTTCAAGCCTCGGAATAATATTTTTACTACACCAACATATGAGCCAATAATTTTTCATACATGCCCTATTTTTGGATGCTGATCATGTGTTTCGATCATGCCGATTCGAACGGTGTATGCTTATAAGATGTAATAATAATATTTGGTAACTTTTTAATACTTTAAGAATTGTCATGCAGTATCAATTATAAGATATAAAAATAAATACATGCTATTTATATGAAAGACAATTTTTTATATCTTTTTTTATATCTTTTAAAAATAAAAATAAAAATTTGATAAATAAAGGTAGCTGACAAAAATACAAGAACCTACCGGGTTTTTGTTTTGTTTTGGTTTTTAGGAATATGTTTTACCTCTGCACTATAAGGTTATTATTATTGTTATTGCTTCATCATTGACAAACGTTATTATCTACAGACTAATATTTGAATATCGCGATATCTCCCAAAGACGTTTACGTACACTTACAAACGATTAAAACTATATATTCAAAGCTGTTTATGTGTTAGATTAATGCTTCTATTTGTTCTAATATATTCAGCATTTTATGTTTGTCTGGTTAAAACATGTGCATAGTTATATTTTTACTCTAAATTTTGTTTTATAAACCGGACAGACATATATACACCCAAAGGATATGTTGGGTATAGGAGCTGCAGCTCAAATAATTCTGCTTGTCTTAAAATATTAACATCACATTTTTGGGCTATATATTAAGTTTTGATAACAGAACAGTGATAAAGGATGATAGTAGGAAATTTACCATATAGTGATGTCTTGTACCTGTTAATTTGACACATCTGTTGGTAAGAGCATGGGGTTTATTTATTTGTTTGGATTTCCAATCCATAAATAAGTGGGTCGTCAACATTTAAGAACACTACCCTTTGCATTGTATTTGTACAACATACCGTGCATTTTAAAAAAAAAATCAATAAACAATCTAGCCAGGTTAAGCAGAAATGTACACTGTTCATATTATTAATGATATTTTATACAGAAACAAATATGATACAACAGTTTAATGTCTAATTTGGTAAAAACAGACTATGATTTTCTCATACCTTGAACACAAAGGTACTCTATCGATT